>JADQWA010000398.1:0-112023 GCA_018344505.1 Nebria ingens riversi
TATATATATATATATATATATATATATATATATACCGCATGCTTTCATAGTCAAAAAAACATTGAGAATTTATTAATTTAAGTCAGACTCGTTTTAATTTATATAATTTAAAAATTATAGTAAATATAGGAATTTTTCGCGTAAAGAAATATAATTTAGGAGACGAGCGAATACTTAAGTTCTTCGTAGAGTTCGTACGAATAAAATAATCATAAATATACGCGTATCTAGTTTCAATATATAAATAGCAAAAAATACGTATAAAAAATAGAGTAACTGTGCAAAATTCGTTAGACACCGTTGTTTGACCTTAAATTTAAAGAAAAAAGTGTCCAGATCTCTTCTGTCCTTTTGAGTTATAACTTATATGGTGTAACCGAACCATGGAATTTTTTTACCATGAATATTATATTTCCTATAAAAAACTAGACCATAAAATTCAATGCGACATCGAACCAACGTAGGTCACGTGTCATGAGGCCTGTGTATGGGTCCCTTTTAAACCGCATTAAATGCCCTAAATAAGGCAAAAAGTTACGTCTTTAGGCCACGATATATGGCAGTGACGATTTATTTAAGTTCTCTATCGCAAAAAAAACTTACCCAAAATTGACTTTCTTGTGGTCGCCAAAATTTACATAATAGCACAAAACTACAATTGAATGAATCTATTTATGGGTAGTCTTCGCTTGTTTGCCGAATAACAGAACTAATAAATGTGACTTTATTTGTTGGCCAAAAATAAGATTTATAGTTTAAATTTAACGGTCATATAAGAACCATTTTATTTGGATCTAAACGGATATACATAACGCTTAGTTTATTGTTCGAAAACTCGTATTTTGTGATACTGGTTTTGCACAGTACAATTTATATATAAATACAAAAATATTATGGTTAAAATATGATGAAATTTTCGTGCATTTTTGCTCCAAAATGTACAGGTGAGTTAATTTCGTCAAATATTAACTTATACACGTCCTCTCTAATTTTCTAACGAGATGTGGAAGTGTGAATTAGCAAAAGTAAAAACAGCTGCGACATGATTTGTAAGATCAGATCTAAAATATGTTTAACTTTATAAAAAAAAAGGAAGATTCCCAAAAAGAAGAGGTGAAAGAAACCTCTTAGGTGTAAAAGACGATGACGCAGTATAATGAGGGTAAAGGGGTTCTCGTGTGTGATGTGGTCAGGCACAGCTCAGGAGGGTTCAAACTTCCGGGTATTGATATGTAAAAGTGTTTTGTGAGTAAAAGTGGTGCATGGTGGCCGTGGTCGAAGTAGGCGCAGCGTGGCGTTATCCCAGGTCAGGCACAGGCACCAACGACCAGAAAAAGGTTCTGATATGATACGACATATAAGTTGTGCGTCCCATATACATACATATGAGTGCCTCGGATATGTGTGACTCGTAGTATTTTCAACAACGATGTGTGAATGAAGCAAACATGTGTAGGAGTTAATAACGGTTCGGTTTTTATGCGCCTTCCCTAAATAGTTTTCATAGATCTGATGATGGCATCTCACATTGTTTACATCTGTCATCAATTCGGTGGGATAAAATTTGATACTTGTCTAAAACCGTCAATGTTGCTTCTATGTTTAATAATAGTTCACACACCATTAATTATAAATCGTACTGATGGTGAGAGATTACAAACTCACAAATATTGACAAATATATTATATCTTTTGGATTCAAAACAATTGAGTAAAATCACTTCAAGTGAACAAATCTGAGTGTGCTTATAGAGTATAAACTCAGTCGCAGAAAAGAAACCATTCATCTTGTGTGTGTGTCAGAGAGAAAAGCATTATTTGTCAGTTATATCCGCGTACACAGTGAGCCAGGGAAAAAGAGATTCATAATGAGGGTACATTCAGAAGTAAATCGCGAGACAGGGAGACAACACTCTGTTGCTCTTGACCTTACCCAACATGAACAGCTCTAAAGCCGAAAAGACAGATCCCTTCGTCGTCGCGGGGCTGCGGGGGACCAAAGCTAAGAAATCCTTTCTTGACGGCGCGGCGTTCCTCCTTATTCCTTGAGTGAAAAGGAAACCGCGTTTTCCGCTACTCTGTTATCATCATCTCCTTTACTTTTGTGAACAAATCTCTCGTCTTGTTCCTTCATCTCACTTACTCTCTTTCAGTCACAGGCTCTCAGTGTTTATATGTTGTTTAGGCGTTGAATGAGCGAATTTTGATGCGGATTCACGCACGCATTCAAACACCACAATATGTTTCGCATTGTAAACATGAATGTGATTTGTTACTTTTGTATTTGCTTCTGAATATTATATTCTTTAATTCTCAAGCGATCGCTCACACATCAAAACAATACTTATCAGTATATTTTTTATAGAAAAAGTTATAGATGCTGATAAACTTTAAAAAATTACGTATTTTTTTTAATTGCAATGTACTAATGTTATACCAAGCAATATTTAAATAAATTAGAATTTTAATTGCAGTCAAGTTGGAAAAAAAATATTAACAAATGTAATTATTAATTATATACCAATATATATATATATATATATATATATATATATATATATATATATATATATAATATATATATATATATATATATATATATATATATATATATATATATATATATATATATTTGTTTACAAAATCCAACTGCAATTTAACATATATTTATATATTTTAGAAAAATGTCTTCGTTATATATTTCTACCCCTAAGAATATCCTTCAGATATCCCGTTCCACGGCTTTGTGTATGCAGTTGCATACAAAGCTGGCGTTGATATTTAAAAATGCATATTTGCCCCAAATCTAAGTATCTCAAAAAATAGATAAACTCGCCAAATCTATTAATAAAAATAATTAATTAGAATGAAATCTATGTGATAGCAGTTATATAGAATAATGATGCGCGGTATAATTTTAACAAAATAAACTTGTTGTCTAGTGATCCCAAGACTTGGACGGGGGACATATCCTGGTTATGAGTGACTGTATGTGTGTATGGGATACAATGGACTCCGGGTACCGGATCAAGTCCGGCCACATTCCGGTGAGACCTCTCTCTGTCTCGGTATCGTCCGAAATCACTTTGTCGATTCTCATGTGGCTTACACTTTGAGGTCAAAAAGCCAAGCAAGCCCTCACCTTTTCTATCCCACCATATATATCTATATATGTATCTGTCTTCTGACTTTGGCCATGTCCAAACACTCCACTCCACCTGATTTATACTATTGGTATACATACATGTCGTATGTCTTCGGACAGTTGTTATCTCGTGGAAGTACATATATACTTATCACAACCCCACAGATATTAACAGTAAATATATGTATCATTTTTATTTTTTATTTAATCAGGGTTTTTAAACATGTATGACAATTGTACAATTTATAACTATAGCTAAAAATGATTTGATGAGGATGCCATTTCGAGATCCAAATCACAGTGATACTGTGGACAGTATATTTAGTTGCTGTGTGTGTGTGTGTGCTTATGTGTAAAGGCATGTCTCGTGGTGGTTAGGTGTGAATTAGCGAACTAACCGAAAAGGTTCAGTCCCTACCGGTATTAGCTAACGTCGTCGTGGGCGAAGGGAGAGATATTTATTTTTCTCTTACGTATAGCAAGCACGGCCACGCACGGCCAGAGCGCCAGCTTCCACCTTTCCTCATTAGCACACACAAAATTATGATATACATCGCTTGTACTCTTCAAATAATGAAATATGTACATATAAAACAAAGCCCATGTAACTTCCTAATTGTACATAAAACATAAAATATTCACACAAACATTGTTCAAACACCATCGCGTGAATAAATAGCCCACTGTGTATATTACATATATGTATGTATGTATACCTACTATTCCAGGCACGCACGCACCATATGCAGTCTCACATTTGACCAATCATCGCACTTGGCTATCAAGAAATAAATACTAGCTATAGTCAAAATTACATGTCAAGTCGGTCTAGTTCATAGAATTTTAAAGACGGTTTTAAAGGAGTGGATTGAGGGAGAATTTTGACCCAAACATTACGATAAGAATTAATAATTACTCAATGTATGAGCAGATGTTAGTACCGGTGTAGTTAAAATAATTAGGATTTAGCAATGTATAGCGTATGCTTCTTTTTTTTTTAAATGTGTTTGTAGGTAATATATTATTTTTTTACGATCACATGCTAACTTTTTTGTTACAATTATAATGTATGTTCCTTTTCATTTTAAAGTTGCATTAACTGAATAGACCATAAAATGTTCTTTGTGTTTATGATTTTAGAAACAAAAAATTCATACTGTTATCTAATTATATATAGTAGCACTCTTAGCAAACGGTGTATCTTACTAAAACATATTCAACCCCGCAAACAACAACAAAAACAGTCATAACAGTTGTTGAAAGTTCCCGTTAGTAAATACCATTATTTAGCATAACCTACAAAATACTTGGAACATGGAACCATTTCCATCTGTGTGCCTGTGTGTGTGTGTGTGTGTGTGTGAAATATACTATTCATCTTAGTGACTGTATATGTATTAATATAAGGAAACTGCAACCACGGAACCAACACAGACACACAAAGGCACAAATGAAACCGAAAGGAATTCCACAGCAAACTTTGCGACCGAGTTTTCTCTTCGCGTAAGACATTCTCCATCTCACTTGGCCGCTGCCGAGACGGTATTATTGCGATAGGTTAGGGACGCTCTCTTCTTGTCTTGACAACGAGAGCAGGATAAATAAATACAGATAAAGTAGCTGGCTGCGGCTCCGCGTGCGACTTGGCTCTGGGGCTGGCGGTTGGGTGGGTATATAACGGTCGCAACACATCTTTATCTGCGGGTTTCTGTCTTTCCTCGTCTTCGTTTTACGCCACTTAATTCAGCATCCCTTTTACTATAATCGTGCGCTCTCCCTTCCGCCACAAGCTCTTTTCAAGTTCATTCATGATGGGAAGATGGAATCTTTCGCGGGAACATTGAAGGAAATTAACTTTGCTTTCACTCAATAATAGTTTCTGAATTTCTCTTACTTGCTAAACTAATACAATTACTTGTAAAACTTTCTCACAGAGTCTTATTTCCAATCTATCAGTGTTTTAAATTATTCTTTAAGGACCTATCTGTATTCTAATTATTACCAAATTCATTTAACATTACCAGTACCTAATTATTTTTTATTTTATATCGAAATTCAAATAAATTGAATTTGCTATAGGAATACTAAAGTTTTTAAAATGTGAAAACACTTAATTTGGATGCGTTTGTATAAGTGCATCGCGAATTAAAAATGCAAATTTGTTTAAACATTCTATTTATTTATTTGTATACAACAAAGTATTTGAACATTTCATTAATTATTAAAATACAAATCACTTTTTCTTGGAATACATAAAATAAAACACCTTGACATTTTCAAAATCATCTAGCCGGGATTCATAGAACGAACTCACATCTAAATACTTGTGTCAATATTATAATTTATATTTCCTAAATTTTTTTATGAACACTGCCAAAATGCAGACATTTTTATTATTTTACTAACTAGACCTTACGACTATAAAAATATTTATGATGATTAAAAATGTTTCGTTTTTCTTAAATTTAATTTAAGTCGAAAGTTCTCCAAACTTTAATAAATTGAAAGAATTTTATAACAGAATCCTTCAATAGGAAAAATGATTATCAATTTTTTTTTTATCACATGAATATGAAGAAATACCAAAATAATAAACATAAGTTGTGTTAACCAAATCTTGGATAACACTTTGGTATTTCAACATGAATATTACAAATATAATAACAAAGTTGACTAGCATAAAAAACCTGCCAAATGTTCATTTCACCAGCAGCAAACAAATGAAAAACAAGCAGATGCCCATTCGAGAGAAAATGAAAAAAAAAATTACTGCATTTACCCGGTTGATTTTCTGTCCGACAGTGCGAGTTTCTGACACTGCAGTGTCAACTCTGGCGGACATTTGATTAAACTTTTTCTCGGGCGCAATCTGTTACCCAGCGTTCCCATGTTGATCTCCATTTTCAGCGCCTGCTCTTCGCCCGGCACATCTTCTAAGCACACCTCAGAATTATGTTCCGAGTCGGAACAATAATGTAGTCCATCCAGCGAATAATTAGATGTTACATCTACACGTATCACTTGTATCGTCTCTGGACTAGGCGGACGAGAAAAAGAAATGGTTCGGCTTAATTTGACTCGTTTTTCTTTACTTTTCGCACTTTTTCTTAATTTCCTCCTATCTAGTTCTTCATCATCTGTTTCTTCTTCGTCTTCTTCTATAAGTAACACTTCTTCGTCGCATTCATCATGAACTTTTTGGTCATACTCAGCTGCTTCCTGTATCAATTTCTGTACGTTTTCATCAATTTCATATTCCTCCATCACTTGTTGAATCTCCATTAACTCTGAATCTTTTTCGTCATCTCCATCGCCTTCGTTATCTTTATCTTCTAGTATTCGATTTGGTTTCAGTTTTCCTGATTGGAGCCGTGGTCGTTTTTGAATCCATTTCTTACTTTGAGCTCCTCTGTCGATGAATACTGTGGTGTCGTGTGGTAAGCTTATATTGCAGACGGTCAAATAAGGTTGTTCTTCTTCATAGAGACTGTGAGGTTTGTTCAGCCACGATACGTAACTATAACATAATTAAAATTGTAGTTTTACTAAAGCATTTCAGGTTATTTATTCAAATTGGAAATTAATCTTATATATTTATATATTCAATTGTTATACTTGAGTTGTTGAAAGTGCTATTTACTTGTGCAACTCTGGTTGATATGAACGCTGGTAACTGCAGTCGTGTTTTGGTAGTTTTGCAGATACGTCCCTTCGGTCAAATAAAGTGATTCGGGAACATTTCATTATTCTGTAAATTAAAACATTCGTTATTTATATTGATACAAGTATTGGCGAATATCTGTCATTAATTATGGAATATCAGCATTAATTTATAATTAATTATTACATTTTTGGTGAATGTGTTTATTATGGAAATAGTTTTTCCTGCCGTAATATATTCCGAACATGTATTGTTTTAGGTTGTGAAATTATATATATGCAACACCTAAATATATGTAATTTATGGTGTCTGTCAACTTATTATTTTGATAATTTATGGATTTAATAAGTAACAACATAGATATTTGATATTTATTATGTTTTAATTAGATGTCTATGAAAAATTGGTTTGATAGAAAATTGCCACATGTGGTTGAAGATTACCACCCGTGTTCATAGGATTTTAAAGGCTCTTTTAATATAAAAATAAATTACGCATGTAATAAGTAAAATAATAATACCTATTATTTTTCTCAATATTATTTTATTTTAAAAAATGTTTAAATTCACATAGAATATATATATATATATATATATATATATATATATATATATATATATATATATATATATATATATATATATATACATATGTCTTAGATGGTCTTTGAATATATAAGTTAAGTTTTAAAATTCTCGATGAATCAATATTTATAAAATTGATATTTGATTTTCCACGAAATTATATGACTTTTGGAAATATCTATTAATCACGTCTCAAGAGTTCATTATTCTTTCCCAAAACCACAATAATTCTTCAGACACGCTAATTATTGTTATACCGTATCAAACACTAGCGCCATCGACCACCGCTGTGACCATTTGCCGAACTATAGTTCTTTATGTATTATGCGAAGTACGCGCTAGCTAGCTAGCTAGTTCCAGGTATTCTCATCATCATCATCATCATCATCATCTAAAGCAAAGACGTCTCTGTCTCTCCTGGAAATCATATGCATGTAATTATAACGGCGGCTTTCGCGGCCTCAGCGAGAATTTCGGCAAACATTAAACCTGGCACGGTTACATTATAAGATTGGATCTCTTTGATCTCGGTTAACGCACAGAGAATTTTTTATTACAAACATTTTAATAAATACTTAAAAAAATATTTATTTAAATTTTTTTAATTTGTTTAATTTTTATTTCCAGATTTCTAATTCATATCTATAACTCAAACAACGTCACTGGTGATCAATATGGAAAATTGATCTTTTATTCATGTTGAACTTCAAATTGGTGAGTCTACATTTATTTTAAAATAAAATAAACATTTAGGGTCAAACGCTTCGATAGTCAAAGATCCGCGGTCCCAATCCAAGCGTAAATTTAAAGGTGTACGTCCGCTTGTCTAGACCGCGTCAATCAAAGCCCATGTTATTAGGAACTGCATGTGATTTACAATGCATCAGTTGAGCCTAGGTCGCGAATATTTCGTCAGGTGAAAAAACCAGTTCACCCTGAGTGTGTCGTCAAACGCATTCAACTAACACACTGACGTATATGAGTAAAATGACACTTAAAAGTGCCATCCGCAGAGATGCGGTGGTCCACTGCAGGAACCGCCCTCTTGATGCGACTCATCTAATTTTTAATGGCTTTGTGTTTTTTGAGACGAATTAACGCTTATGTAAATTTTCTAAAATGTTCAAGCGAGAATTTTTTATATTTATTTTTCTGAACTTTTTTAAACTGTCTATTTTGCATTTGTACAATTGGTTTCGAATACGACGCAAAGAAGAACTTAAATATATTTTAGAACGCAAATGCACTCTGTAAATTAAATATATCTTATCTGCAGATTTAATCATTATTAATTTATAATGAAGTATAGATGAATTCATTGTCATAAATCATTTTCCAAAATAATGAAGTTCAATTTAATTTCACTATTTGATGAAATATCGCAAATTTATTTCTAAAGAAAAAATTCTATTTATAATTTTTTTTTTTTTGAAAAGCTATTTTATCCTTTTGCTACTGTTTAAACTTTCATATATAAAATATTGATTGCGACCGAAAAGAATGTGTTTGAATAAAAAGTTTATCGGCACGAGATGTCGCGGTTATCGTGCGAACTACTAGCGCCCCCATCTACCAGGTTGACGCGCATACACGTGAATCACGCTGTTCTAGTTATTGAAGCTTTTAACACAGAAATGTATATCTATTTTTAATGTTGACACTTGGAGAATAGTTTCATTATTTATATATAGCTACACTTATTTTAATTTTTAATATTACCTATGTATAGTTTTATTTCTACTAGAAGAGCATTTCAATATGTATATAAATTTACATTAATTTTTATAGTACAGATTATCTTTAGTAAATTATCTGTGGATGACTTCTAAAACTAATATATTCCTACTGTCTGAATTTTGATACAATTACGCTCATATTATTTTCTTTTTGTGTGCAATAAGTACTATTTATTGTGTTTCTTACTTACATACTTTTGATCATTATTAATGCAACACATGTTTGCTTGTTTTTGATATATATGATTTAATTTAGAAGAGTAAACGGAAGTTTTCATTTTTATTTCTATTCACAACCAAGACTGGTCCTATTATATTCTTTATAAGAATATAAAGTTCGCGCAACCCCTATTTATAAAAGTATCTTCACCTGACTTTTTATGTTCCCGTTTCTATGACAACCATTTGATCAATCACATAATAACGTGTAGCCAAAAATCAGAAAATCTAACATCACCTACTTTCCAACACGAATTCAATTTAATATTGTAAGAAAATAGAGAAAAATGAATACAATCCGAATTAGAAACATTAAAATGTATTACATTTAGATACAAATAAAAAATATATATATATATAACAATTTCGATAATAAATGATCGAAATCTGAATTGTTATATTTTTCCAATTATTGTTTGTATTTCTATATTTAAGTATCGCCAGTGCCAAAAACCATCGACTTTGCAACTCTTGCTCCTCCTACCCATCCCACAACTATACAAGCTAACAATAGTTCATAAACACATTCCTACGTCACATCCGCTTGACATGTTGACAACCCCGAATAAATACAACTGGATATGTATATGGATGGAGCCTTTGTTCAGACTCAGTTGGTTAACCTGCGTGTGCAAATGCAACTAGTGCATTTTGAATGCACCTTTTTCTACAGACATGATAAATATAGGTTGCGTCAGTCTGCTTTTCAATCGTTGACATGACTTTTTGGTTTCTTTTTTTTTTTTTAAATATGAAATGGGAACTAATTTAGTATCGATAAAACTTTGTGTTTTATTTCCTTGGACATAGGATCCAATTATAATTTTTCATAAAAGAAAATGTCAAAACTAACACGAAAATGTTAAAGGACATTTTTCGTAAACCAACTGATGCGTCCACCCTAAACAGATGTCTTTTTTATCACGATCCGTTTTACGCGTCAAACATATATTAGGTGGGTATATGCGTGACGTATCTCCAAGAGGCCCATACGTCTTCGATACGTCACAAGATGACCGCGGAATCTGTCAAAAGTATATAGATATATCTAGTTCGGACAACGCGCTTATATATATATGGAGTAGGTACCTATATAGAGAAGAAGTTTGCGTATTTATGAGTGTGTGTGTGTGTGTGGATATGTAAGCGTCTCTCTTCTTACTTGTTCTGAACTGAGAACCGCCTGGTATTTTAATTTGCTGAACGCCAACAAAACATACTATACACGAGGGTAGTTTGGAATTTCTCCGTTGCCATAACAGGGATAGCAGGTGTGTTCAAGATGTGCGTATGTATATATGCGTGAAGGGTGTTTGCTACACTGTTGGCATATTTTGGTAGATGTTTGTGGTATTTTGAAAATTCCAGATTTTTTAATTCATTAGTAGAGTGTCCATCACATGTAATTAACGTTGTGCTTCATTTTTTATGCTAGGCATTCAAACCCTTCCCCATTGTTCTTATCACACATTCTTGTTTAACTTTTATTTGATTTTCATTAAAACCAATTGCCATCACAAATTAAGGTACGATGCCATCTCTTACATAATTTTATTATATATATATATATATATATATATATATATATATATATATATATATATATATGCATATATATATATATATATATATATATATATATATATATGCATATATATTATATATATATATATATATATATATATATATATATATATATGCATATATATATATATATATATATATATATATATATGCATATATATTATATATATATATATATATATATATATATATATATATATATATATTTGGTATATAATCCTTGTGTCGTTATGAGTTTTGTGACAATGACGAAATGTTGCTAATAACCAATAAACGATACAACTTAAAAGGAAACAAATATCGTAAATCTAAATTAAATTTCAATATTCTTATAAAGCACAAAGAGTTATATTCAGTTTAATGCCAGTAGGTGTAAACCCTCTTACTTAGTTTATTATAAATATAATTCAAATGAGTATTCAGGAGAGAGAGAGAGTGAGGGAAAGAAGGACTAAAGTAGAAAATAAAGCAGGTTACATTAAAAAAATCATGTACAGAAATAGTTGTACAAATAAAATTAAAAGTAGATTTAAAAATTTCTAGAATATTCGTAAAAGTCAAATTGAAACCATGATAAAGTGAAGAAAAAAAATCGAGTCGTTTAAGAAGTTGAGTGAAAGATATTAGAGGAAATGTTAAAGAGAGAATAGGGGAAGAAGCAATTCAAATCAAAACAAACAAATTGATTAATGATTCCAATACTTTGTAATACATTATCTTAACATTGAATAGCGTATCCATTTAGGTACTATTATATCAATTTTATTATTTAAGTGTAAATACTAGAAAATAAGTGTCTAAATGCAATAAAAAGAGTAGTTATAAATAGTCTCACCTATTTCACGAAAGTTACCAGTAGTAGTTATTATACGGCAATTGAAACTATCACTGCACTATTACAGAAATGCACTTTATATTTTTGTTTGGCACGGCAAAGAATATTAGTTTCTTGCCAGGTGACTGGAGACGTGCCAGTCCGCTTGTGTGTGTTGTTGGATGTCTGCAGTTGTGGCGCGAATATATCGCTACCCCCTTACAACCCCTAACGCTACTCAACCCCTTCCACCATCCACTAGTAGCTGGTTGGTAACACGAAGAGTTCGCGTTTCCTTCCAAGCAAACGTGTGTGTTCTAATTTCCTGTTCACTTTTTTCACGTATATACTTTGTCATCAGTTAGTAGCCTTTTAGATTTTTTTATATACCTCCAAAATTTTTATACATATTTATTTTCAAATGACTATTGTACGTAACTACACTGTTAAAATGGATGTACACTTATAATATTTATAATGTATAATCACACTTAAAATTGAAATTTTATTTATTGGTTTATATATTTTTAAATAACAGTGTAAAATAAATTGATTTATGTTTATATGCATTTTTTAGAATATAGAACGTTGTTTACTATAAATAATTATAGAGAACAGATATGCATAATGAACTTTAAATGATAAATAAGTAAATTTAGCGTAAATATTTAGAGAAATTCATATGGTTCGTGTATGCATAAATATCGCATTGCATGATGTTGTTGATAGCGTGATAACATCATACCGATAATTTGCAGCTGTTCATACTTTATGCATGTTTTAGACACATTTTCAGTTACATTTGAGATGCTTTTCCGAGCAACGTTCAATTATCCAAATTAACTGATTGATATTTTCGAAATTAACCTACAAATTAACGCTGTTAAATTACCATTTCGTTTGGAATCCTAAACACGTTATTTTGCATAATCTATAGTATTAAACAAATGTGTTTAGCTTCCAATTAAAAATTTTAAAATACCACCTAACTTTTGCATTATACTATACTACACTGTAAAAAATAGTGTAGCATTACTTTAAAATCATGAGTTGATTTATAATGTAATTTTGCAATAACTAAGTAAAATTTTAAGAGGTTTTTACATAAATATTTATTTTTATGTTTATTAGACAATTTACACAAAATAATACTTTGGAAAAGTATACAAATATGTTAATCATAATCACACAGATATTAACAGCTAATATTTTATTATGATAGATATACACAATATTGTCTGTAAAATATATCTTTTAGTGTATAGTAGGTAGAGATATGTTTTAATAGGTAAGAAATAGGCGCGGAAATAGAAAATTTAATATATTTCGTGTAAAATCCGTTGGTTAATATGATTAAACTCTGGGTCTAAATATTCCGCTAATAATAACG
Source organism: Nebria ingens riversi (assembly GCA_018344505.1). NCBI lineage: Eukaryota > Metazoa > Arthropoda > Insecta > Coleoptera > Carabidae > Nebria > Nebria ingens. The sequence continues at coordinate 13,133 of JADQWA010000398.1, forward strand.
CTGGATTCTATTATAAATGGATCATGCATATAAGGCACTTTTAGTTCCTATTCAATGTGTATATTCATACATGGCAACACATCACAGGCTACAAATGAAATAAGGTCGCCGGAAGTTGTCTTTTGTGCGACAGGCTTTAGAGCTTTGCGTATACGCGCGCACACCTCCTGACACCTTTTAATTCGCTCGCCCGCCCATCCGTTCACTCACACATCATCTAGTTTTATTTTCATTTTTGTATGCCCAATAAATAGTTTATCAGAGCTGTCACTTTGTTAAATTTCCCAAAATTTATAGGTTATTATTAACCACATAGCGTGCGATATCGTGTTTAATTTTTATTGCAGTTCACCAAACTTTTTATCAGATTTACGAAAGTATTTTTGTTGGATATTTATGTTGCCCATTTTTATCATTATTTACATATGTCTCTCATTTCTATTAAAACATATTTGTAAATAAAATAAATTTATCACTAATTCATATTCAAAGAATTATATGTGCCCTAAAAAACAGCATAAATATTCTTGGTAAACGTTTGAAACAAATTAAACTTCTCAAATAGAATAATTATCTAAAATAATATTGTATATAATTTTATTATATTTTTAAAATATATTTTCTATACTATATTATGCAGTTTGAACGGTGCATGTTAGAGCCACTTAAGTTGGTTGTTTCGTAGAAAAATACACGTAAATATACATAAATACAAAAGAAAGAAACGAATGTTAGTAATTCAGCAAAAATTACATTATAATATTTTATGTGCGAGAGTAGGCCGTGCACAACTTGTAAGTTGAACGAAGATATTATAAATTATACCTGTAATCAGCTAATTGGGGCATTTAACTGCTGTCAGTACCACCCAGTATTCGTCTCTACTACCCAATTCACAAACATGCGATTTTGATACTTTATAATCAAGTTTTTAAAGATCAGATTGCCGTGTGATGATTCACAGATGTTTTTTATGTTTTGAATTATGGAAAAAATATTCATATATTATGTATATTTTTCAGATAATCATTCATTTTTTCTATGACATTCAATCTCACGAAATTGTATTTAATTTAATTTTAATGTTTACAATAATATTCATATTGTATTCATATTTAAGTATACCATATAATTTGAAACTCTCGTACTTGTGCCATAAATACTAATGCTATAAAAAGTACACTAACGAGAAATCAACTAGATATGTTGTTGTGGTCAGAGAATAGAATGAATAGCTTGTATGCTACGAGAATCGACTAAAAACTTATGTAAACAAGTGATTAATGAATTATAACACTCAGAACACTAGAAACTATGAAATTTCAGGCACAAATAGCGATATAATAATCAGAGTTACATGCGATGAATCTAGAAAATGTCATTTTTATATAACTACACTTAAACAAACAACAAGCTATTATATAAAATGAGGTTTTTATTTCGAGTAGTTATTTTAGGCCTTAGATCAAACCACTAAAGTAACCACTGTAACTAAAACTCGGACATGCAATAATCGGTAGTTTTAGCTACACCTAATGAGGAAACTATAGAAATTTAAATGTATAGCTAAAATCCTAATTATTTTACTATAAAAATTGCGTTATTTATAAAGGTAATAAATGTTTAAATATTGTTTTAACATTAACAATATTTTAATTTGACTGAAATGGAAGCCTCTACCGAGTGAGGTGTTTATCCAGATTTGTAAGTCAATCACCACAAGTACAATGTTTATACTATATGGCTTTCGTAATAATATATACATTAAAACAACAAAATAAAGCAATTCCCATTCTCTAATGGACTTTTGCGAGTTATAATTTACTTATAAATATGTACTTTTTTTTGTGAAGCAAATGTATTTTATATTGCTTCTAAATCGGCTCTTTTAGGTGTAATAGTTACATTTTAGGCAGTTTGACGTTTTATAGAATCAATCAATTATAACGAAAATTATTTTATTTAATAAATTAATGGTTTTCTTTACGTAAAAGATATTTATTATATATATTTTTTTTTATTAGGGAAAGTTTTGTAAATATTTTAAGTTTGTAAGAGTGAGTAGAAATAGTGCATTTGTATAACACTGGTGGAGTGCAATTTCCTGCTTGTACCCTCTGAACAAAAAGTTATTAAAAAAGTTTCGCAGCTGGTCTTCCGTAGGGCGAATTCTATGTGACATTTACTTGCCATGCACTGCGCGAGCGACGCTCCACATCCGACGCCCGACGTGTATGTTTACTTAACTGTAAGGTATGTGCCATCTCTCACTATTTACAGTTCATTGTGTATACGCTGACACACCATGTAATCATCATTATAATTCATTGATTAATGTACATGTATGTTCAACAACTACCGTCAAAATGAATTTACTTATAAACCTGAGGAAAAAGCGTTTAATAAATGTGTTTTTTTTTAAATCACATTTAAATTTACGCTATTGTTTTATAAATATTTAAAAACATTACGTGATAGTCACAAATACGGAAACACAGTAATAAACAGTATCTTCTGAGAATTACTTATAAGCTGTTTGTGTGTGACTTCACCTTGTGACATCACAAATCAGTCTGTCCATAAAGAACAATCGGGTGGGTTGACCTATGAGCCCCGTTGGGTCTCGAACCCGGAGCCGAACCGGAGCCACTGAAGTCAGTTGGAGTGCACGCGATTCCTCTCTTGTGTTCCGGCAACCCGCCGCGCAAACTTTTCTGCTCGTCCATGACCTACCGCAATATGTGCGTGTATCCAGCTTTTACCTTTTTCTAAGCCAGACGGAAGTTTTCTTTTCCTACCCCTTTCCATTTCCTCCGGGCTGCTCTCTATCGTAGTATCCGAAGTGGTATTATTACGAATGAATGTCTTCATGATAGACGGTGTGAAAGATTCGTCTGTGATTTATCAAAGCAACTTTCAATACAAACATACTTATGGTTTATGTGAATTATGTTTTTTATGTAAGTGTGTCAATTTATTTCGTTTTTATTATCATCGACAAGTCCAACAGAATGTGTTGGCATATGACGTCATTAGACACTAAATGGTTTTACAAGTCAATATAACTAGTAAAAATGTTATTTTCTAGACATTTTTTAATTAAATTTATGTTTTCCTCTTAACCCTTTAACTACGGGAACAATTTAGCTTGATTGCCGCCTCAGAGGTAAAACTTTATTAACGATGCCTGATGACTGGGGCGAAATATAAAATCGCTTACTGACGACACCTGCGTTTAAGTAAATTGTTGAGAAGTTGCTTACTGACGGTTCCCGTAGTTAAAAGGTTTTATGCCGCCTTAGGTGATTCTGTTCCAATCCAGGAAAGACGTTTCGTCTTTATATTTAGCGCTCAAGTAATTTTCGAAAGAAATATCAAATTTGTGAATAGTAAAAATGTACGCGGCTGTTGACTGTTTTTAGCGCTATAATCGGTGTTTTAAGACTAGGTGTAGACTTGAATTTGAACAGTCAAGCCGGTGTATAGGTTTTGATTTGATTGGTGGCGCTATCTAATACAAATGTCATAGACTCGCTAAACAATTTGAGCAAATACGTTGTGTAACAATGGCAGTGTTAATCAGTATGCATAGCAATAGTAAAATTTGATTGCGCCGTATCTATGTGCACATACAATTCGCATTCGTCAATCAGTTATGTAATATAATACACAGCAGCTGAGTAGCTATGATTTGTGTGCGAATTTGAGATTATAGACGCGGCAACACGGGGCACGCACACCGGCACACCAGTCCGACAACTTAACAGCGATAAACAGAATATAAATGATATTTCAGTAGTTCAATTAGGGCCATTCATAAACGCCATTATAATAAAGCAACTTCAACCATAACTAATTTAGATTGAAGCCCAAATCTTAAACGTTAATTAATCATCGGCCGCCCCCTTTCATTAGGGACTACAATGGCGTCGGCCCCCGGCCCTCCGGGTCACTTGGATACATATACCACATATATTATAATATTCTATATACTAACACGCGTTGTTAGCCAACTTGTGCTACATACATACATACATACCTACATACATCATTCGCGCATATGTATTACAAGAGAATAACATGCAATGTTAACGTCATCGTTTACTTACTTCTACACAAATATTTTAATAAATAACCAATATTGCCATATTACTAACGGAGAAAAGTATTAGGAGACTATTTTCATATAAGTATATATATATATATATATATATATATATATATATATATATATATATATATATATATATATATATGTATATTTTTCCAAGGGATTTAAATGATTTACAAATATAAATTGATTATCTTAATTGTAGTTAGTATGGTATTCCCTTGCAGTGTTAAAATTATATATACAGTGTATGTATGTATGTATGTGCGAAACTATATATAGCATAATTATTATGAAATAAATCATTTTGGCTTTGTGCGAAAGATCTCTCTTACACACCGGGTGTACGGCTGTGGCTGCGGTACCGCTGGCCGCCATTACCTCTAAAACACCTTTGATGCTTTTGTGTGAAATGTTCACTTCGGTTCAGAATCAATTTGCGAATTTACCGGTGTTCAACTGACCATATTGCATTAGTTTTCATCCATCTAAGGAGTCACTGAACTAGGCGATTTAGAATATCAACGATGGTTTTACTAACAAACATGAAAGCGGCCATTTCCAAAATTTAACTAGTTAAACTAAACTAATTGATACTGGTATATGGTTTAATTAGTTGAGAACATCAAAAAAATAAAATATATAAAATCCTGAGTAGTAGGATTGAGGATACATTATATATTTAAATACAATTAGCTTAGTGTATCACATGAAAGTTAGAGTGAAGTATTCCGTAGAATAACAACAAATGAAAACAGTCTGTTGGTTTGTGTGAAAGTCCTGCAAAGCGGCAAGCAATTAAATGTGTCCATGCGTGAACGTGTGGACTGCGCTTTATATTCGTTCTTACAGCATGCATCACATACACACGAGCATCGCAGGAATGACATTAAACGGCAGGGGAGAACATTAAGCAAACAGGAACGGGATGTAATACATGTTCGCTACTGTTTCCGGCTGGTTGTTACTTCAACTTACTGATATATGCATACACCTAAGCAGCGCATCCACCATTTTATTACTAAATTACTAAAATGTGTTTCTCGGTGCTATTATTATGTGCACACATGTAATCAAAGACTCTTTATGTACTGTACGAATAATTTAAGGTTGCGTAAGAAAGTCGCCATTTTGTTTCCTTCTCTTGAATATAGTTAATTGCAATTATAGAGTAAAAAATTAATTATTTATAAAAGTTACTATTGTATTTATTAATTATGACCAATAACAGATTATTATATAGAAACATATCGTTCTTTATTTTCTTTATAGTCAAAACATCGGCCATGTAATTGGCCCTAAACTTTCTTTTACGTAGTCAGTATATTTTGATTTGATAGTATATAAATTAAAATGTAAAATGTTGACATTTCAAGAAAATATTTCCATTCATTGTCCAATAAAATTGTAAAGTTAGTTTATTGCCAGATTTCCAAAGAAAACATATGTATTTTGATTTTAAATGTTGGATTTTATAGTAGTATAAAGAAAATATAATTATTCATTACATATTATTAAAAATTATTATGGCCGAGCATTTCTTAGTTTTTAAATTAACTTTAAACCAGAGAAAATATTTATATATAATACTTTAAATTATTTACTAACCTTTGTAACGGTTTTTTCACTAAACTTATTTGTGACACTGACAATAAATGTTAAATGTCAAAATATTTGAATATTTAAAACAGTTGACATGCATAGTAGATACGATTTATTATATATAATTTTCCATACCTATGTAACTATGGCAATATAAATAGGATAATAGCAATTTTCTCGTAACTGGTATACTTTTTGAAGAAATGTTGCAAACAAAAGTTGTTCAAATCATTAATATCTTTAACTTTAATTATAACTATTTTACTGTAAGTGCAGCCGTTTCGAAGATATGCAAGAAATGTCTGAAGTAAACATGCACTTCCGGTTTGAATATGCTTTTCAAAAATAGGAGGTTTTTTTCCCAGGCATATACAAATCTTAAGTTTAAAATTTCATAATTTTATCTTCAACAGTGTAGCCTGTAGAGCACCTACAGCCACACACACAGACACACACACACACAAACAGACACACACACAGACACAGATACACACACTGGCACACACACACACACAGACGTCATTCCAAAAATGGTCAGACTCGATTCAGGGAAGGTCAAAAGATGTATTTCCGTTAAAATGTCGAGAATTTTTTTTTTCGTGATTACAATACTTACTTTTTACTTCGTAAAAGAGAGTAAAAATAAAAATAATTTAGATTAATATGCTTATAAGTTGCAATATTCAAATTGAAAATGTTGTGAGTGTGTGTGTGTGTATACTACGTTTAAGAAAGTTTAGTGCAGGTCACTGCAGATATTTTTAAAATGTTCAAATCTTTATCAATTTATTAAAATATAATCACTTTACTTTTAAACGAAGTACATTTAGTTTAAAAGTACACTGATGATATAATTATTATTTTAAGAAAAAAAACGTTCCTTGCTTGAAACTACACCATCTAAATATAAAACTATTCTCAATAACTCATTCGAAACAACCGTTTATTTTCCTGATAAAACTTAATTCAAACTTTCTATTAATTTCCGCTTGTCAAGTGACTTTAAACGAATCCAATTTCAGAATCATGCAATACCTTCTACACCAACACAAATACACAACATTTATAAACAACAAAATGTATATACATACATATAAAATTATATTTAAAAAAAAAAACAAAAAACATTTTAATTATCCATATTTCAAATTAAATCTTACTGTCAGACATTCACTCAACTTGCATGAAGTCAGAGGCGGTAAAACATAAAACGGGAAACCTCTACTAGCGGTTTAGGAGCGCAAGGGATTGGAGGCGAGCGAAGGAACGGACTTAGTGTATATGGTGCAATTTATTGTAGCACCGGTAAAATTAAGCACAGGGACTCATTTCCTTATCATACCATATATAGCCCCATATTTAAGGTGGGGCTGTTGTCTCCCTGAATGGGTGGTTGGGGGGTTTGTTGAAGTAGGCGACTCTATATACGCCTACTGGCTACAACCCAGCATCACCATGATGATGATATAACTTCTTGCATGTGTTATACTGGAGTAAGTTGCTGCCAACTTCAGGAACAGGACGACCGTTCCTGTGTGTTGGGGCCGGACCTTGTTTATGACACGTCATAACGGGACGTTAATGTGCTTTATGTTGATTACAGGCCCGTAAATAAAACTGTATGCTAGTGTCTGTAGTCGTGTATGCACACATATGTATGTATGTATGTATGTAAGTAGTGTGTGGTATATACGCATACATGTGCATGTGTGTGTGAAATATTACACATGTTGGTTACTTGAAGGAAGATAGTTGTCATGCTGTGGTTGTAGGAAAGATAAACTTGAAAGTTTTCGTCAATTATTTGCTAAAGTATTTACTTATTAATATGCTTATAAAACGCGCTTTTATAGCACGCATTTGAATAGCAATTCCATTAGAAGAACATTCTAATTACGTAATTTGCTAATTTGATTACGAAAAGACACAAGATAAACAGACATATTAAATTAAAGTTTATGAACTACAATTTTTATTTCATAATTAGTCAAAAATAGTGAAATCACTGCAACAATTACGTTAAAATAACAATATTATTGGTAAATGTATGTTTTATATCTTTCGGAAAAAGCTTTTCTTGCCGTGATCTAGAGTGAGTTTTTTTTGCACTTTATATTCTCAAATTTCATTACAACAATCTGTTTTACTATGCAATTTTTTTCGGCTGATATTCGCGATTCAAGCTCTGATGGAGATATAAATTGAGAACTAACTCATGAAGGCCGTTGTAGCAAAACAAACAAAAAAACAGATATTTTCATTTATCGGTTGATTCTATATTAGTGTATGAGAAATGTATTACATGTAATATTCTACACTTTTATGCTAATATTGAATATCAACAATAGAATTTTGCCCAAATAAACCAACGAAAAAGAGATGGAGTAGAACAATTGAACATGCCTTAGTTTATAATGTAAAGCAGTATCAAATTCTAAGTAACTGATGTTTATAGTAATCAATCGCTTATTTTATATTTAATTTATTTCAAATTTCAATATGTATAATGATTAATGAAAATGTTTGTTAATGTCACAAACAATTTGTGATGAAACAGTGTTCACAGTGCTAAGCTAGCCATTGTCCATCGGAAATGCATTGTCCATCTCACAGTCAGCTATAGAGTGGACCATTGAAACATGATCCGGCACATCTTAAACACACTTTATCCCAATAAACGCAAAAACCATACCCCATCCAGCGTATTGAATAACCCATGTCCATCCAACAAAGTTCCAGTCGACCCATCATTCTCACTCGCAACACGACATCAGCGATGGTGGATGGTAGTACAGTACACTCATTTACAATAAATTTCGATGCAGAAATTCAATTTGAAATAAAATACTGCAAATCATTCGGTATCAGACTATAAGTGATACAATTTAGCGCCGTTTCAGTTGACAATGTAAACTTTATAATTGCAATAATACAGAGCAAATAATGAATCATTTGCTTGAATTTTACAAAATTAAGGATATACTCGTACAATAATATTAGTTGTTCTATGAATGTGCAATTGGAAATTACAATATCAATGGACTCAGTCTGTTATATTTTAATATTAAATTAAATACGTTAATTGAGCTTAGCGATTTTATAAAAGTTACCACTGTAGACTGTACTAAAGTGGGTGGGTGTATTTTAGAGTGTCCGAACGTCGTGGACAGCCTCGCCAAAAGACGACTTCCATGTCACGAGGTGGTGGTTGTGGGGTTAGTAGGAGTGGGCGGTTTAGCGCTTGAGGGGCACAAACAAGACCCGTCATGGTCACGAAGGGGTTGCGGAAGGAGGAGAGGGTTCACGTCAAGCGTGATGTGAATGTGTCCTGCGGCCTGCGGGAGTGAGAAACTCTCCTGCTAGCAGGAAGACGGGGGGGGGGGGGGGCACGCACTCCGTGAAGCGTGCATACATAATAGATGTGGCGAGCGAGCGGTATTGGACGCTCTGTGTGTTCCTGCTGCCTCCTGCTGGACGCTGCTAGATAGTGCCGGAATTCATCTTGTCTCACTCTTACCCCTCAGCCTTCCCTTTATTGCCATCTTGCTTACTCTTACTTTATAGCCATCTCTCACCGTTCTACTATATATGTATATATACATGCCATATACATACATCTCGTTCTACTGGTGTTGTCTTACTCTCTGGACCAAGCGTTACTGCGTCACTACGAAAGATGCGTACTAGTTACGACATACGTTCATACATATATTTACTATACAAAACTGATGTAACAGCAAATATATCTCAAAAATTAAATCATACAATTCCGAGTCAATTCTCAGTATTCGATATTCGTGTGTAGACTTTATTTTCCAGACTCTCGAAAAGAAGAACAACTTTGCAATCACTGAATATTTTAGTTCTTCATATAGTATGTGCAGCGAGAATAACTCATCGTGTATAACATATGTGTCCGAAATATGCGTCTAAAAACTAGAATCTTCCCCAAATTTAAATTTAATCGAACAGAAAATTAGCACATCTGTATATATGTAATTCGATCTGCAGTGATGACCATTATTCTAATGAAAAGTATTTTAATTATAAATTAATTCCATATAAAACAAAAATTTAATATTGTGAAATATAATCCCGATGCGATACAAGTACGAAAAGTCCGTATGGATAGAGATACATGTTGTGATAATAACTGTAGGGGTAGCAAAAAAGGATATATTTAATTATCTTTGTTACTGTTTTAATTCTGAAATCCGGTAAAAGTAATTTTAATAATAAGTGCCATCGTTAGATGGTACCGCCAACCAAAAAAAAAAATATATACATTTTCGTATCCAATTTCACTTATACCTGATGCTTGTCAGATCTGTAGTTTACAGATTCCTGTTAAAAATAACATGCATGGATTATAGAATTAAAATTTAAAACAATGTATAGGAAGGGTTTCGAAAATTTACATTTTTACTCCGTTGAAATATGATTTTTAATATATAAAAACATTGAGAAACACATTATTGTATCAAATTTTTACTTGGCTTATTTTTTCTAATATACAACTCAAAACATAAATATTTTATAATGTAAATACAAATACAGGAATTTTTAACTTTTTGCTATGTGCGAATGCAAATTTCGCATACTTGTGTTATTATATTATTGGTTTTAATTATCTTAAAATAAAACTTCTCTCCTAGTATGGATAATCTCTTTTGAATTTACTGTTCATTAAAATAATTTAATAAATTTATTTTCTCTTAAAAAACTTTCAAATATTCCATCAATCACTCATCAATTAACCTTCGATTATTTTTAATCTAACCATAGAACAATTGCTATTAAAATTACTTCCATAAAGTTCAGAGAACATTTAATATATGCGCACCCGATCGAGGGAAAAAGTTGCGGAAATGAAATTCATTCTTAGTCAATTTCACGTGAATAAAAATCAAACGCGCCTTGACGCGTGCCGCAACGCGTTCGGACATAACAAAAGAAACATTTAGAGCTCCGAGAATTCACAAGATTAATGAGAGATTTTGGCAGATTGAGGCGAAACAAGAAGAATAACCTACTTTGCAGTAGAACCATCAGGAATAATGATGTTTATAAATACGATCATATGAACTCCGTTTGTATGAATAAATCAATTTTTGAAGTGATTCTCCCGTCATTTTCTTGGTAGTTTATTTAGTGATGCTTGTATGATTGAAAGAGTGTTTTACGGATATGACACTATGTGTGTAATAATGGCGTATTGATGTATGGGAGTGAATGTTGGGTATGGAAGATGAAGTATAAATAGGTAACAGAGATAGAAAGGAGATTTTTTTTAGAAGAATTGGTGTAGCCTTATTTAGGGTGAATAGAGTAGAATGAAGAGTGGATGATGGTTGAATATGAAAAGAAAGTCCAAATGAGATTGCAAAATTGAGAAATTCTAAATCTGTACCATATTACAAATTGCTATGGTCAAAATTTGATTAAATCATGTATCTGGATATTCAGAAGCTAGCCAGATCTTTGCCTGGTACAAGATGATGACAATATTCGTGTTTTAAAACAATGGATCTAGTTGGCAGTGGTGTTGTAAGGCATTGACAATAATACCGCGGACCTTGGTGATGTCCATTCGCGCGCGTGTGCATGTGTGTGTGTGTGTGTGTGTACCGTGGACGATGGCTATAACGGTCGGCCGTTCTCTCTGCAACAGTGAGAGTTTAGGTATTGATCTTTGAGGAGGCACAGCAGGGAAAGTTTACAACCCTTCTGTGTCCCGCGCGACCCCTCACCCTAGCGCCCAGAACTGTGAAGTTTAGAAGCCCGGCGGCCGCTGGTCATTTCAATCAGTGTCGACTCGTCACCGAACGCCTTGGGACCCAAAAGGATACACAATCCGTGGCCTTTTTGTACTGAGGCTCATCTCATTTTGCGTGTTTCAACACACATTAGATGAAGACAATGTTCTTCAATAAAATGGGATACCATATCTTAGAACGAGTTGCTCCAATCGTTATTGTTATTAGTATTGCCAAAGTGTTTCGGAATGGCTTGTTTTGGCGAATTATCTTCGGTAATTCTTTGCAATTCCTCGTTGGAGAAACCTACATATGTCCTCCAATCCATTCCCAAATGAGTATTTGGTTGACTTAGAACGTCACCACAAATGAACGAATTTAAATTTATTTGAAATCAATATTCAACCCTTTTTTCATATTTCTTTAATATGCCAATAAATATGTAAATTTGAATTAGATGATATAACAATGTTTCATTGTTTGTTACACAAATATCGGTAATATGAAAGCGCAAGTAAGTGTGCGTGTTTGTGTATGTGTTGTTAGACTAGTTCCGAATTGTTTAGCAGTAAATCCACTTTACCTAGTGTTAATAATACATGGCGTACAAGCGTGGCTCAGCCGTTAATAATTTCTCAATCACGAACTTTCCACCACCACCACCACCACCACTGTGCCACTGTAACGTATCACTCCTCTATCTGCGCTACGTTGACGCCATCTACCGACACGTCACACAACTTTCACCCAAACTTTCACTCTTAACACCTTTCTTTTAATTGCCACACTCACATTATTAATTATTAACCACCGAGTCAGATTCATTAATGTCTGAACTTTGTGACGATTCATTTTATATTAGCTTTATAGTGTCCTATATTCATACGAACATTTCTCTTATTTACTTTTAAATCTGAAGTAATACATTTGTGCAGCTGATTGTGTTAGGAAATATGATGCAAAGTGATTGTTGTTGTTTTCTGAAAGCACAGAAGAATATTTTCTTCAAGTACTCTGTCACTTGGAGAGCTTTTTTACAGTTTTATGCATTCAGTATACTGTGGGCTTGATATTACTGAAAATCGATACAGTTTTATCTCTCTTTTTTAAACCAAGTACGTACTTACGTGTTTTTATTTTAAAAACCCTATTTCTAAACACTACAGAATCCTCAAGGGTCTACCAACTTTTTTTCTAGCATTAATTATTTATTTTCAAAAGAAATTCGTTTTTCAAAAATAAACCGTTTCACATGATTGAAAATGAATTCGAACATTTCATACTCTTGAATAAATAAAATAATAAAATTCTTATATATTAAATTATTTCAGAAAATAAAAGCAATCTTATTTCTCGTTATTTATATATGATTTATTCTTTGTATAATAGTTAAAGACCTATTTATTGATCGAGTATTATTATAAAAATATAGTCAAACTTTATATAAGTAAGAAATTGGTATTGATTTAAATCAATTCATATCAATTGGAAACCTTGCAAAATTATTCCTCTAAACTGTTATTTCAACTACAATCATAATACCTAGAAAATCTTAAAAACGCCCCCAGGGATAACAGTACGCCACTGTACCGCACGCACACGGACACACGCTACCGGAGTCGTCCGGAGCCGCGGAGAAAGTCCAGAGAGAGCAGAGTCCGGACGCAGGACGAGCGCGGAGAGAGTGAAAGTCCTCAGGGAAGTGTAAAGTGAGGGGTGTCGGGCGGTAAGGAGAGGCTGCATCGATCGCCGTAACTATCCCTACCCATTCCCACTCCCACTTACCACCGCCCGACCGCTCGCCAAGCAAGCAAGCAGCAGCGTTGTTGCTTGGAATCTCCTGTGTGTCCTTCCTGTGCCCCCACCCATTTTCGCTCTTCCTGTTCGGTCCCTCGACCCGCGCGCTGTGTCCATGTCGCGCACAAAGGCCTTCCTTAACAACGTACGCACACTGCTAACTTAGACGCGTTGAACGGTCAGCAGCTATGGAGACCGCTGTTTCCTCGCATATATACTTCGTCGAGCGACCGTTTATACATTCATAGCGCTGGTGACGCTAAGGTTTTAGTGAATATTTTGACACCTGAACATTATACACATTATAGGTAGAAGGAATCGAAGAACAGTTCTATTTTTCATCAAACTATAATTGATAAAAATTTAGTTTATTTAAATTACAATTAAAACGTAAACAAATATCAGCTAGGTAATGAACTACTAATGCAGGATTATTTCGGAATTTATCTTATAAAACAGCTAATATGTAATATAGTTATATGAAAAAGATACATACATAACTACTTCTAATGGGAAGGCAGAAAACCCTTTACATCCATTCGGATCTTGGCAATGCTTCGACATTCAACTCTATCTTTACAAATTTATTTTGCTTCTTTCAAATTCATGAAATTCTTCATACGCGATCTTCTATTCCGTTTGCTCACAACTTTTCTTTCGCGCAAAAGATATATACTTATAATCCCAAATTCCACATTGTTCATGATTACAATCTTTTTGTTGAATTGCGTCTAAGAAACAAAAAAAAAATAAGAAAAATGTATGGTAACTCATTTAGACCTGGTGGCCACACATACAGAGTAGATTTAACAGTTGATGTGTCACCAAGGAAACCGTCCCATCCGTCAGAGTAGTCGTATGTAAAATGTCGGAAAACAAACACCTTATTAAATTCGGTTAAAGTGTGCAAGCAGTGGTGCGACGGTGGCCATGTGTGAAAATGTCAATATGACGTCGTTTTTCGTCCCAGGAGATTCGAATGATCGGATTAAGGCATCCCGCTCCGATGCGGTGGCGGTGGCGCTGCTAGCATGGGTTACCTATATATATATATATATATATATACCTAAATCTCTCGTCATCGTCCTAAGACTTCACAACCCACCAATATACTTTATGTAGCGATGGTGGACCATGGCCAGATGCAAAACGAAAGTCGTCTTTTGATCATGTTTAAGTGCGAATTTGTTTGATCGCAGACGCACAAAGTTTTATTTTCTTTTTTCCTTCAAAGTTGTTTCTTAACAACAGCCCCTAGATCCTTTGCATTACAGGATTGCCAACTTATTTTGAATAGTTTACGTGTTGACCGATCACTTTTGATGGAAGAGTTTTTGACAAGAGATGGACACAAGAAAGGTTCGCCTTTCATCCTCTCTCAACTAATTTTAAAAGTGGTTCAATAGGTGCATAAGGCGAATACGAAATATTCAAGAATATTCAAAACAACGAATAATGCTACGTAATTATTGTGGAATCAAGTGTAGGTATGCATCTACCAATATCACCCCGAAGTACTTTGTATTTTAAATTTGACAATTACCATATTTTATGGAGACTTTTAGCCAGGAAGGCAATAAAATTCGTCTTAATTATTTTCAAGAAAAACGGCCAAAATTCAGTTCAGACAATAATCTACCAATAAATAGGACTTGGGTTTTTTATGACCATATTTAACCACAAATTCTCCCATACACACACACACACACCGATATATAATATATAGATATTTAAAACAATTTTTCTAAATATTTAAACCTATAAAGAATAAAAGAGTTTTTCTAATTGTGACTTGAGATATATGGAGATAAGAATTATATTAAATTTTTGAGCATTATATTCCATCTGAAATTCTTAATTAAAATAATTAAAAATATTTAAAGTAATTGGTATAAAGCAAAAGGAGATCGCGCCAGATATAGCTATAACTAAAAGTTTATAAATATAAGTGTTTTTTTTTTAGAAAATTATCATAAATTATGTGTGTAATATGCGATATAAATCGCGTTATTTTGGGATAAGCATATTTATGTATGTATGCGCTGCCACCAAATATCGCAAATACGAATACGTCCGTCAACGACTACCAGCAATGGGAAACATAAGAGATGTAGATCGTTGAAGCGTACACGTCCTGCTGTCAGGCCAGTAACTGACGGTGGGTACCACAGGGGATCATACAGGGATGAGGTGGACCAGAGTGAAAACAGATGAGGAATGCTTCTTGAGTGAGAGAGATGGTAGGTTGATTCTGCGGTCCATGACTAGCACGTGCTCCATTAGAAATTGGCCGTGATGTAGAAGGCTGGCGGGGGACAGGGAGCTAGAGGGTTGAGACAGGATGGGGATAGCAGGCAACGACGAGTTCCAGATAATGGACTGTGAATTTTTTAACAACTTTCGTTAACCATCAACCTCATGATGATCATATGCTGCTGCGCTGTGGTAACACTTCAGCGTTGGCTCAGTAAAATTTCAATACTGTTTTCGATTTCCCCCTCGTGTGATGACTGATGAAAATGTGTGTGTGTGTGTATGTATGTGTGTCTAATTGTTTAGTTTATTACTCTTTTTATCCCGATGGTTAGATTCAGGTTTCACGTTTGGTAAACAGTAATTTTTAACAGAGTTAATAATGTGTTGCTGTTCTTTTTTCTGCCTTCTAATTGTGTTTCATTTTCAATTAATTATTTTTAATCAAACACATAGGCATCTATATTGCTAATAAAGGAATGCAAATATTTAGTTTCATCATATGTTAAAAAGGTTCATTGATTGTTGTATCAAATATTTATCCTGAAAAAAATAAATAATGAAAACCTGATAGCAGAAATGTACAACTAAAGTAATGAATTAAAAAGGAAAAAATCACGACAACAATTGCTTAATAATAACTTCATTTTTGGCGAATGTGCACTTTACATCTTATAGAAGTAGTTTTTCGTCCTGCTACTGATTGATAGTTATAAAAGCTGAGTGGATGAGGGTACTGTCCATAGTAATACTTACCAATAAGTGACCTGTCATTATAATAAAATATTCATATAATGATGCAAAAATAAAATTTTAAAATGCTCTTTATATAATATGTTATATTGATCTTTGCATAATTCTGAGAAAGATTCTCGTAATAAAAGTAATTTTGTTTTGAAGGAATTAAAAAACAGAACAGTGTCTTTATATACTGTTGTCTCGTCTTCGGTGAGTGTACAAGCAACTCTTGAATATTAAAATTTAATTATTTTCAGTACTTTAGAAGTGTAATACACGTTTTTATATTCACCCTTAAAAATCAAGTTTGCGTTTTTAACAGGTTAATTTTTAACGGAATATTTTATTTCTTGACATGCTACAAAACCCTTTTTTATCCAGTTTGAGTGCTTCTTCCAAACGTACTACGAATTTAAATAAATAAATAAATAAATATATATATATATATATATATATATATATATATATATATATGTATATATAGCGATTTTAAATAAAAAATGAGAGTTATTTACGAGCAAGAGATTTTTATGTTTGTTCGTTCAAATCAGAGCTACCATCATTAAAAAATTAAATAAAATTGAATAATTAAAGTGATTCGGTAAATTTGTCACATGATACGTATCAGCTATAAAAGATTCATTCCCTTTCAATCGAAGAGTGAGTGGCAAAAGAAAAATAGTCATTTGAAAATCAACACTCCCTCTCTCATGCAGCTTCACTTCGGATTTGTATTCATCGAAATTGGGATCTGATCGAGTTCAGTTTTACATAAATTATCAGTTGGTCTTTCTCTCTTTACCAAAAAATAAATATTATATTTTAAGGCTAAACTATAGTTTCAAGGCAATCAAGGGGTCAGCAACCTAATTTATGCAAATGTTGTAGTTCCGTATATATTAAATATTATTTGAAAATCCTCGCTCATCAATGTTAGCTTTTACAGCCAAATTCTTGCGTTAGGAACGACTACATGCGTTTATATGTTCATCGGTTCCTATATTGAAACAATCCACAACAGAATTATTTTGCAATCATATGTTTCATAATCAAAATAACTTAAATGTCAACTAGGCAGTATTAAATCAGTAATATGGTTCAAATTTCGCCTTAAGGATTTGTAAGCATGCGTATGAGATGTAAAAAATTAAATACTCGTATAAGCAGTCGCTGCATTTCTTCAAATCAGATCTATAATGTTGCAGACATCATATAGTGTAAATATCGATTTATCTAGATATTACGCAAATGTGACAGTGCAGGATATTTCTTTGTCGTCTTCATATATTTTGTGTGAGGAAGAGACGTTGTTCGCTCTTTGCAATCGACCGGCTTCTACGAGGCCTGTCCGAATGAACGGATGGACGTACGGCCAAGCGAACGAGCACAAACGCTGAACAGAGACGAAGAGAAAAGAAGAAGAGGGAACGAGTGAGCGGTGGGATTGACGCGTGCGGTGCGTCGTGGCACGCATACACTTTGCCTCACGCATAATTTAGACGCGGGTGGTTGCGAAAATGGACATCCGTCGTCCCTGTGCTTGCCAGCCTTGGGGATGGGGGTGAAGAACTTGCCCCCCATCGCCCCCATGCTGGTCTACAAAGAGAGGGTGCGAGAGGAGGGAGGCAAGCAGCGTCCGACTCAATCAATACGCGTTGCCTCTTGCGTCGTGTCCTTGTACGTACGTACGTACGACGGACATCGCGAGAACACGCACGGAAAGGTATCGGAGAAGATACTCAGGCATGTCAGATGAAAACTGCGCATATGTAGATTGACCACCATGGAGACAGTGATGGGTGATACTTTCCAGGTAGTTGATTTATATTTTCTTAGCATCAGAAAGATAAATCTATTACTAAAAAAGAAATAACTAGCATACTTCCTAATCAACACAATGGTTGAAAAGTCTACCGAAAAAATCTCTCTCAAGTATTAAATATTTCAAACGTTATTCCGATGGACATTCCAGCACTGTGCTAGTTGGGCATCAGAATGAAGTCAGTCCATTGATTTATTGCTGCTATTCTATTGTACGTCGATTTATCGCAGATTCTTCAAGTGTTATAAAAGATTGAATACAAATTCTAAGCCTAGTCAAAAAGTGAACTCTTTCATTCGGAATGTTCAAGTAATTTTCTTCACGGTTTAAAATTAAAACTAATACGGTCAGACTATAAAAGCCGAAAGCCGTAATCCATCCATGTCGAGAATGTTTAAAATCGGACTTCATTTCATTCGGATCGAAGAGTGTTGATCCCTGCACCTCACTTCCCCTGAAGCTGGCCATGGACGTTGGTGCGAATTCAATTTCAATACACGATCTCAATCATGCATGGACGAGTTCTGGAGGGACAGGGTTGCGCCACTGGGGCCCACGGCGCCACCGGCGGTCCGGGAGGTGTCAGCGCGGAACATCAAAGTCGTCCTCTCTCCTGCTTCTCCCTGCGTGGCTATATACCGCTTCCAAGAAGACGTCCAGGGTATACACGCATCACGCAGATATAGTCGAAGCAATGCGTGATTCTGATAACTTATGAGACACTGCATTACGTATCTTATACTATTTTACTAGTTTCTCGGGAAACACGAATATTATTGGAAAAGATTTTTTTATTTACTTCCAGTTTACATAACTTACTTTAGTTTCGTTTGAGATTTTTTATATATTTATGAATATATATTTTTAAAATCGATATATTACTACGGGCTCTGATAAAATATACATTATTAATAAATTCTAAATTAAATAATAATATAGTGTTTAAAACTGTAATCATTATCAAACTATTTATCAATTACTGTAATCCACAGGATTGATTTTACTATTTATTGTTAAAAGTTGTTAACGCTTTTGCAGATGTTGAGTATCTACCAATAAGTTGGCCATTTTTAATCTACAACTAAAATTTTCTACCTGGTAAGATTAAAAATGGCCAAATGGTCCCGATTTTTATATAAAATATTTTAGGACATTTTAGGTCACTGTAGTCAAAATTTCGCCATCAGATGTATTTTATACGCACGTATAGTAATTCTCTGGCCACTCCATTAGGGGTGAATTCATATTGAAGATAAACCTTAAATATGAAAAACTGTTTAAATATCTTGAAATTAGGAAATTTGAAAATCAGCAAACTTATAGAATGATCGTGTTGGAAAGAGTATATTCACTGTCCCTTTCACAAACACTCTCTCGGTATGCGACGGACATCGCTAACCTCTCTTTTTCTCTCCACCTCTTCTTCTCTTCTACAACAAACGTCGCTGTGACGTGTGTGATGCTGGGTTCTCTCTAGAAGCAAACTTCGTCAATATTTACATAAGAGCTTGAATTTTTCAAAAGAAGATGGACCTTCTCCCCTTTTATTTCCTGCCAACACCCCCGCTACCCGAATGCGCCCACCATGAACGGACGCCGCTGTACGCTACACTAAGCAGTGTCAGTTTTGATTTGTGTGGCACACTGTTCGTCCATTGATGTATCTCTTAGATTAATAATGACGTTTTTTTTTATTCTCTGCTGGACACATGCAAACACACGAAAAATCGTTTGCTTTTTAGGTCATTTCTTTTCTTTTTTGCTTCATGTTTGCGCTTTTTCTTGTCGGTGTCTTTTTTCTTTTTTAGACATTTTATCTGTCCATTTCCTTTTTTGGAAATTTCATGTTTGAATTTAGTACGATTTGTCATTTATATATTTTGCTTTTTTGCGTAATATAAAAATCTTATAAAAGATTCATAATTTGTTGTTTATTTATTCTATTATTTGTACATTTTAAGATTACATTGGAGGTTGTTTAAAATGATTAATATATGTAAATACATTTTAAGAATAATATTAATTATAAAACAGTATATTTATGTTAGTATTATTTGCCATAAATAATTTTATATGCTTTATAATTTTCATAAAGGTATTTTAAAACTGTCTTCAAGTTGTTGAGAAAATGATTTAGTAAAGTGGTTCTCTTGGAATTAAAACTCAGGTGGCGTAGGTACATAAAATCACGTTGAGAAAAACAACTTCATAGCTAATCAACATGTATTCTTATGTATATTCCATCGTTAGTTTTTAGTAGACGTGCCCCTTATTACATTGTCCATGGTAATCCCACCCATTGAACCGCTAGCTTAATAAGAAATCCCGTAACATACAAGAAGGCAGAAAGTGCGTTATGAGCAAGAGAAAGTGAAAAGAACACAGAGAAAAACGAAATATGTAAATGGCCGCTAAGTGTTGGCGGCCGCGACTGAACGGTGCGCTCCATTCAGGAAATATTTTCATTGCCAATAACCTGCAATAACCCCGTGTGGTTTTGGGTTCTGCTGCCTTGTGGGTTGTTGCTGGCAGACATTATCCTCATCATAACGAGTTCGCCGTAACTTTGACCCAAATATTTATTCTGAACGTCGAGATAAAAATCGTCTCGGGCAAGAGTCCCGCGCGTTTGCTATACCCCGACGGAATCCCGGTCTACTTCTCTATATATCCCGAGACACGATGGGGAATAGAAGGAAGATACACTCTGGGACACGCTTCCTTCAAAAATTACAGGGACGGCTTTTGCTCAGCTAATCATTTTCCTTTTATGGTTTTAAATGCACTTTTTATCTACATACAGTATTTAGAAAAGAAATATCTGTTTGTTATTTTACATGATACGAAATATAAAAAATATAAGCACACATACAATATTTAATTTTTATTTCATTTGAGGATTCAATTTGCACATAGAATATAAAAAAGAGAGAAATTATTCTGATATAATATCGTTTTTCTATTTAATCTTCGACGATACGACTCCCAAGATAGATTAAAATATAATTTTAAAAAATCTAGAAACTGAATCAGATTTTCATGAACTTTGCTAATATATTTTCAAATTATACCTAATGTATCCTGATATAATTCCATTACTTCCAATGAGCGTGTTGGAAAACTAAGTTAATCAGTATTACCAATCGTAAAGTATTAGATAGCATACCTTTGTTTCGTCATTAGGATGACTTTAAACAGTATCAGCTTTAAACGTATATTTTAAACAATAAAATTAAGACCGGTAATATAAAATTACTTTTTATAAATAAATTAGAATTCTATAAAAATTTGTGTATTACGAATCTGCACTTAGGAAAGTACCATGTAATACTGAGTAAAATGAGTAGAAGAGATTATCAAAAATAAATGTTGAACTATAATTAGTTTCATTGAGTGTTATGATTGTTTTTGTTGAAAATATAAAGTGACGTCTCTGTGTCTTTAAGGGAAAGACAGTAGTATAGTGCGAAGAAACGTCCAAAGCCTGTACGGACATAGCGAATGAAAGAACAGGCGTTCGTTCGCATTCTACAGTCAGTTCAGCAGTTCCCTCTGGCACGCAGTCACGGACCTCGCATCGTGGAACCGTAATTGAGAAAGATAGAAATATAACGTGTACAGAATAACGTCACCCACACCACATCGAAGAGAGGACGTTTTGTCGGGAATTAATAATGGTTTTTTCTACACTACTCGCTCGCGCTCTTTTTATCTGACTACCCTGCGTCTAGCGTTTATCCTTTTTCACCCTTTCACTTGGTTCTGATAGCCGATATCGGCATGACTTTTATACTGATTAAACTTTAAAATATTTCATTTTTATTTTGGTCTGGTTGGCTTGGGTTGGGTTGGTACACCACGACGAGCTTCCGAGATTCAATTTGAACACATGGTTATTACACATTATTAATCATATTGTGTCAGTGTCTCTATATGAGATGAAGTTTGTGGTGAGCATATATGTACCTACATTTTTAGATGACAACACATAGGTTATTTTTTATGATTGTATTATCTCTTTTTTATTCTGAAAATCCATGTGGCTAATCTCAATGTATAGATGTATCTTTATTAAGAAGAAACATCAAGTTTAGTCTTCGCATTTTTGCTGCGAACAATGTCTCATTTGCACAATGATGATGATGGGAAGAAACAGAGGTGCACCAGAGGAAGTAATACTAAGAGGACGGAAACATTAGTTGAACGCCATCAGCAGTGATGTCAGTGGATAATATTAAAATAAACGGACTCTCATTTGCATAACCGAATTATTAATAAAGTTGCTATACTCTGCCGCTGACTCCGAGATCATATACACTCTATCTCTCTCTCTCACACACACTCTCTTTCTCGCTACACCATGCCATGCCACCATGAGAACAACGACGTCTATTGTCAATGTGTTCAGGAGCGCAGAAATTTCATTTTCATATTATCTCTCTATCATCTGACGTGGCCGTTGGATAAAATGGACATAATATAAGCATATCTCTCTCTCTAGCTGTATGGCTATGTATGATATATATATATATATATATATATATATATATATATATATATATATATATATATATGTATATATATACACATATATATATATATATATATATATATATATATATATATATATATATATATATATATATATGATGATTGATGACTACAGTGGAATAACATGTCATGTCATGAAAATCCGGATAATAAGATACTGCGTATTTATAGCAACAGAAAATATATAAATAATGATTACTTATTGTTTTTATTTCTATGACATCATATGAATTTAATATGAATATGAATTTAATATGTAGTCATACACTATAAAAAAATAAGTACTGTAAAAAATAAGCGCAGGTATGCTCTCGCCCCTTGTACATACCACACATCTAAATTAATTTAAATGGTTGAATATATATATACAAATTTTTTTAAACTATAGATTTATTATTTTATTAGAAATTAGAATTGAGTGATCCGAATAAATACATAGGAAGTAATCAAAAGTCAAACTGAAACAAATTTAAGTGTGGTAGACATAATTCTTTTAATAGGGCGGTCAAAAAATCACATCATTTAAACAATAAACATGTGACATAATATACTATTCCCATGTTTTATGTGTGTGTTCTATTCATGTGTGTGTATGTGTCATATTTGTAGCCTGTGTGTGAATGAATGTGCGTGGACTGTGCGTGAAATACTTTACGAGCCGTTTCGGCTTTCGCGTGATTAATTTTTGTACAGATTTCCGGACGGCGACTCCGGTTCGTATTGCTCGCCCCTCGGCCCCCAATCCTTGGTCATAAAATGTAATGTCTTTGAAAACGTGTCGTAGATAAAAGAATTATGTTTTTATACGCTTTTCTACTCCCGCGATTCTATCATAGATTCTTTTTTTTACAGTTTTATTTTTGTATGTGACAGTTTTATAACTTTTTAGATAAACGCGTTTCACGCGCACAGTTGGGGAAATTATGAGAATTTAACTATTTCCGGTACCGGAAATATTGAAACAGAGAAGGAATTTTTCAACCAAAATAGAACTACACATTATATTTATCTCTAATAATCAGGATTCTCTCCTATCGAATTACTGATATTCTCTCTATTAGGGCTTTTATTTACTCAAAGTTTACGTGGTCGAATGAAGACGTTATCTTTCCATTTAATTTAACTTCTTAAGATTATTTTTCATAAAAAAAATTGGGTCAGAAGACTCACATTTAAAAAATTTCATCTTAAAAACTATATATATAATTACAATTGCATTTTTTGTAATTTGTACAAATTGACATGATTAGGTATATATAAAAAGGCCACACAAATTTGATAAGATCAACTAACGATATCCAATTCTTTATTATATCTTTCGTTTGTAAAAAGATTAAATCAACAATTAAACTCTTTGAAAACCACAATACCATCTCTAAACCAATATTTAACAAAGAAATTTAGCTTCGTGCAGCTTGTTCCCAAAAAAGTGGCTTGTATTCAGCTATTATAAAGAAAATCATCTAACCGCAAATAACAAGTGACGATACCACAACCAGGTGGTAGTATTGTCAATTATACGACCTTGAACCAAATAATATAGGAATTGAAAATGCCTGCGAATCCACCCACTCGCGTTGTCCCTTTCAATACTTCTTCTTCTACTGATTGTTTATTAATCATTAGTTACTTTTTTCTTTGATAATATACAAAGAAAGAGTGTGTTGTGTTTTGGATAAAACACGTGTTATAACCGACATTTCTGTGGTTTTTCGATCGTATAAAGTATAAACCATAGTTACTAGACCTTTGCTAGAAGGATGAAATAAATCTAATTTTTTCGCAAAATTTTTGGAATAGACAGTATAAACTGAGAGAAATATTTTAGGACGATAATATACAAATGAAGTATGAATAATAAATATATTTATAGCGGTAGTAGACATATTTGGTACTTTTATCAATTTTATAAATATATTAGTCACTTATAAATAGTTTAACTTAGTTTATTTATTACGTAGGATTTAGATTACAGTTTAAACAAATACATTATGAACTTAAATATTAAAACTAATTAATTTTATTTTCTTATTTCAGAAAATGCAGTCAATGGAAGCGCATTGCAGTCCATCAGCAGTTCAAAGATCAGCGCCCCTTACCCCCTAAACAAATAAAAATAAATATGATTTATTATATATTTTCTTTTCTAAATTTATATGTCTCAATTATATTTATAAACAATTGTGCTTGTAACAAAGATTGGTGTACCTATATTACTTAGTTTTAAATAAAAACAATATAACATATACATATATTCTTTTCTTTAACCTTAAGAGTTCTAAAAACTCCTTAAAATAATGTTTAAACATAGTCAACATTTTAGTTATAAACACTCTAACAATATCAATTTACTTTTGTAAAATGTTAGTGGAAAATAATGTAGTCTTTAAAATTCTCTTGTTAACAGAAAATGTTTTTTTGTGCGTAAAAAAGATTTTCGCTGCGATTAGCGATTTTAGCATCTTTAATTTTTGCGAAGGTCAATATCTAATGCGAAACCGCGAGGGAGCATTCTGGAGCTTGTGGTTCTCGCGGAATTAATTAAAAACCATGTTAACAGAAATCGTCAAAAACAGAAGGCTATAGCCTTCTGTTTTTTTGGGTGTAAAAAAGTTTTTCTCTCCAATTCGCGATTTGTGCATCTCTAATTTTTGCGAAGGTCAATATCTAGTGCGAAACCGCGAGAGAGCATTCAGGAGCTTGTGGTTCTCGCGGAATTAATTAAAAACCATGTTAACAGAAATAGTCAAAAATCGTCAAAAACAGAAGGCTATAGCCTTCTGTTTTTTTGGGCGTAAAAAGAGTTTCGCTGCGATTTGAAAATTTTTGATCGGCAGTTCAATGAGCCTGACTACCCATTTTCAATCAGATTACATCTTTATCAACTTCTGGAGGAATCTAGAGGATTTTAGGGAATAAATGAAAACATTGAATTTCTAAGTATTGTTTAATTTTATTTATTTAACACGTTGGATCAAATTTACAGTTTACACAAATACATTTGGCATATTTTAATTAATTAATTTTATTTATATATTTCTGAAAATGCGGTCGTTGGAAGAGCATTGCAGTTCTTCGGCAGTTTACAGATCAGTGCCTCAGTCCCTTTAAACAGATGAAAACAAATATTATTTATCATACATTAATTTTCAATTGAAATATATGTTTAAATTATAGTTATAATCAATTGTGCTTGTAATAATGTTTTTTGTATTTATTTTACTTAGTTTTAAATAAACACATTATAAAATATACATATATTTTTAAATGCCCTTAAAACTCCTCAAAATAATGATAAAACATCTGCAGTGCCTTGCACTGAACTTTCTTATACGTAGTAGGTATATTTTGTTTAGATAAGAAAGGTATTAAAATACAAATGTGAAGACGGAATTCCGAAAATAGCAGACTCGACTCAGGGAAGTTCAAAAGGTGTATCTTGAGTTTGAACATTTTCATGGCTACAATACTTCCTATATACATTCGTATAAGTAAGAAAAAATATAACCGAACATGCAATTCTAGTGAAAGTCGCCTATTAAAAGAACTAAACCATCTCTTTTATTTTCTCATAAAAAGATTACAGCATTTGTGGGTCTACTTTCGTTTTTATTCTGTGATCTAGTAACCGACTTGACAGTGACTCCGAGTGTAACCTTGGACTTGAAAATGAACGCGGTGCACTCTCGTTTCCTGTGTCTGCACATAGTTGTCTTTCCGGTTATTCTTTTTGCAAAAACTGCGCTATACCACCGGGTAATTTGATGGCCGATAACAACGAATCCAACATACATTTGCACTCCACTCGTAATTTTATTTAAATTATTGTCTACGTTACATAGCGTTTATAAAACGCTCAAGGTAATATAGTTACAAACGGAAATACCTTTCCGAAATTAAGATATTTTTTCGTGGAATTTGTCAGTAGACTATGCCTGAAACATTTATCTAAATGTAACGTTTGAAATATAGTGTGTTTGCTAGAATTAATTATTTATGTGTCTGTATGGGCAAAACGATATTTGGAAATACGTTGAAACCAATTAAGTAAATATTAAGAAAGATCTGGTTTTTTAACTTGCAATTAAAAGATACAATCGTAGAAAAAAAAATAGTTTAATAATTCAAATTTAACAAAAACGCTGTACTTTGCACGTAGCAAAAAAGTCATAAGTAATAGTGGAACAGGCAAACATTATTTCGTTCCTATTGGTTTTATTAATTACATTTGTTATCATACTAAATTTTTCTGTGTGGAATAGATTTTTTTTAATTCAAATCGAGTGATGTATTAATGAAAGCTTGGATATGTTGTAGCATCACAAAAATTAAGAATCAACTGAATGAAAGCCCTTAAAGAATGATGAAAGATTTTACTTAGAGTATGGCAATAAATCATATGTTTGTGTAATAACGATGTGATATCAATCGTGATTCCAATATAAATGTTTAGACAAAATATTGCTTCTCATATATTTCCGAAGAAATATAATTACGCCGATTCGGTCAATAAATCGTTACGCAGAGCGCTAACCTTACTTTCGCGGTTATGGGGACATACACACAAACACTACCAGAGGGTGATCTAGCAAAAGTTCACGGTCCAAACCGATAGAGGTCAAACATGAACTGTTCACATTCTTACAAATGCCACAGGAATGTCGCGCGCCAATATTATCTAACTAAAATTACTTTCCCACCCATCATACTTCATATTTATATACATATAGTTTCAAGAAAATGTTATTCAAACATGTAATATTGAATATGTGTGCATTCATTTAAAAGATACACTGAGAGATAACCCATTTAATAGTTAAAACTAATATTTAAATTTATTTGATCAACACAACTTTTTTTAGAAGAGCAGTATACGCGTATTGATGGTATCCAATGCTTTGTGTTGTGATGCTGTTCGTTCTCATCTTGCAAACTGCAACATCTGCAATTCGGAGAGTTCAAAGTTACAAGCATAATATTTTAAATATTTCAAGGTTAATAGAATCAAATGTGAATGACCAGGGAAGGTCATATGTCGCTTATTATAGAAAGATGCTAAAATATGAGTCATATTTTCTATGTAGTACAATAATTCAAAATCCGTTTGGTTCTCAACCTTGACTTAAGATTTTTTTCAATTTTTTATAATTATCTAACATCTATTACATTATATACTTTTAACAATAATGAATATTAAACTATTTCTGTCGATCAACTTCATAAAAAATTATCAACTACTCCAAAAGTGTTGAAAATTGCAAAACGCTGCAAAGCTTACCGTAAAGACAACCTATACAGATTCTAAAATTGGGCTTGGAAGTTGACTTCATCCGATGCGTGCCCGATAGGTTCTCCACGTGTTATAAAAGGATCACGGCCAGCACGCCAAGTGAATCAGGTGGTATATGCTCTGTCATATCACGATAATCCTGGCTAGTTACGTGCGTATACGCACAAAGGAAAGAGATATACTTTTACTTTTACCCTGTATTCACGGTATACTGGTGCAGCCGTCTTGCTAAGCCGTTTTATAACGCCGAAAAGACCGGAGGGTTTTTTTTTCGTGTGAGTGTGTTCGAATATTTGAATTGGCCTGCATCTATATGTAGCTCTTTTACGAGGAAAATGTGCAATGAATTGTAATAGCTTCATTCTATGGTGAAATGGTTATTATATTTTCATGTTATAATAATGTGCATTAAAATGGGGTGTTGCTTGGAGTAGTTGCTAATTTTCTGTAGCTTATATAAGGTATATATTCTATTTGATATTAAAAAAAAAAACATGAAAACGCACATTGAAATATTACAGAAGATATTTATTCTAATATTGTATACTTTCCAATACTTCCCTAATCAGTGCAATTCTAAATCATAATACTTGTGCACTAGGATAGGTTTTTTAGAACTACTCCTCGTTTGTATTAAGCATTAAAGAACATCATAATCACCATTAAGCACTAGCCATAAAAAGTATTTATTTATTTTTTGTTTTGATGGATACTTATACGAAAACAAATTACTTACTAATAAAATGAATGAAATGACAAATTGAATCAAAATGCGAATTACGCAATGTCAAAACGTTATGGTTCATATACCTATTCCAAATCACATCATTATTATTTATATAGTAGCGAAAACTCGATAAAAGTGACGAAATCTCTGCAATAACTGGTTAACAACTATATTTTCTACAAAAGACCACTTTACATCTTAATATGAAAATAGTTTTCGCAGCTGTGTTTCCAATCATATATAGTTTTATATTCTCGCGGTTTCTTCCTCTATGTTAATAATATAACGCCTAGACATATCTGCAACTCGCGATTTGGTTGCTATAGTTACGTTATTTTAATAGTTTACATAAAAACTGATTTGAATTACAAGAGTTATAAGTATAATTTCGCATTTAATACACCATCAGAAATTACTCTCAATATCTATAGAAATAATAAATAATTCCTGTTTGTCGTATGTTATTTTAATTTTAAATATTAATTTGAAATGTATCTAAAGATCAATGTATTATTTTCTATGATATTTATAAACTAGATTCCGTGTGTGTCTTGTAAATATTCGACACAATATCGAAGGTATAATAAAGGATTATAGCATATACCCCTCTAGGATGTATGATATCTTCTATAGCTGGTAGTCCTGTCCTGGCTTGTGCGTATTCCCGGTGATCCCGGCTAAATCCCCGGGCCCACATCGGACCGGCGATAACGCAGACGGCCCACCACCTAATACGTATACATACTACATGGGAATCCCAGCATGATGTACGCGACAGATACGGAAAGACTATGGCCTATAATACAGACATACAATTTGATGGTTAAATGGTTTTCATACAAAAACTATTCAAGATAATATATTGAAATTCCATTACAATAACCAAATGTATCTCAAATCAATTTTGATCTACGATATTGAGCACATATCTTCATTCTTTTGCCTTCGTATACAATAGAGCATATATATACATATATATATATATATATATATATATATATATATATATATATATATATATATATATATATATATATATATATATATATATATATATATATATATATATATATATATATATATATATATATATATATATATATATTATATATTATATGATATATATATATTATATATATATATATATATATGTATATATATATTATATATATATATATATATATATCTCTATATATCTAATGATATATATATATATATATATATATATATATATATATATATATATATATATATATATATAGTGCAATTTGCTTTTCCTCTATACTAGAACATGTATTCATTTTGCAATACCTAGTGATATATTTTAGTGAAATATACATGCTGTAATCGGAAGTCTCACTCAGGTGCATTGCTACACTGCTCAAACAATGAAAGTAGATATGTGTGAGACAAATAAAGAAATTTATACGTTTGACTAATTTTTGCTATTTCTTCATAAACATTGTAATATTTAAAATAATAAATAATTGTTTAATTTATTTCTTTTAAGAAGAAGAATATTATGAATTTACTGAAGTGGTGTTTATAATAGTTGTTTAGATTTTGATTTTAAATACTTCAAACAATTGAAAACGTCGTAGAAAACGTTTTAACTCCACAACATGCCAAGATTTGTTATTCATTCATAAAGAAAAACTTGAAACGTTGTGGAATTAAAACGTTTTCTACCAACATTTCACTTGAAAATCCACAACAGCGTTGATAACCATTTTCAATACTACAAACTAATAATAGAATATTAAAACTAATGCTACAAACAATGTTTAAATTTAACCTTCATTTCTTATATATATATAAACATTAAAACAACAAAAATAATTCCAATTTCGAACGGACTGTTGCAAATTATAATGTACATCAATTTTTGAAAAGCAAACAAGTGTTGGTGCAATATTTGATGCTCTAATGTACCACGTGACATGCGCAATTCTCTCATTTAAATACAAAAATCACTCAATACTAAATGTTAGTTCTTAATAAATTTCGCTGCCATTTATAACTTGAGAATACTTTTGTGATGCACGTATTAGCAAAGACAAATGAAAGTCCTATTGGAAGCAAACTATCTAATCCTGCTTCCATCAGGAAACACATTGAAGGCAACTTCTAATTTCTGTACCGTATTATAGAGTACGTGTAATGGTAAAACTTGTATCATTGCCATTGGTGCCAATGTTCGTATCAAAACGTACATAGGTAGTACGTACGCGAGCCCCTAGACGCCTTGCATCATGGCAGTCCCGCATGCACGGTAAACGCTACGCAGGGGCTACTAGATTGAATTTTCTTATTTTATTTTTACACCCTTAACTTGCCTCTACACCCGCACTCCGCCACACCTATACCTAGTGCCAAGAGCTTGGATGGTGTCCTCCACTAAAGACACTCTATGATATTTTCTAAGCAAAAGAACTTTTTATTTTTACACCATCAATATCATTCTATTCATCTCATCTACAGTACTGAATGATGGTTAGACTTTGTAAACTCAATTTTATTCCACATATTAACATCTACTTGTGTGACTTACAGTTATGCCTTCTGGCCAAAATAAACTAAATTTTATGTCAATTTACTCAAATGTTGATTCATTTAATTTTATATGATTATGAGTATATTTAATGTAAATGTATCTAGTACTCTGTCAAATATATGCGCCTATTAGTGTGTAATAAAATAATAAAGAATGATTCGCAAAAATATATTGCAAAAACACCAAAGTATGAATTGAATTTTTATTATAATAATAAATATATAGTATAACCTACTCCACTGTATAATTTATAATGTATATAAACTTACATTACTTTTAATGAAATATTAAATTAGACTACTGAAATGCAGTAATATTATTATTAGTTTTACGTTTAAATGTACTCCAATTCCTTGCAGTGTGCGATACTCTCATATTAGCTATACTATACGCAATAAAGAAAATACTTTCTTACAGAATTACAATAATAATTTCATAAATGTTGTAGTTGTTTTTGTTTTAAACAGAGGAATGTTAAAGTGTGTATATGGAACGTTTGAGCAAATCGCATAAAGTGTAAATCGTATAGGATAAATAGTATTATTTGATGAATTGAGAAATAATAAGGAAGCAAACAAAAGTGAATATGCGTATATACAGGCAGATGGCGCTTAGGGTATAACACCGTTCTGTGTTGGCCCTGTTAACCCAATCCCAATCCAGGGCGCGCGCGGGCACCGCACTAAAACACAGTCATAAAAACACACAAACCAATTTAGCCCGGTACAGTCTGATGGCAATGTTCCTCCTCGCCTCTCCTTGTGCTTGAACCAAGCCAAGAGAGAGTTACTCCACCGTATGCCACCGTTGAGAAGCACCCATTCCAGGCCACCCCCACGCTGGCCCACACGCACAATCGCGCGTCCCCCGGCGAGATTGGCCGATTTAATTTGGCCGTTCTCAGCGCGGGACACTTATGCCATGTTCCACCACTTTACGTCGTCAATCTCCCTCTTGTGCTCTTGCTACACCCTCTTCTCCTACTACCAACAGTATTAATGTTCTTGTTCATAGAGGAAGGACGTAGGAGTGAGTATGCTACTGCTGCTGTTTTACGAATTACACTTTCACTCGTCTTGGATGGATGTTAGTTATTGGTCATTGTTACAAATTTAGTTAACTTGAATAACTTTCAACATTGCTGTTCCTCCTTCATTCTTGTTTACGTTTGCACTATCTAAACATCTTTCCCGTCACTCAATTTCAATGTTAAATGGTGTAGATTGAAATGCGTTATGTTGTCATTTTATCATCCACAGCATTTCATTTGCTGCAATGAGAAATTTCTGTTTACTGATATCATTCAGACTAAATTCTAACTAAATTCCAAGACACTGATGCACAATGGGGTTAAATACTGAGAATATAAAGTACACGTTCAACTCTTTCATAAGATGCAACAACTAAACTTATAATTGCATCATAGTCATTCATACAAACATATCATTTTATGAACAATTTAATAACGCATGCTAAATTTGTCTTGTTTTTTGAATCGTATACTTAAATATAACATTCAATAGCTAAAACACATATACTGCTTTAATAAAATTTTAATATGCGTAGCATCGCTGCAAAGCTCGTTTCATTAAAAGTATAATTTATGAGATTACGCTTAAACACATTTTATGTTTGTTCTATTTTAAAACTATTAAAGCAGTTATACAAACACAATTTACCTTTTTGTTTAGTTATGTACCTATAATGACATCATTTTTAATAGGATTTAAAAAAAAATAATTAAAACAAATGATTTTATTCTAAATAAAAATGTGTGTCAAGTAAAAAATATATATTGAAACGACAATAATAATTTACTATTAAATTTCCTCTCTATATAGCAACTACAAAATATGAATTATGGTTTGGCTTTGCTAGATTTATATTTATATCTATGAAAAATATTTAATTATGTTGCGTTAGTACGCGAATAGGTATAATATATGAATTCGTTTGAAACAGTACTGCACCAGTCATCTATGCGTAAATGCTGGAACTAGTAACAAAATCGTAAATTGCACACATGCGCTACTATATTTTCAAAACAAGTTAAACTCGCTGTAAAATACTCAATTTAAATAGTACTTTTTACGTGAATTGGGGACAAATAACATTAGTGTACTTCAAATCCAATTGTAAAGGTTATTTATTATATTTTATGTTAGGTATAGAGATAGAATTATAAATAATTTATTTGTCATCAACTTTATCACAAACCAAGGTACAAAAAAATCTCTACACACCCAATTTGGGTAATATTTATAACAAAACGATTTAAAACGTTCAATTCTTGTCTTTGTCTGCTGCATAATGGCTTATAAATCTCGCGGATGGATCTGTAACATTTATCCATTTCGGCATCCAGTAATATGGAATAAATTCTTCAGCTTGCTTCGGGAAACTTTTCTCGAATATTTCCCTGCAAAGAAAACAATATAGCACCACAAATAAAATAAAATTGATGCAATGTTACCTATAATAAAATGATTCCTTTGTTTTGGGTGTGCAATGTAAATATTTTGTTAATTCAACACTATCATCTCCAATTCGTTTATCAACGATCTCTTGTATGATTGTAAACAGTGATTTTTTAACGGATGCAACGCCGTCACTGTAAAAACCGATTAGGGCTTGTTAATTTTATAGTATTTTTTTATTGGTTTTTATGTAACAAACCTAAATGCTTCTTTATGTCTCCATAATATTTCATTTGGTAATAAATTTAAACCATCAAATGCGGACCGCAATAAGTGTTTTTCTACACCGCTTTGTGGCTGCCTGATTTTTTTATCGAGGCTTAGAAAATAATTGGTGAATTGTAAATCTAAGAACGGTACTCTTAATTCCAAACTAAAAATAAAAATAAGTATTCAAATTAATTTTTAAATTAGATGTGACTGTCTATATTACCTATGAGCAGCCATAGTTCGATCAGCTCTTAAACCATCATACAAATAAATATCTCCTAACAATCTCAAACTCTCATTATGGCCGTCATCGGCGCTAGGAGCGTCCCGGAAATAAATATAACCTTGGGCTAACTCATCCGCTCCTTCTCCGCTAAACACTACAGTAGTATCTGTGTTTTCTTTAATATATTTCGCTATTAAATACATCCCAATCGAAGCCCGAATCGTTGTGATATCAGCTGTTTCCAATGCATAAATAACGTCATCCAAAACATTAGCTACATCTTCTTCTGTGAATATAATCTCATGGTGCTCCGTACCAATATAGTCAGCTACTTTTTTAGCGGCTAACAGGTCAGGACTACCCTCCATACCGATTGCAAAAGACTAGAATTAGATATTATTTAATTTTCTTCTAATAGTCCATAACGACTATATTGTGACGTCATTCTAAAAATATATGATTAAAATTTTGATTTACTTGTATCTTATATGGTAGATTGGCTTCTTTGGCGAGTTTTACGAGTAAGGCAGCCACTAAAGAAGAGTCTAAACCACCTGAAAGAAGACAACCAATTCTTCTGTCTGCCATTAGACGTTTTCGACATGCTTCTGTGAAAAGCGCGCGAATATTTCCCAAGGTATCCGACTTGGAGAGCTCTGCAAGTTATTTTTTATATTTAAACTTTTACTATAATTAGTAAAATCTATTTAAAGTAAGAAGAACATATTTATTCTAAACTAAACTTACTATCATAAGGCAAAGCAGTTTGAAATTTAGGTTTATCTCCAGGACTATGATATTTAACTTGTCGCAACAATTTCACTGAGCCATCCTCTAATAGCTCATATTCCTCAAATGTGCCTGGAGGAAATGGCTGCATTTTCCAGCCAGTCCCATTCAGTTCTTCTCCAATACCCATCAAACCTTTAATGAAACGATTACTCAGTAATTTTTATTCTTGAAATCCCCAGAAAAATTAAATACCTTTAGCTTCTGATGAAATAGCCAAAACCCCAGAATTACTATACAGTCTAAACAACGGTCTGACTCCATATGGATCTCTAGCAATGATCACTCTTTTTTTCGTCGGATCCAAAATACAAAACGCAAAAACGCCATCTAAGTTCTTGACACATTCATCTATTCCTTGTGTCTGATATAAATGAAAGATGCATTCGACATCACTACCTGTTTCGTATTCAAACCCATATTGTTCAGCCAACTGATAATTAAATATTTATTTTATAAATGCAAATTGTACCTAATATAATAAATGATATTTTATCTAGATTGTTATCTAGGAAATACATACACGTTTGCAGTTGTATAATTCTCCATTGCAAGTTAATACAGAATGGGGATATCTGTGTAATTTCATTGGTTGCATACCATAAGTGCTATCCACGATTGTTAATCTATGGAAACCAACACAGCAATTCTGGAAATATAATCAATTTTAACATCTGTACATACATAGATTTTCATTAGTCAATGTGATTAAACAGATGTGTTTAATACTCAAATATTATAAGTAGGAAAAATATTAATTTTGAATAATCATAGTATTTTATTTTTGTGTATTTTTATCAGTATTTGATCCTTATCTAATTAAACTTTATTGTAGAATGTTTATTGCCAATAAAAGAAATATAAATATTATCATAAAAAACATTTATATATCTTGTAATGTCTAGCAAGGTTGAACTTTGCTATTGCTATACTGTTGATACACATAACTAATTGCTGAAATTTATTTTATGTTTATGATAATTGATAATACTTATATAAAAATAAATATTCGGATTCATAATTTTATAATTAGTATATATGAGCATTGTAAAAAAAAAAAGTTTGCCATTTATAATACATATTTATTTTACCTTCACACGGGCATCATATTCCACGCGCCAAGCATCTGGACCTCGGTGTGTTATATTTGTAAAAGTAGTACCACAATGTTTGTATAGATTTGTATTTAAACCAAACACAGCCCAAATTCCACACATTTTGAGAAATTACTGCTAACAAATAATCAACATATATTTATAAATTCACATTACAGGGTGGTAACCTATATCTATTTTTAAATATCAATTAGTTTAAATTTTCTAAATAGAAAAATAATTCTTTTGTTTGCTATGTAATATAATAAAAATATAAAATATACTGAAATATTTCAATTTTGAAACAATATATATTTCGCGGTAAACTCTACGATATTATTTAGTAAATTGCGCAGCACACATATATGAGCAGTTTGCGCAATTTATCTGCTAGTAATATCTGTGCATATTTCAAAAAGCGTGAAATTAAGTTATAATATTAAAATTCAATGTTACTATAGTATATTTAGCAACGATTTAAGAATAAATTACATATAAACCCTGTTTAGCATTATTTAAGCATATATTACTTTGTTAAACAAATTAATAATTAAATACATCTTATTCAGGGCCACCTATCCACTTCCAAATTAAATTGCAAATAATTATTTTATTGAGCATATGGAATGAAATGTATTTATTTATTCCATAACAAAATCAGCAATAAATATAATTTAATTAATTAAATATAATTTAAGATCATATTGTTTCTAATAAATATGTCATCATTAAAATTGAACAATATTGGAAAATATAATATTTAAATATAAAATCTAAATCATTTATTTTAAAAATATATTGATTGAATATTTTTTTACAAACAACAATTAATTTGTTATTGGTAAATTGTTATCTTTTGAAAGAAATAATTTGAAAAACTTACCTCTAATATATGATAATTGAAATGATAAAATCACACGATTTATAAGTTAATTTTAACACGTGGAATATTCCAACCCGCGGTGAGCATAAAGATTTTATAGAATTGACCGGTTTTACTATACTATCGCACTGTATAAACGCGGCGATAGTTGAATTGACGCATGCGTCTGTTGTGACCTTGACACCGTGTACAGTCTGTTCAAATATTATTCCCGTTTCCGAATATAAATCAGACATACGTCATTGTGTCCGGAACACGAATATACACAATCACATTACACCGATGTGTCCTAGTTTAACTAATCTATCTTTAGTCTTCATGGGAATTGGCAAAGCGTGGTAATGAAAATGATGCAATAACCACATGGATACCTGTCAGCTATACTTTATCAGTATTATGTGTATTGCTTTTATTTCAAGATATGAAATAGCAATAATCCGGCATGTTTCGAAAAATATGTTAACAATTGGAACATATGTTCCTATTACGATTTATGTATTACATATAAGGAAATAAATTTAATAGTATTTATTAAAATTGTTATTTATACATGTTGTGTTACATGAATTATTTCCAATGTTTTATTATCTTTGATTGAAACCTCTTCTTTAATTTCTTCACCTTCACAACTTCGAAAACTATAAACTGACTCGTTATCACATGGGGCAAGAGATCGAGCCGTAACGAATGGAGTCGATTGTTTTCGTTCTAAAACTATAACTTTCTCAAGTTTTTGTTGTATCTTTTCGTGGTACCTAAAACTCAAAATATTAAACAATAAAATTAATAAAATTATTAGAGGCACCAACTTTATTTTGATAATTTCTACAAGTTTCTGTTCTTTATCATTTAAATTCGTTGTGGATTCGTCAGATGATAAGTCTGTCTCCAAATATCTGTAAAAATAGTCAATCAAATTTTATTTCCTAAGACATATATTTAAAATTACTTTATTTTTTGTTCTAATTTTGCTATGATTCTCTTCAACATACTATTTTCTTTTTGTGGTTTGGAACTAACAAATTTCTTTGTTAAATCATCTAGTTCTACTTCTAGGTCTTCTACTTTTTGTTTTAAGTCAAGGTTCTCTCGAAACAAATCCGCAATATCTTTCCGGTATTTCGCTTCGCGTTGTGCACCCAATCCAAATGAAGTATCTGATCTTGTTCGTACAAATTCTTTAATTGTTGCTACTGTATCTTTTACTGCATCTAAATCACTCCTATAAATAAGTTCAATCTAGCTTGAGTTATTCGTTTAAGACGTTAACACCGAAAATCCACTCGCACGGCACTCTTTTAGATTGATTTTCGCCATTACGTATCTTAAATGTTAGTCTATATTTAAAATATAATGAATTATTGTGTTTTATTGTTTATTTCAATCAAAGAAACTGAATTTTAAAACAATTGGTTAATGTTTACTTACTGTTGTACAGTAACATATCCTGGACCTATGGGCAGATATAAATTGGACTTCGATGCTTCTACATCAGTAGATTTATCTAAAGTGGAAGTACTTAGAAAAGTTTCGGATTGGCATGCTTTTTCTGTAATTTCCACCATGGGTCTTGTAACAGATTCATTGTATTTCATATTCAAATATGCTTGTTTGAGACGTTCGAAAATTGCATGATTATCATGAATATATTGTAACTTCTTGTGGAATTTCTCTGCACGACATTTTTCTTGGGTCAACCTAAATTATGAATAGCTATAGGCGTAAACTCAGAAATATCCAATTATCTCCTGACGTTGTTTTCAAGAAGTTAACTTACATGTGTGCCAATCGTTCATTTTCTTTCTGTAATATATTATACCTAGATTCTACTTGTTTGCACTGGTTTTGTAGTATATTATTTTCATCATGCAATGACGTGGTACTGCACGATGCAATTTTGTTGTCATTTAAGTCGGTGATGTTCAAAATAGCAATGTCATCCAGTACCCAATCACCATAAACTTTAACTTGATTGCTGGTGCCAATGTCTTTTTCGGGAACGCGAGACAAATCGTTCGATTCCATAATTGAAAGATAATTTTGAGTGTCCATAATTTGTCATTTATCGAAATTTATTCATAAAATATTGATAGCATTTGTGTTTTGTTATTAATAGCCTACCTTTTTTTAAACAAACTTATTTATTTATTAGGAAAATTAAATCAAAACCTGTCTTTGTTACTTCATGTATCAATTCTGTAACTGCATTGATGTAGCTGTTTCTATATTTAGTATTGATAGTTAATAGTTTAAGGGTTAAGAAGTAAAATAAATATACTTGCAATTTTTATTAAAAATTATAATAAAATCTATATCATATGATTTTATTTTGTCAATTTGCATCTAATAAATAAATACCTACTAGACAAGTGTTTAATCAAAATTTAAACTAATAATTTCTAAAAATTGTTATTTCTAAGATCTTTGAATTAATCGTTTAAAAAAATGTTTTCTTTTTTTAATACGACAAACCATAATCGTGTTTATATCTAAATAATTATTTCTTAAGTCACACAGAAATCGGTAATAAATTGACCATGTTTTGTAAATTATACATATTACAGAATCACAAAAATGTATGATTAGTTTCGTCTTATACTAATAAATGTACTTCTATTTATATTAGGAACTAATGAATGGAGTGTCGACGAATACTTCGAAATTATCAATGTTTCAAAATGGTTTCTCCATTCAAATTAGTACTAGGAATCTCAATTTTTACATCTATTTCAATATTATTCAAAGAACTTGGTGGGGATATATCATAAAGACTATTCGCAAATGAGTCAGTTTCATTTGTATTTGTTGATATATTTGTGCTGGAAGCAATTGACAATGTATCAATGTTATCAACGACTCGCTTGGATTTCCAACGATAAGTTAAGAAAAGAACACAGCTTACTCCAATAATGATTAAGAATGAAATCATTACCACTTTATCTGAAACAAATTTATTCGTTGTAATTTTTAAATAAATCGTTTCATGAATAGCAAAGTACCTGTGTTCAGTTTTTCTGTTTGTATCATCTCCAGCTTAGCCTGTCGAAGATGTCGTGACCTGCGTGCAGAGTCTTGAGGTTCAGGAACTGGTTGTGAGTGTCCATGAGCGTGCGCTGATGGAAGACTCAAACCAGCACGTATGGTTAATGTTTCTGGTTGATAAGAACACAGAACTAGGAACCGCCTAGTGCTATGTGTTAATATCGACAAATTTTCTTGAACAATAACGTATGTGGCTACTGTTGTCTCATTCACTTGACTACCACACGCTTTGTGATCAATATGTAAAACGTAAGTATCTCGAAGACTATCTGGTTCACCATCTATGGAACAGCTATCCCCATCTGTTGCTTCTACGGTTACGCGACCAGCGAAATGAGGGCCCGTTGATACTTCTATTTCACTGGAATGTGGTAAACATTGTGTTGCTCTAGCTGAAACTGAATAAATAAATAGACTAGATGCTTTTCTATAAACATGATTTTAAAATACTTACATCCTTTTGTGGGTACAATAATTATATGTTTTCTATCATCTGCTCTATCCTCT
The DNA here is from genome assembly GCA_018344505.1 of Nebria ingens riversi. Taxonomy (NCBI): domain Eukaryota; kingdom Metazoa; phylum Arthropoda; class Insecta; order Coleoptera; family Carabidae; genus Nebria; species Nebria ingens. The sequence goes on from JADQWA010000398.1 coordinate 53,562, forward strand.
CTTCCTGTGATTACTGGTTTTACTTCAAACGAATACGTGGTTGCCATTCGTAATTCTTTCACATCCACTGAGAACATTTTTGAGTTGTCACTATCGTAAATGTCATTCCATGTTGGGTCATCCACATCTTTCGTCCTACATCTTTGACTACCCCAGGATTGGAATTCACAATAACGTACTTGAAACTGGGGCAATTCTCGTCCAGCTCGCGCAAACGCTTGCCAACGCAACGTTACCTTTCTATAATCAGGTTCACCGACCAAGTGACGAACTCCTGAAATAAATTGACAATTTTGGTTCTCATTTCATACAATAAACCAACTTCATATATACAGTATACGTCATAAATTGATGACCAAATGACGTTAATAATTTTCCATTTCCCATATGAATAACCTGATTAAAAATCGCTCAAAAAATAGGGATGTTTTAGTGACTTAAGAAGTTAAAATGAACTCTATCCTACATTTATGATATTTTGTTTAAGCAACATTTAAACATCGTTCCTAAACTACTAAACATTTATTTTAATAACAGTTACTGAAATTGCACAAACTGTTATGGAATGATTATTACTAAAACTGTTAATTTTGCTGCAAGCGTCGTCTGTTGTTTGCATGAATTTTATTTGTTAGATTAGTCGTCTTATTGTGTTAACGAAAGATGTGACACCATGTATATATATTACATATGCTGGTATGTTGTTGATAGTATGTTCGTTTTGCAAAACAGGCGCTTCTCTATAATAACGGATACGTGTGCACTTGTTTTTTTTTAAATTTTCTTGTAATCTTATCAAGGTTATTTCCACTTTACCGTTAGCATGGCAATCTTAAAACTAAAGTTATTAAGTCGCGAACAGTTAACAGGTCATTGCATTATAATGACTATAACATGAAAGAGTAATGCCAGGAATATGTATGCCAAAAACTCAGCAAAGTAAGATCTTACATTCATAGTATAGATCCAAAATAACAACATAATCTAAATTAACGCAAAGACATCAACAAGAAGTTTTTTAAAAGACTTTTGTGAGCACTGAAACGATTTAACCTTGTACTTAAAGAAGACAATACATTTTAAATTGTAATTCACCGTTGATAAACTCTAAAAGTCATTGGCACACTCCAAATCTAGACAAAATTGGCGAGCAAATATACTAATCAAGTTCGTAGAAACCATATTTCACTAACATTGGGTAGCGATCCATCACGGTGCTTCAACAGAAACACAGTATGAAATTACATTAATAAAATATCCTAATTCATCATAATTTTAATAGTTTCTTGTTTAGATACATTATAAAACAGAAATTTAATTATTTAAATACATTTTAGCGTTAAGTTGCAATTTTTTGGTATACCAATTTTTGTAATAGTATATGTATGTAATTAAAATATATGCCATGGTTAAATGTGTTTTCCAATAAGTAACTGGTTATTTTTATTTATTCTGTGACTACCCACTTTGACTTTAAAAAGTTTTAAAATTATAATTCAACTATAATTTGATACGCCGTTTAATGTAACGGTAGACGGCAAACAATAAACCAAAAAAAATCTACGTTCAATGTGATAGTTCTGTAATGAAAAATAGATGGGAAACAGTAGAAAAAATTAGAAATAAATGAAATATTTTGTGTCGATTTAAAAAAAAATTGATAGATTTTCTTAATACATTTTGGTATTATTTTTTTTATTACGAATGTATTAAAATATCGAAATTATTCCCACTGCTTCATATAATTTACATTTTTGGGATTACACCTAATATTAATAATAGAACGCTTAGACATATGCAATCCGCGGTGCTTCTTAGACGATTTGGTTTATGAATGTTAACACAATAATTTAAATGTTAGTTTTGAGTAAACATTTATAATCTATAATAGGAAATTAATTTACAAATAAACAGTCATTTCTACCTGAATTTTTAAACCAAAGTTGAAGGTCAATCAAAATAATATTTTCTAACAATAACACAACTATATGGGTAATAGATAAACATAATATACACTGGTAATGTTTTATAAACTTACCTAAAACATCCTGAGTGGCAATAACACTGGAGTATAACAACGATAAAATAACAAATGTAATAATCATTTTAAAAGAGATAAAATAATCCCAAAGAAATATTAGTGATGTTATAACATATCCTCTTTCGTTAGAAACACATATACCGCAACTGAGCACTTAGATATATTTGAGAAACAGTTCTTGTTACAAGTTCAACAGCGCGCAAATGAAACGGTGTGCAGTGTCTTGAATTTGATGCTCGAGTATATGACAGACTGTCGACGAACGGGAGTCCGCGCCACAGCACAGGTAACACAGGTTACGGGTGCCTCACACACACTGACAATCAGCTGCCTGCCAGCGGGTCACTGCTCCTCTATCTTCGGCCCATGCACATATTATTTTGCCATCAACTTGACGCGCAACTCATAACAAAAATCAAACATTACCGGTTTATCATCATACATCAGCTTACGTATTTTAAACATTCGTAAATCAATATTTACATTTTCTGAAGTAATTCAATGGAATTTTGGTAAAGTTTTATTAAAAATAATATATTATACAACAATTTAAACAAATTTTAATGGCCATAGTTTATTGTTCTAATAATTGTAACTTATTTTCATAAAAACGCAGTTTCCATAAATAATTCCTGGATAACAAAACATCATAAATTATTATCTAAGCACAGTTAAAATCTTAACAGAAGAGATACAATTGTTTCACTTTTTTTATCAAAATAATTTCTACTCTAATATAGAATTTCATTTTCTATATTTTTTTGAAGTTTTGTTCAATATTTATTTGTTAATAATCGTGGAAATCGTTCCACATCTTTAAAAATGTATGAAAATTTGAAATTCTAATCCAGATAGGGAAAATACATTAAACTAACATATTATAGTATAGCTTCTGCGATCCTTGTATATAATTTCGAACCGCCGAGATTTAAGGACTGCCAATAGCGCCTGGCAATCGACTGTATTAGAATTTCAATGCGCGAATTCAACAGGCGAACAACTAGTCATTGACAGTCGTTTTTTCGAAACAATTATTTGGCATTACATTTCATCAGTTTCGAAAATTCAACTGTGATTAGACTATAAATACTGTAAAATAGGGTCAGATTCACCGATTATATATTCTAAATAATAAAATTAACTATCATTAGTTCAGATGTCTTTTATAGAATAAGGAAATGTTGAATAATTGCGAGATCAGTAAATTTTATTTCAGCCAATCAATCTAACCCCATGTTATGGTATTAATTATTGATATAGGTGCAAGAATCGAACAAAATTAGTTTTGATTATTTTCGGTTTATTTAATCAATGCCTATATTTTTAAAAATTGTCTAATAGTTTTTTTTTGTTAATGAGATAGATTCTTGCATCCAATGTCAATTCAGGGCCATTCTATTAATATGTTGTTAATTTTAGTGATCGTATCTTGAACAGCTGTCACTAGATTTGCTGCAAATATGCAACTAGGTCCACAATTTCCGCCACTGGATCTTTAACTTTTTTAACAATTGTTACTGTAAACGGCAGAGTTACAGAATAGCCTTAATTGTAGTGTGAATATTATTTGTTTTTGTATCTAAATTTTAAAATAAAATAATCTCAATTGTTTCCTTTTTTTATAAGTTATTTGATATAACTTGTTTTATTTGTATCTTAAATTGTATTTGCTCAAATAACTAGCATAGAATTATGTTTTTTAACGATTTAACAAAATAACAGTTACACTTAATCAACATCATGATGAAGAATGTAAAATGCATAGTGCGGTTGTGTGGAACAACGGTCGTGTTGGACGCGTAACGAAAGTGACCGCGAGACGGTACTTGTATTTATGTATGTACTGTTGCATAGAGAAAACGTTACCTGATTTTCGATAAGAAAATCATAACGGTTTTACCGATGGCTTGGACTGGACAGAACAGATATCGCTATTGTAGCCGCTGGCGTTCGTTTAAGTTCTAGGCGAAGTGGCCGCTAGCAGTTCGCTGTATGTAGTTGAAGGTAGGTCATTGTACACCACACTTGGACCCTCCACACTGCACACCGAGTCCTCAGGAGTACGTGAAGCTTCGCCTTCCGTTTCCCGTTCATTCTTTTGGGATCGTGCTTGTTTATTGTGCAATGCCTTTCAGAAACAGTTATATAACATTTAATTTGCACTTGCATACATATATGCAATTATAGGCACGAAATTTAAAAAAACCTTATCAAATAATATAATTCCCGTTGTAATTGATTGAATCCCGTAAATTATAACAACCAAGTCTGATGCGAAGTACCATAAGCTTTATATTCCTAAGGCGTTATATTATTAATATGAGGAAACCACGAAAACTAGATACATATGCCTGCACCAAAATAGGACAAATATTTCCACGTGACAATTTATCTAAAATATATAATTGCTGTAGTAATTTCGTAATTTTTAACAAGTATTCACAAGTGCTACAAATAAAACGCATGACAAGTGTAAAGATAAAATATGAATCACATTTATTATTATTATTATTAATTTATTGAATGTAAACTAACCTTTTCCCGACTACCTTTTTTCTGTAAAATAAATTATTATAATAAATATCATGTGTTATGTCAAATTGGATTTTGTCAGGAATGGTAATTGAAATCGGAAATAACTTGACGTACTTGTAATGAAAACCGGCGATGGGCAACTTTCCGGCCACCACGTCGTTTAGATATGTGAGGATTATCTGTCCTAATGGTCTTATTTTTTAGCATCTCCAGCTGCATGTAAAGCCGCTTTAATTCTGCGCGGATGTCATCAGGACTCATGTCGGCCAAGGTCACCTCACCGATCTCGACATCGCTATTGTTCCCGGCCAATGGTCCATGTGCGTTAACATCCTGACAGACGATAAAATCATGTATAGAATTTTTTAAATGTAAATAACATACACTACAACTAACATTAATACAAATATATTGAAATGTATTTGGGGAAAAAAATCATACCGATTTGAAGGCGTCAACGGGAAGACGGCATGAAAACTCTTGTGCTAGTGATCTGGCTTGTTTTTGCTGATACCATAATTTAGGCATGAATATTAAGAATACAATAAGCGTTGATGTGAGTTGAGACCGGATGAAATATGCGAGGAAAACGTGATCTGGATGCAACATTGTTAAGTATAGTGCTCGTAAGACATAAAATATAACGCTCACTATTAACTCTGTGCATATCGCAGCACACAGAAATTGTCTTTCCTGTTAGAAAATAAATATAATTATTGTCTATGAAAGAACTGCGTGTTTAAATTCAATAAAAATTATAACATGCGTTTGATTTATTAAACTATACATTATTATAAGTTAAAATCTTTTTTATTTATCATAGTTAATATAATAATATTTACCTGAAATTGTATGGCAGCATTACGACAAGCGAAACTTAAATGAATTCCAAATATAAGTACGATAACTTCGCCCAATTCTGTGACGTAGTCCCACCAAAGTGGTTTACAAAATTGAAATTGTGCACCATCAGATGTGCTGCCACTGGTTAACAGACTGTAGTTTTCCTGAAGGAAATTAAGGCTGATTGCAGTGTACGCAGCCATATACGCGACAACGGCAATTAGCATGATGAAAAGATACTTGAGAAGATCGGTGTCCTTGACCACCCAACGGTGTGCTTTTCTTGTTCGGAACTCAATCAGATGTCTGTACAATTTGAGAATGATAGCACCGTAACATATCACGAATCCCAATTCACGGGCCCACGGTTCCAAAAGACAGTGCAAAACGGACGGTTTAAAGAATCTTATTGCAACCTTTGAATAGCAAATAATGTCTCAATTTAAACATTTTATTACACGTACGAATCTTACCGTGGAATATAGAAGAAATATGCCCCAGAGAATTGTTTCTAATACGGTCCACATTGCGGATGCGATAGTCTATAATTATTATTTGATTAACAGGAGACATTAGAGAATCGTAAATGACGCTTTGAAAACAACAGTGATCCGTGACAAATCCGCTTCTAATTCAGAAATCGTTATTCAACTAAAATAATTACTTACAAAATCAAGGGCATGTTTTACATTAATGTCAATTGCATTTACAGCTTTTCCTTTGTTTTATATAAAATATACATATTGAACTTAATATAATTCAGTTTTCTTTCTTAAAATTAATTGTATGTACTTAAATTGTTCTTAAATTTACAAATACAATATAAAATACTAAATTTATCAATTATCAAGAGAATCCGTTAAATGCTTTTAACAAAATGAAATATATTAATGATTTTAACAACTTGTTGATGGCTATTTTCTTTCTTCCAATTGCTATTTACATTCAAATCTTTAAATAATGTGTCTAGAGATTAAATCTCTGTTGTTTTCAATTGATCATCTATATAACTTACTTTGCATTTCCTCTTTTTGAACACAACTAAAGCTAGTACCACAGTAATGCTCATACATGTTAACTGTATTCCAAGCACAACTGTTTTGAGTAAATACTCCTTTTTTGGCAAACAAACACCGCCATCTTCACAGTTGGTACAAAACTCTGGACATGCCAAGCACCTACAGATTAACAATACTTCATTAGCTTTATCATAAGTTGAAAAGAAAACACCTTTAATAAAATACAATAAAAAGAATATTACTTGTATTTCTCCAGTTTTCCTGTTTCGACATCGTCTCCAAAAAAGACTCGCAAACTAGCGTTTGTATTCGGAAGAAAGTATCCAGGTCGACAAACACACCTGTAGCTCCCTTTGTGTAAATCCATCAGCGGTAAGCACTACAATGAAGACGACACATATAGTATTGTGATAGTAAAGATATAGTATGCATTCAACTGGCTAAGTCCCAAATAGTATCATTATTTATTAAAATTAATATTTTCTAAAAATGTATATTTGTTAAAATTCTACAACAAATTTCTTTTTCTGTATCATATTATCGGAATGTGCTTTAAATAAATGAAATTAGTCAGATATATTTGTAAATTTACCTGTGTTGTTTCTTCATCGCAATGATGCTTCCCGCCGAATATATCCGCAAGTGTGTTATCGCATTGGTTAATCTTTACAGGTAAAAACACCCCGGCGGCCGCCCGCGACGCAGACTTGACAACAAATGCATGCATCCATGTGCCGGGGATGATAATGCATTCCCTAAAAGGCGGTGCCCAGCCTGTATTCGCACTGTCCACCGTGTTCCAGAACATTTCCGATTCTGTAGTTCTGTTCGTGAATTCGATCACTTTACCGTTTCGATTGAACGCGAGTACCGGTGGTTTTGGTGGTGATGCCAAAATCACCGCGATCAGTTCCGGTCGGTTAGTGAGAAGATTTCGGGCAATCACGTCCAGTTCACCGACGGTTATGTTCTCCAGGAGTTTCGTGGCGTCGACAGTGATGTCGTGTGGTATTGGCCACGATGGCGCCTTCGCTTTCGGCAAAACGGACGGCACGCATGGTCCACCATTGCTTCCCGATCCCAGCGAGTAGTCTGTGCTGGTCGCGGTAGCTACCAGCACCAGCACCGACAGCACTTCCTTCATTCCGACATCTCTCACATGCGTAACCAAACCACGCTTTTCGCCGAACCCATTACGTTGAATTCAGCGTCTGCTTTTGAATTTGAATGATTCCGAACGAACTGCTAGAATTTATATAAAAGCATTTTGCCAAGCCGCCTTTTATTGTTTAGTTGTTCAACAACAAAAGTATTTCAGATAAAATTTATGTAATAAGATAAATACTCTGCTATGCAGCACCAATTGCCAATTACTTCTTGAAAAATATGTATATTTCTTGCATATTTATGTGCATGAATGACATAATTTAAGTATATATTGCGTATATAGGAAAGGGCTAGAATCTTTATATATTCTATACGACACGTCATGATAGCATATAAACATTGTCTCTTGCACATATGCTCTTTGCCGCGTGGGTTCAAATGCCCTAGGGACGGGCTCTTATGATTTTCTGCGGAAACTACGGTACCTACAGCGCTGATACTCGGGTTCGCACTAAGAAATAATATGCTACCGATTAGTCGGGAAAAACAGATTTTTTAAAAGTTGTATCTCGATCCTAAGGATTTTAGCTTTTTTCATGCGATTATCCTTCTATTTTTGTTTTTAATTATAGCATTATTAAATAATTTATAATTCAAAAGGTTGCAATATTTTTCTTTGGACAATACCTAAGCGAAATCATGTTTGAACACACAATAAAAAGAATAATTAAAAAAGTGAGCATATTTTAATTTTTATAATTGTTTTTTTTTATATATAAATGGGTACTAAAATTTCCTGACGTTGCTAATGGTGTGTGACTATAAGGTTTTTCTTAAAGTATAATGCCCAATCATGCATACATTTAAAGAAATCTTACTATATTTAAAACAATTATTTATATAAGAAAAATATCGAAGATATAATTATTTAAAAAAGCAATAGTTTTATTTTGCTATTTAAATTTGTTTTTAACCATTTCTATATGAATTATGCAAAGATCTTTTTAGCTGGTCTTCCTACTCGGAACTGGTTAATAAGGATATTATTTCCTTGAATAAATATTAGTTTTAATTTTCCGTCAAAAAGGAAGAGGGAAATATTTAAATTATGTTTATTTTTTGGAGCACGAATTTGTTCTGAATAGCAAATACTGGGCAAAGGAGTACCGCCACTGTGCAAGCGTTTGTGCAGGCGGCACGGTGGGTTTTAGGCGATCGATACGCGCCTGCAGAGTTTACTTGTACCGCGAGACTTGAATGTGAGACGGGACATTCAGGCATTAACGTACGTACAAGCACACATAATTATATGTCACAAACACTACATAGAATTTAATTTCTTTACGTATTTTAATATTAACATACGCTAGTTAAAATTCTCCATGAATTAACACTATATATATAGGATAGTCCATCTCCATTTTCCACGCACAACACAGTAAGAATGAAGAAAATAAAAAGGATGTTGCTTGATGCAAAACGATGTCACAATAACAACAACAATTACTATGGACGAATTTTCATACCTTTACGAAGAAGTCGTTCTGATGCTCATGAATTCATCTTGTTTGTTGGAGATTACACACATGTATACAGCATTATTGTTACCGGTTAGGGTTTTCGGAAGAGATCGTGCGAGTAAGAAAATTTAAGTTAGTGCGCGAAGAGGATCATATAGCGTGAGGAAATAGAGTAAAAATGGAATACGGAACAACAGCAGCGGCAGCTGATAGACGAGTGAACGCGCATCGTGCCACCAGTAAGAAATAATCGACCTGCCGCAGTCATGGCAACAAGCGCGCACAGGACCCGATGCCTCCACCTATCCTGCTGCGGCTGCTGTCACCGCAACACTAAACAAATTAAAAACTAACAATTTTATTTTTGGCAATACATGCTACGTTTATTATAGCAACATTTTAAAACAAGACGCGTTGTAGTATGCCAGAATTCATAAGTATAACCATCTACCTTTTTTAATGTTACTAGGTATATACAAGAAATAAATTACTGTTGTTTACAAGAATCAACTGAGCTCTAGTGTACAACACGTTATTTATTTTTTTGTATTTGACCAAGAATTTCAAAAATTAATACCAAATAGAATAAATATATGCACAAATATCAACTTCAAAAATATAAATAACTTAAAATAAATACAAATATCATAGTGTGCCAGTAAAAACATATAATTTGATACGCATATTCATCTAATCGATTTGTAGTTATTTAATCAAACATTTAAAAAATTCAAAGTACCTATGTATGCATTTCAACTAATTATTTAATATATTTTTTTATTCATATATGAACAATATATGAATTAAAAGATATACTCTGAATTATAAACCATTATGTTTTATAAATTTAAACGAATTTATAAATGATCTATTTTTATAATAGCAATAAGTATAGGATTTGAAATCCATTATCCTTAATCCCCTCAACCGAAAGTAATATCTTCCGAGAATGCTCCAGCTAAGCGAAACTCATTCTTAGAGAATATGGCCCTTAACATTTGGAACGTGGCTGTCGAGTACGGTGCCGGACGAACAGCGCTGACTCTCATAACGAATTCGCGTTTGTTGGTTTGCGGAAAAATTGATCGCTGCGTTTGCAAATTTTGTGGCACTGGGTCACCATCCGTCGGATCTATTATCATCTTAGCAGCGCGTTGAGCCTCAGAGAACATATGTATAAGTCGAGCACCAATAAAACTATGAGCACCCCCTTCGATTAAAACTTCACGTCCCGTCACTACACTTGAAACGAATTCATTCACTTTTTCAATCGACGATCCCGATGGATTAAACTTATATATTAACGAATTAATTTGTGAAATTAACAACTCTTGAGTAGTTAACTCTTGCATAATTGTTTCAAACTTGTGTGAAGCAACGCGTTGTTCGCGTGTTGTGCGTTCAACATTTTTCACAATGTGTCGTAGAGCGATTATTGTTTCTGGAACAGCAATTGCCACTTCATTACATTCTATCGATAATCGATAGATGACGGCGTGTGTAAGTGCTGGTAATAATAAAGTAGCAATAAGCGCAGGTGAACGTGACTCTAAGAAATGCAATACTTTTTCAGCTTCCTGAGTATCATCAAACAAACGTTTTTGTCGATTTGCTGGTACAGGTTTCGCAGATATCCAGGTTTGAGCCCATGTGTTATCAGCAATCAACATCCGCGAGCTTAATGCCCCTTTCTTCTGACCCCATTGGTCAAATTCTTCTTCCTCGATCCAATCCCGTGGGGAATACCAACGAATGAAATCGTCAATTATAGCACTAGGATTTGCAGCTTTAAAAGATTCCATATCGGACAGTAATGAAGCACTCATCATTCGCGCTCGGAGTTCAGAACCTTGAGCATCCGTGCCAAGTTTCAGTAGTACATCTGTGTCTTCTTCCAATTGGTCTTCTGTTTTCGGTACTGGTTCTTGCGTTACTGGGATGTACAGCTGTTCTCCGGTGGTCAAGAGTCGCAAGTTTCCATGCTTGCTGAGTCGACCCACTGGTTTGTTCCACAACGAATGCTTTATGCGTTTGTTACCGTCTTCCTCTGCATCACAGTCATAGAATTCATCAGATTCTTCATCGGAAGATGTGTCTTTATCTGAAGAAAATGGTGCCACAGAAGCGGATTCTCGAGATTTCTTTCGCTCTATACAACAGTTCAGCATTTGAAGTTTTTGGTGAAGCAAACATGTTCTATGGTCTGGGAATCCGGAAGCTATTCTATAATAATAAAAATAATTCAGTATTGAAAATTAACTTTATGGAGATTGTTATAAACAATAACTTTAAGTAAAACCCTAATATTAAATTGATTAAAAATTGTATTAAGAAAATGTTATTAATATAATAAATATTGTGTATTATTTAAAATACATAAAATCTAACAGTATAATCGCATGGTACATAATATTCGCTCTAGTTACTTAAATGATATAAAATATTTGTTTGGCATGTGTGTCCAATTAACATTAAATTATTAAATATATTTTTAATAATAATTTAATTTAATTAACAAATAAAATAGGCAGCAGATTAAAAAAATTCTAGGATGACCTAAAAGTGTTTTTTTACTACAATATAATGATTATAATTTATAATAAAGTAAAAAAAAGCTTGAAATAACTAATACTTTTCAAACCAATTCACTTCTAATATTATATTTCGTGCAATATATTCATTATTCAATACTGTTTTTATAAATTTATTTTGACGAATTGGTAAATTGGTAAAAGGAATGTTCTTATTATTTAGTTGTCGATTTCTGTATCTATAAATAAAAAATCATTTTGTGACAATCAATGAAGCCATAGTTTATCGACGGTTCCATCAAGATTGGATATATTTAGCTTAGCGTCACATATTGAAACTTGTAATTGAAATAAAAAATGTACAAAAAAAAAAACATTCTATCGCAGTATGATAGCGACCATTATATGAGCGACCCTCGCTGCAGGAGGTGCGATAATAAAATAATATTAGTAATAAGTTTTGGTTTCATTTTATTTTTATGTTACTCCCACAACCATACAAGGTACAATAACAATCCTTGACGTAGCCTTAAAAGTCTATATTGCACAGTTTAAAATGATATATGATCTACTTTGGTGCTAATTTTCTCAATTACTACTCAACTAGTTGGAATAAATTGTTTGTTAAAAAAAACTGTATTTTGAAAAGAAATTCGTTACAGGCGATTATCTGAACGAGAAAGTGACGAAATGTTGTTCTATTGTCAAATAATTAATAACACCGTTGGTTATGAGACACAAACGATGAAGGAACAGAGTGAAGAATCGTGCAGTGGTAGAGGTATATTTCTTCTGAAGCGGTAAAGAGAAGGGGGTCTTCACAAGTAGAAGAGGTGAACTGCTGAGGTATCTACCTACACCTAGGTCGTGTTCAGTGCACCAAAGACTTCAGTTAGCATAAGAAGCAGACTTGGTAGCTTTTCGTCGTATTTTTATTTTTAAATTACTTCATTCTAGTCCTTGTAGTGAATAAGAGCAATGGTGTAACTTGCCATAAACTTTGTATGAGTGGATTTTAAAGTGAGTGCACCGAGATCAATATTTTGGACATTTTTTAATTAAATAGGTAAGTGTACTTCCAAAAATTTGTTTTCCAAATTATATGAAATGGATTGGTATCGATTAAATGCAGCGCCAAGTGAGCTTGCGCTAATAAGCATATATTTTGGAAATAATGCGCAAGAAATAGCGGTATAACAGACGTGCGCGATATCTATAGCCGTGGATATGATATACTGCAATGACAACGTTATAAGAAATTAATGTGTAGCGCACGATGATATAGTAAAGGATAATAATTACAATACCGTAATTTTAAAAATATTTTCTAATTTATAACTGATTGAATATTTTTAGATCTACCTTTATATACCGGATTTATTTCTTTAAAACAATTTTAAATATATGTTATTTATATCAAGTTATAATGACCTGCTTACCAGTCTGTATGTGTCACGCTTGAAATATAATCGAAATTAAAATTTTTAACTTTTACAGTTACCTACGTTAAAATTGAAAACACCAACCTAATTATTACAGGTTAGTATACCTTGTTCCGAACGTAATGTACCTGCCACACACATTCTTATATGTTGTAATTGTGTATTTATTTATTTATTTATTATATATATATATATATATATATATATATATATATATATATATATAAATAAAAATTAGATAGTACTTTGAAATTCTATGGCTTGTAAAAAAGCGAGATTTTGTATTATCCGGATTGCAAATTTCAATGTAATTCGAAATATATTTGCATTTAAATAAATGACCCTGATAATTGTATAAAATGATTACATTAGTATTAGGAGATTTTGAGTTTTATTAGAATAAAGATAGACACCTAAATGAGTATAAGCAAGTAAAAAAAGATGCGAAATTTTCGTTAGAATATCTATGTACGTTTGTACATAAATTCACAAAACGGACAATGAAGAAATATGTGAGGGTCAATGAATATTTAAATGATAAAGAACGTAGGTAAATAATGAAATCGCCATCTGTCATGCAGTGAGCAACAATCGAAAATATATTATTGTATTGTATATTGAAACCGTTTGAATGTTGCGAAGATACGTTCGTTGTGCCGCACCGTTCGTTGACTCCTAACGGGAGACGTGAGCGATGTGATGCGACGTATTCGCCAGAAAAGCAGCACTTGTGCGTTCGACGCTATTGAGACAGAGAAACAAATATAATAAGAAATATTTTTCTGTTCAGCTAAGATGAACACATGTAAACAACCGCAAAACAATATTACACAAACATACATGTACTAGTATTTCTTAACGGTTACCTACTTAACATACCAAATCGATATATTATACTAGTAATAATAAATACTGAATTATTGCAATTTTTTGTTGTACACTACTGCACACGCAAAATATCTGTAGTGTAATGCAATTTAATTCTATGTATAATACTATAAAGTGGTCATTCTTAAAAACGTATTCCAATATGATGACGAAAGTTGAGACTTCCTCACAAACCAATATTGAATCAATCGATACAGCAACATTTATTTATCCTCTTAGAACTTACACATAGGTATATATATATATATATATATATATATATATATATATATATATATATATATATATATATATATATATATGTATGTATGTATTATATATATATATATATATATATATATATATATATATATATATATATATATAAATATATATATATATATATATATATATATATATATATATATATATATATATATATATATATGTATGTATGTATATATATATATATATATATATATATATATAAACTATTTTTAAAAATATAATGAAAAAAAGGATAATCGGAAATAATAATGGCAATTATTCATAAATTTGTCATATTTACAACTGTCAAACTCGCCTATATCTACTACAAATTGTAAAGGGTTAAATACTAAATAATTGAAGTCTTAATACACTCAAGTACCCAAAACATTATAGTTACTCATTAATGTAATCTTGTGTCATTTAAAATTTCCGAGAAACTCTATATAGTTGCAAAGTTTTTTATTTAAGTTTTATATATTGTATCAACTAATATCCACATCCTGTGTGTTTATTTTAACTTTCGTATGTATAAGAGTCAAAAATTGACCATGAAATTTCAAATAAATAACTTTTAAACACAATCGGAAATGAAACTAGACTAATTGTGTTTGTTTGTATCCTCTTGATCGATATGAGATGCTTAAATTTGTTTGATTGAATTAATTTGTCAAGTCAGTATATATATTATTTGTCAATGCTGTTATATGTATGTAAATATTCTAAAAGACAAATAATAAATTTAAATAAACAAATGCTATTTAATTGCTGGTTGTTGTGCAACAATGGTTGTTATAACAATAATATTCATATTAACTAACTTTCCAAGGGACATAGCTATTTCATAAGACGCTGTAGGAAAAAGTAAATACCATCTATGTATATTTGAATCTTTTTCATAATCGTTGTGAACCCGACAATACAATAAACAGTTCATCGAGATAAAACTTTAAGTAATATTAACTAAAAATTGTAATTACTGTATTTAAATATAATTATGAGAAACGACAAAGTTTTATTTGAAAAAGAAAGTTTACTGACCAAAGTAAACAATGAAATATGAAATGAAACAAAAATATATGAACAACTAAAATAATTTGTTCACAGATAATACAACTGTTGCAATTTCTGGAAAATATTCTTAGAATATGCCGACCACTTTAAGAGTACAAAAGTGAAATGATTGCTAAGAAAAATAAATGTTTTCTTGACGATAATTTAATAAGAATGGTATCTGTGTTTTTATTGATTACTTGGTAACATTTTTGACAAATACGATTAGCAATTAGAAGATGTCATTTTTGGGCTCCACGATGTCAATATAAGTAAACAAAAAGTATCTTATATTCGAATATATAGGGTAGGCCATTTGTTAGTTTCTTTTTGAAGTTAGTGTTATTGTAGCAGTTTGCTACACTGACGCGCTTGACATTGATATATATATAGTGCCAAATCTCCGCTGTACAGTTTGACACTACATATCTATCAATGTCAAGTGCGCCAGTGTTGCAAACTGTCAAAATAACACGCATTTCAAAAAGAAGCGAACAGATGGCCCAGCCTATATAATAAATAAATGTACTTTTACATTTTATATCTGAAGCAGTTTTTGCAATTTATTTTTAATATATAGCGAGCTAAATATCCTCGTATCTTAATTTTTGCACAATTTAATGTATATATATAAAAAAGTGAAAGTGCATGTTAAAACATGATAAATATTTATATTCGATAAACAATTATGTAAGACCTATTCTTGAGACTGCACACTTTTACGTTAATCCATTAAATATGGTTTTTAAACTTATTCTTTGAATCAAATACACATTAAGAGTTCATCTTTTATAGAAATTCAAATTCAAGTTTGTAACTACACTGTAAAATGAATTAGTGTTATTGTAAATTCACCAAAAAAAAAAATCATATAATTTAACGAAATTTCCAATAATATATATAACTATTATTAGTGACATTATTCTGACCGTTTAAATAAATGACCGCAAACGATCGCAGTGACCCATGTTATATTTAATATATTTCAATCAAACCACATTTATTGCCTATTATAAATTGCTACTTGATGAGTTTGGAAATGTAGTAAATAGAAAAAAAAATCATATTTAAAAAACTGAAGGAAACGATGTGTTGAAACATAAAGATACAGGTCAATTGACTGTAAAAACTTAAAATGATATATATTAAGAACAATCGCATGTGTACCATAAAATTTCTAACCGAATAATACTTTCATTTCGTAATCAATTCACTGTATTTCATATATTATACTTCTTTCTCTCATTATGGTAAATGAAACGAGACGGTCTGAGATATAACAGAACAGGGTATATACATATATAATCTAAATAGCACTAAAGTAACATTGCTATATGCGGGTTTTGTTTGTACCGTTTCAAGTACAGATACAATTGACTTAGCGATTGCTTTCCCGTTTCCAAGTCTGTACTGTACAGCATCATTGGAGATAACGCTAATTTTTCAAACAGACAACGATAACAAATATGTGTGCTTATAGAGTACAAAGCACTTGCCAAGTCAAATGAGGTTATAATACTAAAATCCAAATTAATACATGGATTTACAATAATCCCAAATTTAGGCATATATTTTTTATAAATAATAGCTATACATCTAAATGAACAGCAAAATAATTATGTGCAGTATATGAAAAATAATATGGCTATTATTTAAATTACAGATCCAGTTGCATGACATCCTTTATCCTGTTAGTTAAAATAAATTTATTATATGAAATTTTGATTAAAATTTGGATAATTTTATTTAGAAGAGAAAAGTTTATAATTGTACCTAAATTATTTATAATTATCGAGTATTTGTTGAGATGAAAGAATTTCTTTAAAAAACAGTTTTGTGGTGGACCACAGGAACATTTATATTTAAATTTAAAATAATTACGGCCGGTTACATACATTTTATTTAAAGTGGTCTATCTAGTAACAAGAATAAAAGCAGCTTAACGGTACTCATATGAGTAATAAAAATGAAAAAAAAATGCAATGGTAATATTTGTCACTATGAAAAGGAACTAAGGTAAAAATAAGTAGTAGTGACCGTTTTTGTAACACATTATTCTCAATATATTTAATATATAATAAAATTAAATGTAACTCTTATTTACTAGGTATATAAAATGTTATTTCTGAAATTTAACATTAATATAAGCAGTTCAATAATCTGACTTGGCTTTGCCTATTTAGGTTAGATTGAGTCACGTTAGGTTAAGTATTTGGTTTATTGGTTTATTATTTTGGTGTTCCGGTTGGTTTATATAAATTGCATTAGGTTACAACTGGTTAAGTAATGTTATATTAGGCTACTTTAGGCTAAGCTAGGGTAAGGAATGCTATGTTAGGCTAGGGTTGGTAATGTAAGGTGAGGCTATGCTTGGTAGTTACTTTTTCATTTTTTAATAATTTATTGGTATGTTTGGTGAACTATATATTTTATAATATTTTACCACTCTAATATTAATTAAAACTTGAGTTTATGTAAAAGGAATAGTTGTGAATCTAATTATAATTTTGTATAAAAAACGTATCTAAATTAATATCAAATAATGTCCAACTATTATTGCTAGAAATACCGTGTTGTTTTTATATGGCTCGGTGACCTACCGCTGCTGTTACGTTGCCAACCTAACGGAGCACACCCGTTTTGTCACCATTATCAAAACCTAACATACCCATTAAAATATATATATATATATATATATATATATATATATATATATATATATATATATATATTATAAAAATTAGGAAAAGTAGAAAAAATATTACTCTGTTTTTAGTTTTACTATATTTAACTTATTTTAGTAGTTACTAGTTTCACCACACTGTGGCATCTTCAGACTATCAGATAGTCTGAAGATGCCACAGTGTGGTGAAACTAGCAACTACTAAAATAAGTTAAATATAGTAAAACTAAAAACAGAGTAATATTTTTTCTACTTTTCCTAATTTTTACAATATGGAGTTTTACAAAGTATCGGCTAACACAATTGATTATTTTATTATATATATATATATATATATATATATATATATATATATATATATATATATATATATATATATATATATATATATATATATATATATATATATATATATATATATATATATATATATATATATATATATATATATATATATATATATATATATATATATATATATCTATAGTAAATAGGTGTGAATGAATTATAAAGAAAAGTACGTATGCAAGTGAAATGACAATTGCAAGTCAAAGTAAGCGTGTTCGTTGATCTTGTATGTACATACATTAAAGTACATAATAATAATAATATGTGAAAGCTCATCTGGTGGATATTACATAACAATTCCCAATGACTTTCCTCACGCGTTCCACGCCTTACTATTATGTCTCTCTAATGTTGACTTTAGTAACACTGATGAATTGTTGCTAAGATATTTGTCGGTTGCAAAATCAAATTTCAATATTTAGTACTGATGCCACGACAAAGTCACATCTATTCCAATTCGTACCTAATATACAAAATAGTTTTTAATATAATCAATTTGACTGATTTGATATGTAAAATTACATAGTGGTTCGCTCTAAATTAGTTTAAACATAATATACTCATTTATTTGAAATGATACTGAAATGAAACAATTGCGGAATACAGTTTTAAAACGACAAGAAAATGAATCTACATAATGAAGATATTTACAGTTACATTCCAGGTGTGCCTTGCCGAATAAATGTAGGTAGTGTGAGAGTATGTATAGTCACTGGAGAGGAATTCCCAAGGTCTAACACTCATCTTATGTCCACAGTAGTTATATTTTCAGATATGCATGTTTACATAATCGACGTTTCGCTAAAAATAGCTTTAAATAATATTGGAATATTCCGTCAAAGTGTCTCCACTCAGATAATATGTAAAAATATATCTATATTCGCTTTTATGAAAGACACGTTTCATTTTATTTAAATATATAGCTTAAAAAATATTGATATTCTACAATTGAATTGGATACGAATAAATATATATATATATATATATATATATATATATATATATATATATATATATATATATATATATAATTAATGAACAACTATACAAATCATCATCATACGAATTTAATCAAATTTTACACCCCAATTATTCTGCAAGTATTTTCGTTATAATTGTCACATTTAAATATAATTTAAATACGTCAGCAATTGAAATAATTAAATATTACTTCGAATCTACATACATTATGTTCAAATAAATATTAAAGCTACTTTAAAAATAAAACAATAATATTGTGTGAACATTTATAACTTTTAGTAATGTTTACAATTAAAATTCTTTCGCAATGGTTGAAAATTTTAAGAGCTTTAACAGAAAATACAATTTTCCAGCCTTTCTAACAAACGTAAAAGCTCATTAAACACGACTCAAGGATCAATGCAATTCTGAGAAATTCACTTATAAATTCTGATTAGTTTCTTGGCGCAGTGTACATACATTTGTCGTATAGATTCTTCAATAATAAACTTTAACGTCTGCTTTTCGTATCTTTTAATGCGAACTGCCGCGTTGCGTTTGCAATAGAACAATACAAGACCAAAGCAACGCCAACGCCTTGACCGAATTACAAACTGAAATCACTCGCACAAAAAAAAAAACTCGGCGAGAAATATATTACACACTCATTTATTATTTTCTAAACTTCACTTACTGCTAAATACGTATCCACATTACATAAACTATTCTTCGTAAATATTCTTAGAAACATAATTAAAATGCATACAGGTGCATTAATTTTTATACTTCATCAAATATTAATTCGTAGAATAAAAGCGTAACATTTTCTATTTAGAAATATTGCTAAATCAACGCAATATTATAACCTGGATATCAAATAATATAATTTCAGTTGTAACTCATTGATTGAATCCGTTAAATGTTAGAATAACGTAATTATATCAACCTTGTATCAGGTAACACGCATTGCATCTTTGTGCATAGCGGGTTGCATATATCTTGCTGGCGTTATATGATAAATTAACTACAAACTAGGCATTTGGAATACATCACAATAGAGAAAATTATTTCCATAAGATGTAAAGCGTATTCATAAAAATGTTTTATTATTATTAATTTGCGCGAATAGCTCCGAGAGAATATTCGAAAACGCCTATTATGTCTAGGTAAATTACGAAAACGTAAAATAAACGAATACGTTCAAAATACATGACAACGAGGAGACCATTTCCGGAAAAAGTAAAGAGCGTACATTCACTAAATAAAAATGTGTAGTTATGAAGCTATTGTTGCAGTGATTTCGTCATTTTTTGGCAAGTACACTGAGAAAAGTCATATTTTGGGATGGGTATACAAATATGCTTATCACCTTCACATAGATATTAATAATTAACATATTTATAGTAATTATCTTGTATATCTGTCAATATATATTAGTTTTTTAAAATATAATATCTGGACTCTTAATATTGTATTTGCAAGATATACATTGTTATTTTATCATTCCAGACAGTCCAAAATTTATAAATAAGGTTAGCAATCGATGCGTTAGCGTTCGATACCAAACTAATGGATTTATCTCGCTGTTCAAATGTATTAGTTCGAAATTGTTACAAAACAAACCTATAGCATATTTCGCCTTTCTCCTAAGAACAGACAGTGGTGCTGGTGTTAATAACCCCCGGGCTACGAAGATAAACACGCACCTAATCTAGCGATCTGATACGTAAAAAAAGATTGTTTTTGATGCTAGTTCACCAGCTCGATGAAACAAAAACGATTACTACTTCGTTTACCAGCACTGGCTGCTAGTGTGATGATCAAGCATGCCCGGCACCATTATCAAATTTAAATTTCTCTACGTGTATTTTGCTCTAAGTACTTTATATATTGTCTGGTTATTATCTCAGGTAATTTCCGGAAAATAAAACTTTCCAAGTTAAGCTTAGTTGAACACACAATAAGTCTATACACATGAATGGTTAATTTCACACTAACTAAGACTATCAGTAAGTATTCAGTAAATAACTTATTAATAGTTATAAAACTTCAGGTAGTTCCAAAGTAGGATTAATTTTCGAAATATTACTTTCATTTATGCGTCTGCTTTACTTTTTCGCATGTTTTGTTGAAATAAAAATGCGCGCCAATAGTTGCATGTAACGACAAAGCATCGCGGTTTTTTGAAGGAGAAAAGTTGTATTTTTTCATCAGTCTCAAATGCTATTAGGTTTGACACAGCCAAAATGTCATTGTGTTAGTCTAAAAGGATTTCTGATGCTATTACATTTGGCAGATAA
This sequence comes from Nebria ingens riversi, assembly GCA_018344505.1. NCBI lineage: Eukaryota > Metazoa > Arthropoda > Insecta > Coleoptera > Carabidae > Nebria > Nebria ingens. The sequence goes on from JADQWA010000398.1 coordinate 75,078, forward strand.
ACAGAGATCGCCAATGGACCTTTGCCGTTAATCGACACGTCACTAAACAATCGACGCGCGCATACTTGTGGAATTTTTCTCCATTTTGACGTTTTTACCACAAAAGTAATAAAATATAATTCATTTTGGATAAATTAGTCAACATTTTTAAAATATCGTTACCTATATAAATTTAGGTTGGGATTTTCAAACGAAACTAACAAAAAGCTGTAAAATTTTCCGTTTTTAGACAAAATGAACAACAAATAATCATCAATTTCAAACAATGCACACTTTTTGAAATCGCGTTATCTTAAATTCACAACCGAAAAAAGTTACGGAGTTTAGTCGCTAGTACAGCTAACAAAAGCTTTTATTTCAGCCTTTATTTAATAGGAAAATTGTCCAGCCTGCAACGCAGCCCTCCTCTAACCATTTCGGATGGAGGAATACAAAAAGAAGTATTACTCGCTTCGTTGCACTTTGAAACCATAATGTGATTTAGGTATATGGGAAAAATGAATTGTTTTATCGCGTGATTTTTCGAATTTATTTTGTAAGAAAAGGTTTAAAATATATTCAGGCGTAACTTTAAAAAGTTAATGTTTGTTTGTATCTATTTACGAAGAAAACGAAAAGTAAACATGATAAAATGCGGATACAAGCGTTTTAATGAGAGTGCGATTCAATTAGAAATTGCAGTCTGGCTATGTAGTTAAGATGAGAATTAAAATAAAAGCAAAATACAATGCGAAAGTACTTGTAATATTTAATATGTAAATATAAGTCAAAGCTGACTTCAATATAAGTAGTACTAATCAATTTTATTGTAAAATATGTTCAGTCAATAGTAAATTTATAGCTTCGTGAATGTTCAACTATAATTTCAAATGTATCATTCAATTACAATAGTACAAATTCAACTACTCATGTTTGACTGACGATAGCAGTATATCCATGCCGTTAGTATTTAATTATTTATCGGTTGACTGCTATAGTCAATTAAATCACTGCAAACTCGCTTATCCAAACATGATTTTAATGAGAAATGCGCTTTTTGCTAACGAACTTCTCCTGCACTTATCACTCTGAAGTGATAATGTCACGAGATAATCAATTGCTTGATTAAAATCTCAGATTTGCTACATTTCTGTCATTATCATACACTTTAAGGCGATTTTACAAAATAGTTACATTTTATACTAAAAAATGTTAAATATAGGAGAATATATTTAATAAGAATGCACATCTCCAAAATAAAAACAACCCAAGTATGAGCATCCACATTATTACATTCTTTCGTCAAGCAACTCTATCATTACCTCCCTATACATTCAATTTTTTATCAAACTTTTCTTGTCTTATTATTCCGCTTGCTTACAACTTATCTTTCCCTAATTTTCAATCATATTCGACAATTTATTCCGAGGACGTCCCCGCATTATCGCTCAATTTACATCGGCCATATAAATCCTTTTATAGTCAACCTTTTATTCAAAAAATGTCCAACCATCTGTGCATACAATTCTTTCACGTCTCACTCCTTTCTTATACGTAATAAAACATAAAATATTGTGATCATGTATTTCGAATGTGACAAGTGACATAGATTTTTGTCACGTAATATTTTCCAATATGATGGCCCGGATGCCTATTATAAATTTTATGATGTAGTTATACACGGTCTATACATATTTTTGTTAGTGTTTTAAATAACACATTCCAATTCCAAATACATCAAAACAATATTTTAACTACAGTATCAAATTGTTCGACAACATCAAAAAGGCTTTTTTACCAATTGATCATTATAAGACCTTCTGCGATTGAAATATATAAACACACACTTTAATATCATATATTTTTTCAATAACTAGAGCGGTGATTTCAAACAATTTATTGGTTAATTATTATACATACTTGTTATTTTATAACGAGTGAAGCAGTAAAAATAACATATTACCTATATTATAATTTACTTTAAAGGATTGATAATTATTTGTCTTTGAAATATGAATTATAATAGTATCACTGTTATAATTTTAATTGCAATAATTCGTTTTATCATCGCTTTAAAGCGTTCGATATAGGAATATTATCCTTTAATTATGTTTCTGGTTTAGAATTATAGGTGATTTTCAATTGTTGGGTATTAATTTCGTAAAAATAAATACTTGTTATAAGAAATATATTTTATTTTAAAAACTCATCCACATTTATTTATAAATATACAAAATAACCGTTAAAAAAGTAGAAATAGCTGCATAAATTTAAAAATAAGCTAACTGTAAACGTGTTAATTTAGTGAAATTCTCAGTTATGATAAAAATATTTGAAATCAGCGTAACGTTGCTGATGTGCTGGTTAAGCATACGAAATGTTAAACAGTTAATGCATAATGAATATTATAAATTAATATAGCATAAATATCTAGATGGTTTCGCATGTGTAACGTAGTCGTTTGGCCGGCGTATCTGATATTCGAAACGCGACCTAGTTGGCAAGTGTATCAGAATCTCCAACGTCGCTGCCGTTGCCGCCACCACCTCACAAAAGACGTGCCGCTCCGTTGACGATTCTTGACAGTTACTGTAACGTGACGCGTGTTGTACACACATACTATACGAAAACGATCTCTTCCCGGTAGATTCTTAATAAACTATCGACACTGACGGCTTATTTAACACATCATTACACGATATACTCATATATATATTTCGCTCTCTACAAGATCGGGTAGCTGACATGAATATGACTGACTTCAAATATAACTCAAAGCGTCAAATACAACTCTAAGCATCAAATATATCATTTTGTGCAGTTAAAATCAAATTTAACGATAGCGGCAACACAATCGCTGCAACACCTGAGTTTAATGCGAATTTTAACCGTATACATCACAATTGGCGCTGTCTTTTTTTGTGTAATTAACGATGATATTAAAAAAAGCGTGTAATAAAAGCATACTAAATTAAATAGTCACCAGATTTCAAAGCATTAGCGAAGTCACTTTCTTTTCTGATTTTAATACAATCAGATCTTTTGTTACATCATCTAACATTCTCGCCAAAGCGCTATAGTTTAGATCACAAATCAAAAACCAAATATCATCGTATAGTCCATTTTTAAAACTTATTGCTAAAATTATATAATCCGAACCCAATATGTTATTACGAATTTTGAAATTTAAAGTTTGGTAAAGTTAGATATAATCTGTTTTTAAAGGCTTTTCAAATATTTCAAAACTTAAAATGTATTTCGAATTTCAAAGGCATGTATTTACAATTCTTGGTATTAGTGGTTAATATTTTTAAAAGCAAATTCAATGTATTCAACAACGTAAACTAGAACTGTAAATTGGTGAAAAGAATTCCGTCAATTTCATATAGGTATACATGTCCGAGAATGGTATGCATATTCATATGAGTAAATGTATACAATTGTTTCCTCGTTTTAATTGCCCACGTTTATAATCTTGTTACGGAGAAATACCCAAAATCCTTTCCCGACGAAAATGATTTATATTTCAATAGGGTGGTCCCCGTTATACCAACGGCGGATCGTGAAAATCCGTGTAGCTACTGCTGGCGTTTCGAAATTCTATTGAATTTGTAATGCGAGGAAACTATGGCGCGTTGCATTTGCGCAACATCCCACCGAGGATGTCATCGGTGCTTTCTCTAAATATAGATTTTTTTTAATAATCTCTATTTTGTTAAAACATTCAGTGCTCTATCTAGAATTCAATTGTTTCAAATTTCAAATATTACATTTGTTATTGTTAACCGCGTGTTAAGTTTCGTAAATTCAAGGTGAAACTTAAACGTGCTCTATAAAAAATGTAAGTGCATTGTTTTGAACTAGCAATGTAACGAACTATGAAGCAATTGAGAAAATAAATTGAGAGAAGACGTAAATTGTTCTGACATGTAACAATAAGCGCCCATATGTACTTTTACTTATATGAACAGTGCGCATCAAAATTTGGTACAGAAAAAATTGTACATAAGTACATATATATATATATATATATATATATATATATATATATATATATATATATATATATACGTCCAAAATGGCTGAAACTTTGGTGAGTAACTGTCAACAGATGAACAACGAAATTCCCTAGCTTTTATTTACGAGTACTGCTATCTTCATGTTGAGGTCGGAAACTTTTCAGACCACCCTCGTATATATATATATATATATATATATATATATATATATATATATATATATATATATATATATATATATATATATATATATTCTGTAATAAATAGTCCCTGTTGTTTTTTTTTTCTCATATATATATATTTATATATATATATATATATATATATATATATATATATATATATATATATATATATATGAGAAAAAAAAAACAGAAAGTATTTATTACAGAAATATGTATATATTTACTGTGGTTTATCCCTTTAGCAAAACGTAAGACAAGAAAAATAACGGATAAATTTCCAATAACTAATTATCTTAAAACGGTACATATGGGATAGTTTAACGTACACCTGCAGATGAATTGAAAGAACATATTATTATTGTTATTATAAAAAGTTAAAACGTTTCATATAAATGCAGATATGCAAAAAGGTGAATATCGTGAATTCTTCTTTCCTTGACAAGCACGATACCTTACAATTAATCGCATCCGTTAAAAACGCAAATAAATGAAAAAATGAGAAGGAAACTCTCGTTCTGCACATTTTAATTTAATGAATTACGTAACCAGAATAACAATTCTTGAAAAAAAAATGCAATATCCAACCAGCCCGTTTTAATATCATCAACATAGGATTATTTAATCAAATTTTTATTTCAAATATGCTTTATTGGGTAAGGGTATGTCTCGCCAAAGCTCACTAATAATAAACGAATTATCATCAAATTGGATTACTTTTTTTGCCTACCAAAACAATTTCGACGTATCCAGATTTAATTTGAATTCTGTATACCAAGGTATCAAATTTAAATGCGAATTTGATATCTTAATAAGTTAAAATCAGTGACAAAAGTAATTCTGAATCAGTTTGGATTAAAATAAAAAACATTCGTTATAAATTTAGTTCAAAAATATAGGGAAAAAAGGATTTGTAGATAAATCAATCATCGAACGCAGATGTTTACCTATCATCATTGGGCTCTGACGCAATGCTCCTGTCTAGTCTCATTGTGATGTAAAAAAAAAAAAATGTTTACACCTAAACATGTTGGAAAATCTAAGCTAAAAATGTATTTTATCATAATACAACTAAAAAGACAGTAATGGCTATGTTTTCTATACATTACGAAAGAATGGTATCTCTGATCATAATATATTGTAGTCAGAGTCCATTTTCTATTCAGAACGTATCAAATGATAATTAACTCAGGCAGTCATTTCGTTTTCTTCATATTATGTAAATATATGAACCTTCAGAAATGAAAACACAGTGTACTGTTATAGAAGATGATTTTCACTTGAACAATTCGTGACATCTGAAATTCATATACCTTGGTACCTGATTGTTTAAAATTTCTTTCCGTTTTATTGTATGTACGTTGAACGTACGAAGTAAAAAACGTAGAATGTCCAACAGAGCTGTTGCATCGCGTGATTGAATCTACTAGTGTAGATGAAAAACGAAACAAAAATATAACAAAAACAACAGAATATGGCGTCAAGCGAACAGTCCACTCTGCAATGTGTTCAGTGTTCGTTGGTGTAATGGTATAGAAGCACGATGGTATGCATAGAGGCGCGGGTGGTAGACAACGGCCGTGACCTATGGATCACATTCAATGCACCACGAGACAAGCAACGAACATGATTAGGATGAACAAACACGATATAACTATTTGCCCAAAAAAACTAAGTAACTGATGGACTCTGTCGGTCAGAATTGTAATTTTCTTAATAGGGAAAACAAACATGACATTTGTTTGTCGAAACACAGAACATTACTTCTGTGATGATTACATTTTGATTATTTTCATTTCTATACTCAATTTTTTTATATGAAACTCGTTTTTATAACCACAGCAACTAAATCAGCTTAAGCTGTGATATTTTTAAATAATTGACTTAACTCACATAATTTTGTACTCAGAGTAAATCTACTTCTGATGAAGACATTTGTAATGTTGAAACGTTGAGTTGATTAAATAAATATTATGATTGAAATCCCGCTATATTATTTTTAATGTTAGTTACTAACAATTTTCAAATTACCAACCAGCTTGTTTTCTGTTTCGTAAATATATTTCATTTTGCGAAACTGGCAGTCAATATTGAAAATCTGCTACTTTATAATCAGAGAATAGTATTACAGGATAATAATCCTGTACCGACCATTTCAATTGCAAAATTAGTTAGTTCGTTTAAAATTTGGTTTTAAAAGGACGATAAAACAAATGATTGAAACTAACATTGCAATTGAAATGATCGATATCAAATAATTACACTCTCTGTTTGTAATAGGGCAAATTTTTAATGTTTGCTATCAATTTGATAAAAAAGAAAATATTTGTAAAATTACAAATTTGAGTAAACATATTGATTGGGTTCAAATGGAATGACGTCAAAACGTAACAATATCTATATAACATATATCGGATGGACCATCTGTTAGTTTCTTTTTGAAATGCGTGTTATTTCGACAGTTTGCAATACTGACGCGCTTGACATTGATAAATATGTAATATCAAACCTCCTTACAGCAGAGGTTTGACAGTACATATCTATCAATTTCAAGCGCGTTAGTGTTGCTAATTGTTGAAGTAACACGCACATCAATAAGAAACCAACAGCTGGCCCACCTTATAGTTGGTACCAATTCTTAGAGCTTTTATTTTGCTGCTGATAACATTGAGTTCATGATGTCTATGTATTAGTTGTTATTATTACGGATAGTATGCGGATCCCACAATTAGTTATTCATTCAAGCAATAATTTTTTACGGAAAATAAATAATTTTATTAGAATTTATAATTTATTTATTATTAACTTATGCGTAACCACAAAAACCGCGATTATATTTTAAATCATTGAAAACAACGTTTAAATAAGCCATCTTTAGTTTTCACAAATACAATTATTGATCAGTATTTATCTAATGTCAAACAATATAACTTCTCTCTATTATTTTTAAAGGTACTGAAACATAAAGTACGTTTTTTTAAGTTTACTATGAATATGAGTGTTGTAGTTTTAATTAGATTTTCTAATGTTGTATCAAAGAATAATTTCACAAATTGTTTTCCAAGTCTATAGTTCAAAGTAATTTTATCATCAATTCTCCGCATCGGGAATTGTCTTCAATTCAATTAATATAGAAGTAAATATTTGAGTACTAAATTGAACTGTTCCATTGTTTACCAGCAGGTGGATTCGTCGATACGAGTTAATTATAGATTAGTTCCGCCAATATGTACACAGATATGTAAGCTATTGTTTTAACGAAGGCCTATTTAATATATTTTACTCGAGTGGTTATACGAATTTTCGCGTGTAACAATCGATCTGGAACTAATCAGCTAACCTACATTTCTAAATTCGTGCTTTCCTGTACACTTGTTGAAAGAATCTAACTTCAAATTCAACCAACAGTAAAAACAAAACAAAACATACAGATCAGTTGCACGGATGTATTATTTTTGGATCTTACAACACGCATATGTATATACGCGGATTCTTTCACTGGCCATGACAACATTTTTTAAAATGCGTCACAATAATAATAAATTACCAATGCAATTGAAGGAAAATAATCAAGGTCCAAGATGCTTAATACGTACATACATAGGTTTTCATAAAAAGTTAGCACTTTTATATAAATTTCAAAGTTCAGAGTTATGTTCTCTAATCCAACGCCACTCGTGCCGTGGCATAAATATGAAGTATATAGGTACTAGAGTATTGCTACAAAAATACCAGAAAATTTATTTTATTTTTAAATCCCATAAGAGCCTAAATTTACTACCAGTTAAAGGTGATATCCTCCTATGTTGTACTTATTTATATTTATATTTAGGACATTTTTAAATTGACAACTCATCAAGTCACGGTTGTGCATTAGTAGAGGTAACTGATTATTAGTAACAGTAATGTGCTATTTAAGGATATTAGTTGCGAAATTTTAAAGATACATAGAGCAGAATAAACAGAATATCATAACAATGCAGTTACAACATATAGGTCATTGGAAACGTTGCGAATATAGGCGTTTGCAGAATCGTAATCAATCAACATTCAAAGATGTACGTTTTATGAAAGAAATATTACTTTTTGCTATACACCATTTGAGTTACTCAATATTTAGTTATCCATGTAGAATTTTATGCATACACATTTAAATAGGTACGTTTCGAGATTTTGGTACGGTGAAATAAATTTACTTTAAATCGTCAATTATTTACTTTTGAAATATACATTAGAATTACGGCACTTGCTTATAACTTCAGCATAGTTTTCACAACTGTTTGTAAATATTAAAGCTGGTGACTAGTTTAGATATTCTGTTTCTAAACGTGAACTAAGTAAAATAAATTTGTAGAGTATTGTCACAGTGTAATGGTTAACTGTCCCACTGGGAAATGTCCTAATACCAAACAACTAGATGACCTTTCTACGTTGAGAAAACTAATGAATTACATGTGTATGTTTCCTGCAGATCAACCAAGCGTATCCGAACCAAACCAAGAGGAAAGTCAAAACTGTGTGTATTACCGTATTCAACAGAATCTCTTCTTCGGGTGGCCTACAATGGATGCTCACTTCTTAACGCCCAAAGTGCACTTTTAAGCTAATGTAAGTCAACTGTAGTCTCTTTAGCCACCTGTAATTTCTGCTACGCACCAAGCGTTAATAACATTTTAATTATGGCACGTACAATAAAAATACAACGCGGCAGTATAAGAATATATAATTAAATATACCCACTTCGTTTGTTACTGCTTTCTTTTTAATAGATAGTTACGTAAATACTAGATTCAATTGTTATTTGTTAAATACGGCTTATAAATAATAACGTAACACATTTATGGGTTCTAATATATTCTTTGAAGCGATGTTTTCCGAGAAAGTAACACACATTCCAAAGATAGTTAAGTTTATGATTTTATATTTTAATGTAACTCTGAAAAATGTTTAGAATATATTAAATTTAAAACAAAACTTTGATTAAATTTTAGATTTATCCTTAGAAAAGTATACAATTGAAAGCTATTGGGTAAAAAACAAATTATTCTTTTTGTACAGATATGTTCAGAATTTCGAATTTAAAAATATAAAACGTATACAGTTTTGGATTTGGCCTACTCATATTGAAATAACGGCTAAAAATATTTTTAAAAATTGCAGCCTGCACCAGATAAAAAGAAACTGAGAAAACGTAATTATGGTAATTGATTTCGAATTATGTACTGTGTATGATTATGAGCACTAATATAAGTACATTAACATCATACTCTTTTTTTTAATAATGATACAAAAAAAAATACAAGTAGGTACCTAGGATGAAACGGTGTTCACAAGTGAACAAGTTATTATCCTGAGTCTGATGCAAATGTGCTCAGTGCTCGGCTAATGCTAAGCTAGTCTCCATGAGCGATGCGAGGGTGATTGACACCGGACGTCCTTGGTCTGTGCTAATGTCGCTGTTATTATTATATTCCAGGTAATGCGGTGCCGTGTGAGCAACGTATACACCGTACTGGCGGTGTTGGTGGTGTCCTTTGCAGCCGTCACAGCGCAATGTCCATGGCATCGTGAAATTCCTGATTTACAATCATCATGCCTGTGCGCGTATAATTTAGGCCACGAACTCTCTGTGCAGTGTGATATGGTAGACTTTGCAGTATTACTAACTGCTCTAGATCGACATGCGCGCAACACCCCACTAGACTTGTTATATGTGAATAATTCTACAGTAGGCAATTTAAAAGATTCAATCTTTGCTAATTTGAAAATACACAATATCCAAATGTCCGGATGTAAAATAAAAACAGTATCGGATCAAGCGTTTAACGGCCAAGAACCTTATTTAAAGAATTTGAACCTGCAGGAAAATGACTTAACTGGCGTGCCCGTTGAAAGCTTACGAACGCTTACCAGCTTAGCTCTACTGGATTTATCACGTAACCGTATAACAGACGTGCCAGATAGCGCTTTTGAAACATTAACAAAACTCGCAACACTAAAACTATCTGATAACAACATCACTCTTTCACCTGGAGCGTTACGTGGGTTGGACAACTCTTTAAAAAACTTAAATTTGAAAGGTACACGTCAAAAAGCAATACCAGATGCAGTACGTGGTTTAAGAAATTTGGCATTCCTGGATTTGTCCCAAAACAGTTTACGTGAACTGCCAGGTCCAGACAGTCGTGACTTTGATGGACTCGACTCATTGACAGCATTGAATTTAGAACGAAACTTATTACAAACATTAGATGAGAATGCTTTCGATGGTGTCCGAACTACATTAAGTTCATTGAGCTTATTAAATAATTTATTACCAGATTTTCCGACTGTAGCACTAAGCCCGTTAAAAGAACTACGTGTTTTGGATATTGGTTTTAATTTATTGACTGAATTGCCAAGTAACGCTTTTAAAGGAAATCCATCGATTACATTGTTGGCGTTAGATGGAAACCCGTTATCGACGGTACCATTTGCAGCATTATCTCATTTGAATACTACTTTACGAGGCCTCAGTTTGGGAGGTAGATTTCTGCACTGTGACTGTCGTTTGAAATGGGTTATAGATTGGATTCGAAATGGCGACCTACAAGTCACGAGTCGAGAGAGAAACCCCCAATTTTGTGGTAGTCCACCACGGTTTAGAGATCGTGGTTTCTACAGTATACAGCCAGAAGAATTAACTTGTACTGAAGCTATTGGAGTGGCGACAGTTGTGAACGAAGACACAGACGATATTTTGATACAGGACAATTCATTTTTAGTACCCCAATCAACTTCAACGACAACACGCGAACCATCAACAAGCCTCGCGACAAGTACAACAACCAAGTTGACCACAACATCAACAACACAACGAGTAACTGTTAAACCCCAAAGCACAAGTACTACAACAACTACAACTTCAACAACGTCCACTGAACGTCCAACTAGAGCAAATAATGCGGTGAGTCGAAGTACCGCACCACCATGGCGTTTAAATCCACAACAACGGCCTCCACTCGTTATGGGATTCCCACCGAGAAAAACGGATGAAAGTACCGAAGTTCTTGTTAAAAATGCTTATAGACAGGATAATTCAGTTATTATTCAATGGGGATCGGATACTGCGAATATTTTGGGATTCCGTGTGGTCTACCGTCTATTTGGGGATAAAATATTCAAACAAGGTCCACCACTTGAAGCTAGCGAGAGAGAATTTAAAATCAAGAACGTTCCATCACAAGTGAGTTGGTATTTAATATTTTAGATGGACTCTATGGGTGGGATCGATTTTTAATGTAGCTTTTTTTCGTGATTGGTAGATGTAATAAAATTGGATGTTTTTTCATTTCAAAAATTCAAAATTAATGGAATTATAATATTTTAAAAACCAACTTTAGATATGATAAGATTGTTTTCTAAGTAAACATTTTTTAAGAACTAAAATGATAATTTATTATTCTTGTTATATTAGGAATGCATCGTAGTTTGCGTGATATCCCTTGAGGAAATTAACGTCTCACCAGATAACGTTCCATATTCACAATGTCGAGAAGTTCGTACGGTCGCTACATCAACATCGAATATGGATAAGATAACAATTGCTGCAAGCGCAGCCATATGCGGAACAATCGTTATTGCAGTAATCGTATTCATAGCCGCATCTCGCAGACGTTCGCGTAAAATGCACGATATACAACAACAAAAAATGGGAGGCAAAGGCGGCATGCCCATTGCTGGTTTGCCCGTAAACTGCTGCACAGGTCTCGGGCCAGCAGCTAGTCCCGGCGGCCCCTTGTCATCGCTCGCCACCCTCAATGCGTTCAATACACATAAAGTAAGTAAACACATCAATAACACCATGAGCAGCAGCTAAGATGATATTATGTTTGCACAGGACTGGGATCAAGTGTCGGCGTATAGTTCTCAAAGCATGCAACGGCCAAGGATATATTCGATGGAGCAGCCGTCGTCATTGACAGCGATGCAAGATGATATGCGAAATCATTTCAACTCTAAGGGGAATAAGACTCGTTCAGTTGCTGATGGACAGTCGCAGCACAGTTTCTCAAATAATTCCGGACGTTATTTAACTGGGTTTCCAACTAATCTAGTTTCGTCACGACAAGGTACAATGCATCGATTCTAATTCTTGTAAATATTTAGACCTATTTATTTTAACTCCCAAGTTTCTTAAAACTCTGTATATTGAATTATACACTGCATAAATAAATAATTAATATCAAAATATAAAGTTTTTACTTAGGTAAAGGTAAAACGTATGTGATACTACGAAAAGAAGTTTTTCTAATGTTGCGTATAAACAAAAGAACTACGTGGCGATCTTGAATCATTTTCACTGGATACTTAAAAAATAATTATAATATCTGTTGTGAATATCTCAAGTAAGTTAAATAATTGCTAATTCTTCCCGCGGTGTCACATATACAGCTCGTATAGCCTCAACCTTTTTCCTTGAAAATATGGTAAAAGGTATACTTAATTACTTGACTCAATTCTTTACACAAATAACAAAACATCATTTACTATTACTAATTGGTATTGGTGTGAACAAATTAGAATTTACATATGACCACCATCAGCACTTTCAAATTATTCGCATCATAGTGATACTGATGTAACAACCACTGTAGAGTAACACAAATGTGTAGAGATAATCGTCAAAAAATGTTAATAAAAATCATTGTTGAATTTCTTCATTTTATAGACGAATTATGCGAATAAATACAACCATATTGAATCTAATCAAATTCTAGTTTGTAACTAATTTTATTATACATTTTGAATTCTACTCTAGAGCTAACTTTATATATATATATATATATATATATATATATATATATAATATATATATATATATATATATATATATATATAAAAATAATTTTGTATGAATGTAAAAAACTGTCCAATAACATCACTCCATTATCATATGATATTCATCGTTAACAGCATAACACCTTAATGCACTTGTAGATCTAAGACAATCGCGCCAATCGCTAGCCATGCAATCTGATCGCCTGTCACGAACATCTCATCCCCTGAGCCACCATGCACCAACTCATTCGGTGACATCCTCTACAAGACGTACACGACCCAGATCGCGGTCTCGTGATCAACATCGACCCAGTAGCCGGTATAGCACTGCTGGTTCAACGCACACCCTCAACCAATATTGCGATACGTCAGATAACAATTGGACTGATCATGATATGGACATTTACATGGCAAGAAATCCTACTAGAGGTGGTCTAGTGCCTTTATAGTTATAGTTAAATCAACAACTGACTGATTGGTATAATATGACGCGGTGTGTATTGTATTAAATACGTATTAAGATCAAATGTATGTTGTTGCTTTAAGATATTTAAGTAAATGCAATTTGAATGACGCTCTTTAGCTTGGAATTTAATCGTTTAATTTTAATTTATGGTCTCATAACTAAGATTTGTATTACAGAAATCTTGGACTCGTAATAACTTCATCCTACATTTTTTGTTTTTCTCTTTAATATATCTTACAGCTGTGGAAAAATGTCGCGAAATACCAAACATCTGTCTCAAATTAATTTAATTTGTTAATAGTAAAGTTTAGATTAATTCTAATTAATACGTATATTATTGCTAAGGAAATATCTACAAATGTGTGAATGTTGAATGATTAGATATTAAAACGTTATTTATGTGGCATGTCCTAAACCTTTATAATTATTTTATAATAAGTCTTTTTTACTCAATAAACATTAATTAGCTGTTAATATTTATTTTTTAAATTATAATAAAATCTTTTCTGTTTAGAAAAGCGCATACTACTAAATATCTGCCAAACATAAAAGCTTGTTTGAATTGTGGAAATCAGATCTAAAAGAATATTATCTATTTGTCAATCTTGCTAAACTCTGACAAGACTGACAAGCAGATAATTTCAGTTGAACTCAATTTACACTAATCAAATATATGTTTTCATTGGTTTAGCTGCGTAGAGGAAACAAATATTTTATTTTTTGCGATTTTATTCATGGATAACGACGAAAATACAATATGATTAAATTTTATTATATTCAATTTACCTTTAGTAGTAACATTGAAGAAGATGAACAAAAGACAAACTGTATTTGGATTACTTGTACTCACTATAAAACCATACTGACTACAAATACTGGATTGACACCAAGAGAACGGGTATGATGTAAGAAATTAGAAACATATTTATGAGAACTTGAGTGATAATGCAATCAATAGTGACTCGTAGTTTTAAGGAAAAGGTTATATACACAGTATTTACTAACTAATAACAGTTATATGTAGATATTATGTTTACGCATTGTCAAAGTTACGGCTCAATTAAATTTGCTTGCCTATTTTACGGAGTTGACTAGATAATGGCATTTGCATAGAATGTCGAAAATTTAATAAAATGCTAGTATAGATCCACTTACAATTACAAAATAAAAATACTCAGTATATAATATACAACAACGAATTAAAATATAGACTCACCCTGGAATTGCGATAGACTTCTCCCATCTATATCTCATTTCTTGAACGAACTCATACCAAATATAAGCAACAGTCTTCACGCCACCCAAAGATATCATCGCTTGAGCCAACACGATTGCTAAACGCCAAATTAGTGAATCGGGAGGACAAGATTTGATTCCACGGCACATATTATCAAAATCTGCATTTAATTTATTGTCCTGTAACATAAAACATTTTATAATATAGAAACTAATTTTGATACGCAAAGAAATAAAACATAGAATGAAAATATTTAAAAATATCTTACATTTACAAGTGAGCTTTCTGACATCGTTTCTTTGTTGCTCTGTTGACAGTAAGGAATCTTTGAGTCCTCTTCAGCGTCAGGGAATAAATAGTAAAGAATAGTAACCAATGTATCGTCAGGTATAGGAGCATTGCTTTTCGATGTTTTTAACTTATGTCCAGCTGCTCGTTTGATAACACTTGTTATTGTTGGTATTCGTGATTCTGTTAACACATCTAACGGATTCGTTGAGTCAACGCTACCGGAATTAACTAAATCTCCTAATATTTCGTCTAAACTCGAATTCATGCTACACAGAGTTAAGAATTCGGAGAGACACTCAGAAAGTAAACATACTGGACCATCAGCCATTGTGACTTCTGCTGACCATTTCGGCGCTTGTAATGGATCGAAGTCAGAGTAATTTTCAGAGTCTACAACGAGATGTTCTGGTAGTTGTAACCAGGTAGCATTAAGTATTAGTTCGCTGATTGGATCAAAAGTGACTCCGAATCGTAATTTAGATAACGATAAGATGTCTAAAGTGTTAATATCTATTTCATCCGATTCTTGACTCCACGCACTGTTTACCCAGTTGCTTAACTGGTATGATAATTGTACAGAAACTGTAACTGGTTCTAGCGCTAATGGAGAAGCGATTTTTGTTTTAAATAAATCTAATAAACCAGTAAGATATTTACACTGCTGTGGACCACGTCTCAAGTGAACCATTTCAAAGTTAATTCTGACTCCATTCGTTTCGTATATTCCTTGATAACATCTCTGCCATTTTTCTCTGATTTGCACGAAAATCGGAATTTCACAACCAGAATTACTAATGGTTATATTAACTGAACTTAACAGTATTTTTATTTGACTCTCGTTGTTTACTGGTGTGCTATGCGCGGTTGATAAAATTATAAAATTTTGTAACCCATACCAATATTCTACAGAATATTCGGGTCCGACATCTTTACCATTATAGGGTAAAAAATCAAATTTGGAATTATAGAGATTGTTTAGTTGTGTAGATTCGTTTGTAATATCAGACTCTTCATCTGCTGATAGTTTATTATACTCTGTGAGAGTAAATTCTACGTCTGCGAAGTTTATTTTTTCACGTCTTATCGTCCAGCCTGTTATATTTGGAGTATCAGTAGAGGAATCATTTTTTGTATCTTGTATTTTCCATTCGTGGATAATTTCTTCCATGCGTGCAATGAAGATTTCCCATTCTGAAGCTGTTGTGAAATCTTGATGGTAAAATTCTCCTTCATCGATTTCTTCATTCATTGTGAGCTGGAAATATGTAGATAGTAGATACTCTGCTATTATATATTAGTTGCTAATATACTTTTATTTATATATTATCTTTTCACTGTGTACCCTTTGTACATTTGACAGCAGTAGACAGCTGTTTGCATGTTGACATTTAACCATAAGTGAGAAACAACAAAAGTTATGGAATGCAGTTACAGGAAAATCCGTAAATCTATAACAGATTTCTGCTCCTTCGTCACGTAGTCCGCTATTATACCGCAACAGTGCAACCAAGAAATCGTACACTGTAATGTAGTATGCACACCGCATCGAGTCTAAATATTCTCCCTAGATGCCGTTCGTAGTTACATACACTGTAGCGAGCCAGTGACACGCGTGTCACTCAGTAACCGATTTGAGTTACACATAATTTCTGCTTCAACAGGACATCGTTTTTGGGGCACAAAGCTTACACGTATTTTATATTTGTTTATATTATGACTATAACAATTTCTAAAATTACATTTTATTAAATTCAGTAAAAAACTTAAATTTATTTTATATGTTCAATTTCTGTATCATCCAATGGAAAAGTCCTAGAATACTGAACGAGAGCCCCAAAGGTACCGCTGAAGCACGTAACCATGCTCGCATGCTACAATAAAACACAAATTAATTTTTTTTTATTGCAAACTTTTCTATTTTTAAGAAGTTCAAACCTTTGCTGCTCTTAGGAACCAATATATACACTATACAATCTAGCATGTAAATACATGGAATGGCATTCGGGGTCATTATATAGGTAAAGCTGGTCAAGAATATTTACTCGTACAGCTGGTCGGAGACGAAAAATGGAGCAGCAGTATCAACTATACCAGAACCTTTGATAAACACATCATTTAACGGATGATCATCGGAATCTGTCTTCACGTGTTCTATTTTGTGGACAATATCTTGTCCATCGACCACCTATATAAATATAAATATTAAAAATATTACTATATATAAATATTTTGTTAGGTTTTAAGTTCATTTGAAAACTAATAAACGTCCAGCTATAATAATTTCTAATATAGTTTAATGAATAATTATATTTTCTTAAATGTTTAAAATGTTGTAGTTTAATACCCTTCCTATCTAAATATATATATATACATATATATATATATATATATATATATATATATATATATCTACTACATATAAGAAAGTCCAGTGCAGCACACTGCAGATGTATTGAATTGTTATGTTAGAATATATTTCTTAAACCCAGCTATATACTAAGTATAAATGTAAATTCTGCTTACTTTTCCAAAGACTGTGTGATGTCCATCTAACCACGGTGTAGCAATTGTTGTTATGAAAAATTGACATCCATTCGTATTTTTACCTTTAAACAATACATAAAATTAATAATCGTAACACACTAAATAAATGTTTAAGCAAATTACCTGCATTTGCCATACTGATAAATCCAGGACTTGTATGTTTCACATCAAAATTCTCATCGTCGAAATATTTACCATAAATACTAACGGATCCACTACCATTATTAGTTACAACATCACCTCCTGAAAAGTAAAACAATATTTATAAGAATATTAATTAATTATTAATAACTTATTTAATACCTTGAATCATAAACTTTGGTATAACACGATGGAATTTTGAGTTTGCATATGTATTCCCGTCGATACCTTCAGTTGCGGTATGGATAAAATTCTTTACAGTTCTCGGTGCAACCTCTCCGAATAAACCTATAGTTATTCTCCCGAAAACTTCACCATTATGTTCCACATCGAAATATACTTGATGTGTTACTTTATATTCTGATCCCTGATTTAAAAATACTGCGATTAAAACTACATTTGTTAAAGACATGTTTACTAAAATGGGAATTTTAATTCAAACTTATTTGTGATATTTGGTCACTTACTTCCTGGTTATTCCGTACAAGGTTAAAATGTATTTATTCAAACAAATACAAAACGTATAATTTCCAAAAAAATACTAAGCCCAAACAAATACAAATGAACATTTTTAATTGTGAAATTATTTTATATTATTGCCACATGAAATTCAAACTAAAATTTGGTTTAATAGACGCAGTAATTATTTAAATTAATTTTGTAATTAAACCTTCTTATCAGGGTTGAACTCTTTTAGTTAAAAGTGATTATTTTTAACCCTATATACTAAAATAAAAGATTATACTTTCGCATTGTGATTACATTATTATCTGTTTAAAAAAATATATATTCTAGAATATATAACGACAAACATGATTAAAAATAATTCTATTTATAATCTCAAAATTTGATCCCTAAACATAAAAAAGTTTGAGCACTTGTATGATAAGACAACATGACAATATAATGTGCGTGACCTAATTTCTTAATTTCATCAGCATCACTGCTTCCTCATGTGTCATCGACACAATTATGTATGATGGAAGTAAGTATAATACGATTTTATTACTACCAATTAAATTTGATTATACCGATTTTATAAAACGCTTTGCAACAATTATTGATATTTATGACAATTTCGACTACTTTGATTGTTATTTAATTTACAGTAGGTAATTAAAACATGTAAATGGCTTTGATTATTTTTTTTTTGCAACAACCATTAGTGATGTATTACCATGAATGATTACTAAGGAAGTTTGTGTTTCAAATCTAAAGTTAAATATAGTACTTTAAAAATGTCGTAAATAAACTTTTCGGCAAAATATGCTATTTTATTCCACACGTTTACTAAATAAGTGGAAACATATTTTTTTAATGAAGAGTGCGAAATATTTATGGTATAATTGCCGCAAAGTCAACATAATTTAATTTAGGGCGTGTTACAGTAGAATATTTACGTTACAGTAACTGGTCTCTTTCAAAAGTAAGAATAAATAATGTGAAATGTGTTAAATATAAATATTTTTATCAACCATCGCGTTTAAAAATAGTATCTTTCATCATAATTTATTTATTGATTAAAATAAATATATTTGAGTTGTTTGATTCCTAGTGTTATCGCATAATGTAAATTAATAATATTATACAAATCAAATAATGTAACTTACATGAACCGAAATAGCAGCACTCATAAGTACGTATGATATCACAAAATTAAGTTGCTTCCTCATGATTCTAATAAATAATGAACCGCTCTGTTGAAGTTAAAGTAAATGAGTGAAGCGTGTATAAGATGATGCAAGCTGCACAGTACAACGTTTCTGTTTTGATTAGTGATGACCCGATGTTCTAAAAGCGACTAGAGTGCGCGGTTTAAATAAAACTAATGGGAAAAGCAGCCGTACATATGGCACACAGAAGGCATGTCGCGCGTCGCTTACTGGATTTAACACCAACTTAATGGGCTTCATTGTGGCTGCTGTGAAACGCATCTACATTTTTATGTACAAATATTCATTTAAAATTGCCAAACAAATTTATATTCATATCAATCTTATAGGTACTAGAAATTATTATATATTTACTTATTCAGAAATAAAATCATAACTAGATTATAGGTTTCACAGAATTAAGACACGATAAAAATGTCGTATCTTTAAATTAAATATTACTTCTATGATGTATTCGAAAATGGCACAAAATGTATACATAGTTATAAATTTAGTTAGCTATATTATAGTAACTGATTAGTGACATCTTTTGTACGAGCTCTTCTAAGTAAATTACTTATCACAAAATAAATACCGCTCATTCGTTCGAAAATAATTATTTTTTATTCAATACATTTCAATACAATTTTTGAAATATACTAAAGCATTTATTTAGGGCCGCAACTAGACTTTGGATAATAAAAAAAACAGCTAAATAAATGTTGTACTTACTTGGAATTATACAGATATGTTGTTCGTATCAGTATGGTCCAGATATACCGCGGAGCATCCGGCTTGTAATGCATCACTATTTTTGTAATGTAAGACGCGTGGAGATAGCAGTTTAACACGCAAACACAAAACCTTGCCGTACATTCAAGCATTAGTTGAAGCCCTTATAAAATAAAGGCTTCAAAGTACAGTTGATTCATTTGGTGTCATCTATCACAGAAATCAGTCTGATGATGTTGTAACACAAAATATTAATATGTATATAAAAAGTAATTTTCAATTGATACATCTTTTATTAAATAATATATTTCTTCGAATTTCGATGTCTCATTCAAGTACTTATACTTAATCATTAAAGTGGCCGCAGAATGTCCGCTTTGTCACTATATATATATTTAGGTATATATATAGAGTTTATTGAAATCTAAAACCTCACTTTGTTTACGCTGGGAATTTGTTTTATAAATAAATACACTATACCAATAAAATAGATGTATATGATATTTTAATGCATACGTTATCATGTTGTTCCAACTATTGTGTTCTCATCTCAGTGTGTATGTGTGTGTGTGTGTATGTGTGATTATTTTGATCGTTTATAACGGAATCATCATCATTTATGACCGATGAAGGTAAAAGGGAAGGGTTTGTACTTTTTAATACTCCAAGGGTTGATCTGAAGGGATATTTTGGTTTGGACATAGGGGACGTTTGTTCTGATTTGTTGGATAAATATTTTCGATAAAGTAAGCACACATTTATAATAATGCCATCATTATGCTCATATATACAGAAAATGTCACGAGTTTTTTTGTTTTTTTTTTGTTTATCTCTCTATAGATAGGGTAACAAATACGTAATATGAATAACGTATATATCATTCGTTCGAACTAGAATCTTTCAGGCCACGAAATAATAAATAAATACTTTGCATTGCCTCGTGCTGGAAGTATTCAGTTCGATGGCCGATCATTTATGAGACAATTAATTTACAATGTGAATGAAAACGACAGACCAATATAGGCTATCATTTTATACAAGTCCACCGAAGTATGTTGCATCACATTAATAAGAAAACGGCAAATGAGAGATTTACAAAATTCAATAGTATACAATAATAACTTGATCGTCTCATCTCATGTAAGAGTGATTGTTCTGTATATGTTCTCTACAATATAGTACATCATCGTTACACAATCATTGTTGATTGATTGATTGATTGATTGTAATCAATTCATTTCACAATATAATTGTTTGATAATAAAACAACTGTAATAGCAATAATAATAATACAATAATAATAACGTCATTCTTAAAACTTAAAATTTGAAATTAAACACAGCAGTAATCAGTGGCAAGCCTCGGCTCGGCGGGATGCCGCTCCTACAGCTGGTGTAGTTATCACAGAGAATGGGTTTACCCCTGCATTGCCCCGACCCACACATTCACAATAAACGTAACTCGTATCGTACGTTGTGTACTTTATCTAACACATAGAAGGCGTAGCACCACACCGATTGTAATTTTCGACACAAAAACGTTCAGGTTACAAGTTCATTTCTAATTTTTTACACAATACCCGACGTCAAGTACTTACAACACGGTGTCCGCTCGTTTCACAACTTTGCGCCTCACGAAAGTTTCACAGTAGACTAGTTTCGATATAGGAACATTGCAGCCATAGTTTTTTTTTTGTTTTTTTTTTTTAAATTTGAACAGTCTCAATTTGCGTTTTAAACGCGTATTATTCATAAAGAACCGCGAACAGTCCGCTCATGGCCGCTGTTTTCGGTTGCGGTGGAATCGTGGATATGTAACGTAGTGGGAAAAGGCCAAATCGTCGGCCCATGTCCGAGTGAAGCGTGGCTTCATGCAGCGAGACCCTCACCTCGCGATGGAGGTTGCAGGCTCATTGGAGGTGGTTGCGCCGGTACCACCGTCGACGGTGAGACGTTCATTGCTTGGTCTGCGACGGATTTCCGTTCGTAGTGTAAATCCCAGACACGCGGCAGCACCTCCCTTTCTCGCTCTCTATCTGCTCGGTCAGCTAAATCGCGACCCGGTGATGGTGCTGTCTGTTTCTCCGAAACTGGAGAATCCGCTTGGGAGCGCATAGCATCTGGCGGCGGATAGCCAAAACCTAAGAGGCCAGTGTACTTGCCGGCATTCGGGAGTCCGTTGTTCGCATTTTGAATGACAGAGATTTCATTTAGCTGCAGACAAAATTATTGTCAGTCCCATGACATTTCATTTAAAGGTTACGCGCGCTATAATTAACTAGCGTCGTTGTATCGTATGCACACATGCTCATAATCGGCTACGACTTCTCTATAGTACACATACCTTTTGCTGCATACCGTTAAGGAATGGAGCCGGGAGGTACGGGTAGAAGAGGTCTGGTCTCCGTTGTAGAAATTCGGAATCCTTGGGCGTCATGGGGATTGGTGGAAGATCTAGTGACATGCGTCGTCCGCGTCGGGATGCTCCGTTGCTCCACATATGAGTTCCCATGTGAACCTATGGAAGAATGATTTTAAAAAATATATATAATTACTAAGCAATTTTGCATAAATAATAAAAGTCAAATTGGAGATATGATGAAGGTTCTTTTTTTTTTAAATTTCAATTGATACTAATTATATTACATTAATATGTACGCATATATGTATGTCTGTACATATATGTTTACATGAAATTTACTGCGTTAGTAAAGCGAAGCGGGCAGAAAAGAAATATACTGCATACCTTCAGGTTGCCTTTGGTGGTGAATGCTTTTTGACATACGGTGCATCGGAATGGCTTGTCTCCCGTATGGGTGCGCATGTGTATCTGCAGCGCTGAGCTGGATGAGAAGTTCTTATTGCAAACATGGCACAAATGCTTACTGGACTGCACGTCTGCAAATCACACCACACAAACACACATGAGCTTTAGCGAGCCACAATCTGCAGCGCGCGTGTTAGTTGCGCAAGCGGCTAGTACACGGACATAACGTTTCATATGTTTTTCTTTGTGTTTAATTATATAAAGAAAAGAAAAAAAAAACAAACAAAGATTATTGATAGCCAGGAACAAGTACTCACTTGGTGGCCGTTTAGGTAGAGGCAACTCTGATTCGGATGTACTTCGTTTGACACTGATATCCGATTTCAGCGGCAACTCTGGCGGCGGCAGCACTGGTTCCGGTTCCGGTTGCACAATTTCTCGGGCGACCGGTGGTTCTTCAGTGGCTGTGGTTGTAACAACTGGAACATGAGGAGACACTCCAATTGGCTTATCAAACATGTGCTGCGGCATATCCCGAATCTTATGAGTCAACATATGTTGTTTCATGTTGCCCTGTAAATCAAATGAAATAGAAATTATCACAAGAGTCATTTATTTTTTATTATTTTTGCGTGTTAAGAAAGCAAAGCACAGAATAAGAAGAGCGAAGCATCGTCCCTTACCAGTAAGGGACTCCATTCGAAGGCAGTGGCGTATCCAGGGTTCATCGCCAGCGGGGGAAACTTAGTAGCGACTATCTTGACAGAAGAGGAGGGTGGTTTTTTCTTTCTCACCCTCCTTGGTTTTTGGCCCCCGCCGTCCTGGATACGCCTCTGTCCTTGGCGACACGTACATTCCGGACCATTCTGCAAGTCAAGTATAACTGGTAGATATGTTTACCGATCGGTCAGCGGATTGTTTTGTCATATTAAAAATTAAAGTGTCTATGAATACAAAATTTAGGAGTCCCTAATCTAAAATAGACCCACTTAAGCATCGGACATAACTTATGGCTGGCTCAACGCCAATAGCTAATTTCAGATAGAACAAGTTGTGTCGGCAGGTCTATTGTATCGCTAAGAATAACAAGTCTTTTTTATTTTCTTTCAAAATTTAATCATTGCACGACGCGAAAGTCTTAGTGTGTATTTTGTTCAAGTGATGTGTATTTCAGGTATTGTGATGTACAACTATGTGCAACTTACTTTGGTTGAAAAGCCTCGATCACATACAGTACATTTGAATGGTCGTTCTTTTGTGTGACTTCTATAATGAATTTCCAGCGCAGAATTGCACGCGAATGTTTTGAAACATATGTTGCACGTCGTATTGCCGCGAACTATTAAAAATATATATACATTGCATTTTAAATCTCTACAACACTTGCACAAAATTATGCTTTTAGAATATACCTCCTGGTCCGACTGCTAAACCCAATGGACTGAATGCTGTTGATGTCAGAACGGAAGACGTAAGCGAAGACAATGCTGACGTCATCAGCGGTGATGAACCTTGACTGGGTGGTAGAAGGCCGAAGTTGGCAAACATTGGCTGTGGCCCTGGACTGGGACTCTGTATAGGTGGATGAGTTGCTCGAGGTGTTAAATCCAGTGCACCCAAAGAATTTGATTCTGATGGTGTTGGACTATCCGGTAGCTGACTGGAAGGCGGGCGAGGTATCTAACAAGAACAACATAAGATGTCTTTTTTATAATTCATTTTCATATTGGCTAAACACATGTTGTAGCTAAAATATACAAAAATGTGAAAATATTTTATATCTACATTTAATGTCTCTGTTCAAATTTATATTTACCTGGACGGGTATTTGATTTGGCGAAGATCGAATTTCCGATCCGTTTGGACTAATAATTCCAGATTGAGTAGGTGATTTATCCCCATTTTGTGGAGTAGGTGTGGATGTGATAGTTCTCGCTGAGCACAAATCTTCTACAGAACAATTCGAAGCCGAAAACTGCGACGCAACGGTGGTGGTCATTGTTCGTACTTGATTTTCCAAAGCAGCAAGTGAAGTGGAAAACAATGGTAACTGATGGTCACTAGTAGACATATCATCGTCATCATCATCATCATCATCGTCAAGATACTCGCTGTCACCTCTCATCATGTCCATTTCACTTGGTTTCATGTTCAAGGGTAAACCGGATAAACCTGGCACAGAAAAGTTTTGCCCTAGGAATGGATTCATGGAATTCGGGATATTAGGGAATGAGCCAGGTGATGGAAAGTCTTTAATTTCAGCTGCTTGAATTTGTTCTGGTGTGAGATCTGTTGGTTCACCGGTGTGCAGCCGAATATGTTGTTGTAATACTAAAGCATTGGTAAACTTTTTGTGACAAACGGGACACTGGTGAAGTACTCGCATTGGTGGTTTTGCACGATGTACACCCATGTGCGTTTTTAAGTTACCTTTCGTAGTGAACGCTCGGCCACAAATTTTACATTTGAAAGGTCGTTCACCGGTATGTGTGCGATAATGCATTTGTAGTGCACTTTTGCAGGATAAAACTCGATGACATATCACACACTGGTTTGGATCAGTCAACTTGTGTTCAATATTATCTACAAGTTGCTGTAGTTTACTTGTTTCTGAAGTTTTCGTCACCTCTATCAAACTCTCCCATGAGTTATCATTACTGCCCGGCCTCGGAAGTAAACTCGTATATACAGCTGGATCTTTTGATGGGTCTGTACTGGACTGAGTTGAAAACGGTCCTAAGCTCCCTGATGACGTACTACTGGGTGGGGAAGAAGCATGCGGAAAATTAAACGACGCAGGTAGTCGTTGTCCGGTTGATATGCTTAACGGAACCGTAATAGAGTTTGCTTTACTCGACAAATTCTCTGGTTCATCTTGCATATTTTCGCCATGTTCCATAGGACTTTGTCTTCCCAATAAGTCTTCATTACTATACTTACTCTCCATACTACAATCATCATACGGCGGCGGTGATTGATATCTGTCATGTTCAAGCTCAGGTTCTATGTCTGTATCCATTTCTTGTTTTGGTGTAATCGTATCTTCAGCCGGAGATATTTTTGGTTCTTCACTGGGCTCCCGCTTTTCTTCAATTGGTTCAGTCTTCATTCTAGATTCAGGCGCTACTGTGGCTGGTGCAGGAGATCTGGCAGGTTTACTTAAATTTTCTGGCATGTCTTGTTCTTCTCGTCGTGCGAATAATGGATGCGGCGGCATTATTCGTGAGTTAACATCCTGTGATGGTCGGTGTGGTGAAGGTTGCAGTCGGTTCTGAAGTAGTTCTGGAGGAGGTATCGAAGGTCTAAAGAGTGGAATACTTGTCGGTGGAAATGGATGTGCGCTTGTAAATGGGTGGGGTGGATGATGTACGGGCCCTCCAGGAGACAAGGAGGATTGTTGTCCCATTTGTGCCAATAAAGGAGGGTGATATTTATCTAAGTGTTCAGGAACTGGATTAGGATTCATTTTTATATGCGGAAATTTAGCAGTGTGTCTTTGAAAATGTACTTTCAAATTTCCTTTAGTTGTAAATCGGCTACCGCAAACATTGCATTTGAACGGCCGTTCTCCAGTATGAGATCTGATGTGTATTTGTAATGCTGAATCTGAACCAAACACTTTGCCGCAATATCGACAGCGATGTTTAAAAAATGGTTCGTTTCTTCCTGATTTCGAATCGTACGGAGACATGGAACCTCTGTTTTTCCTAAATGCTAACTCATCCGCAAGGTTATTTGCTAGTAAACCTTGGCTCGCATTATCAAGTACTTCTTGCGCTCGTTTTTGAAGCATTTCTAACGTATTTGGCTCGTCTAGCGATGGGATTGGGTCATTATTTGTAATAATGGATGATGCAAAAGACGATGAAATGGAACACATATGGGGTTGACAAGCGATTTGTAATGTAGGAGAGGATGGCAAGACTTGAGGAGCTTCAATGATTTTAGGTTCTGGGGCTAGATGTACTTCTGGCAAACTTAACGATACGCCTAATAGTCCTTGACTTGTGGTTGGTGTAGAAGTAGTGGTGGTGTTGGTGTTGTTGGTAGTGGTGGTGGTGATGATAATAGTAGCAGTCTGTGATACAGGAGTGGGCACACGAGGTGACGGCTCTGGCTGCAGAGCAGAATCGGTGGTTGTTGGCCCAGGTGTGGCTTCAGGTGATGGGGATACAGGGCTGCTTTCTTTGGATCTGTTAAGAGATAACTGTTGTTGAAGCTGATTGATCAACTGCAATTGAAATACTTGCTGGTGTTGTAGTGTAAACAAAGTCGATTGAAGAACGGCGAGTTCTTGTAATGCTGCTTCGTTATCTGCATTATTGGCCATCGCAGTTGCAGCAAATTGTGCGACGGCTACTTTGGTATTCTGAAGTGCTTCCAGGGTCACATGACTCGCGGACGGTGGCAGTGGGAATGGAAAACCAATTCGTAAACTTTCTATATCTCTATCTGATTCTTCTTCGTCTACACTGTTATTATTCGCTGCATCTTGTCGATGCCGGCGTGCTTCTTCTAACCGTTTTCCTGATGGTAGCACTTCGTCATCTTCGTCGTCGTCATATTCAGATACCACCATATCCTCAGGATCTGAGTGGGCAGTATCTTGATGTCGTTGTGCTTTTTGCTCACACGAGATTTTATGCGTGAGAAATTCTGTGACATCTGTAAACTGTTCTTGACAACGTGGGCACATCAGTGGTTCACTGGTTATTAGATCGGTTTCTATTGGCACACCACAACTAACGTCTTCTTCTGAACACGACGCTGAACTTTCACCTGAAATAGACAAATAAATATTGTTATATTTCAGTATTATCATCATTATTAGTAGTAAGGACACAATATATAAATAAGATAATCCCAATTAAAATAACCGTTCGTTGATGATATGAAACATTTCTATAGGTACTAACTACATATGAATGCATATGTTGCGTGCGCTCGTTGTATTTGTGTGGGGAGGCGCCCTATTAAATTGCTTATAGCTTATGCGAGATGCCAAGGACGGAGCAAGCGCGAGAGATGACAAAGTGCTAGCAGGCAGCCAGCCACGGTCCTGGTTATGACAGCTGGGCGGTGCCTCAACATTCATAAATAAAACGCACTTGTTGCCCGACTTATAATCCCCGCCTCTTGAACCGCCCAGATTTCATATCTGACATGAAAGCAAACAAATCATTTCTACGATGAGTACCTACCTACGTATGTATATACAAATAATAATATATGTATTCATTCATACTATTCAAATGTTCATCATTGTTATTTCATAGCATAACTAAAAGCACTTTTTATAATAGATTCCATAAACAATAATTCATTTTAAATGAAGATTATTTTTGTTAAATTTTATTCAGAAAATTAAAAATAAATCATTTTTTATTGTATACTATATGCTATACTTAAATTTTATATACACCTACATGACTACTCAAAGTCTTGATATATTGAGATATTTTTTGTTATGTTCTTAAATTAAGTTTCAGAAGTTAAAACAAATTTTAAAAAAAATAGAATAAAGCGTCAAGTTTGATTCAAATTTATAGTAAATTCAAATTCGGTTTCCATTTTTTTTTTGCTCTTTTAAAGATAATTTGTGATTTTCGATATTTCATTCTAAGAATGTATTCATTCACATTCGATTAATAATCAAGTGGCCTATAGTTGTTTTATTAGAGACTATTTATGGATTTATATAAAAAATGTAACGACTTATGTAGAATGCGTGAAGCAAAAAAAAAAAAAAAAACTGAAGAACGTGATGGTTTACAACGGTGAATATTGCATTGAATCCTGACTGCACCAGAAATAAATAGACTTTCTATATTTCACATTTCGGTAGTCCCCAGAGTATTTCCGACACTAGGTAGGTATATATGGAACCGTTTCTGGCTTTAATATGTATATATATATATATTTCGAGAAGTTTCGATTATTTTTTCACGCGCACCCCTCAAAAGCTAGTTTACTTAGCGACAAAAACACTCATATAATATATACCTACGGTTATAGTATAGTATATCTGTATATGCTGTGTGATGCAGTATGCGAGACACAGTCGTAGTATATATGTATGTATCTATTTTTAAAATGTGCGCGTTCGTTCGCATTGTATTTAGGTTCGTTAGTGTCAAGGTGATTGTACATTTTAACTAAGCTTAGTCATAAATACGCGCATAGCACGTGCTTATGGGTTCACATTTTGGGACGGAATAGGGAAACGGTCGTGTTCATCTGATATATTTATCTGGTTCGGCGAGGGTTGTATGACAGACAAATGGGCCCAACAGCCGGGCCCGCCGTAGATTCTGGGACGCGTCACTCTGCTTCGCCCGCGCGTTCTCTGATGCTAAATCATCCAGCTCGGCTCGGGTTTGACTTGCCTCGTGCGCTAAACACGCTTCCGTTATGTTTCCATAAAGCTGGAGACAGACTAGGATGCACATAGTCATATTCATTTCTGTCCCTGTATTTGTGTGTGTGTGTGTGTGGGTTTGTTAAAGTACACAGCACGCCAGCATAAGATTCCCCTGCATATTTAACCAATATACTTCCTGTCTATGCGACCCCTTATTTTCTTCTCCTTTCCTCAACTTTTGTATGTGTGTGTGTGTGTTTTTTATGTTTTTAACCGCCTCTAAGAACTGCTTCAAATATGTACTAATTTCCGCATATAATATAAACACGTGTGCATTCACATTATATGTAATATACATTTCAACTGTTATAAGAAATATCACATTAATATTTTAAAGTTAACTTTAACAAAATGTACTTATACGTTCGACTTTATTCATAGAATTTTTATATCTTTGTAAATAAATGCATGGTATTGAATTAATCTATTTTTAGATACGTAGTTTTTTCTTCTGTCTGTTTATTGTGTCCCAACCTACGTTCAAGTCAAAATAATAACGAACGTTCACGATTTTTGTTGAACATGCAACGAATGGTATATATGTATGTATGTATTGAGAGCTTTCTCGGTAAATAAAATGTAATTTAATTAAAGTCGAGCGGAAAATGTTGTACGCGCCGCATCGATCGGTGGTGTATTATTGATATCGAGTCCTTTTATATATCAGCGTCATTTCCGAAGACCTCGCGAAACTAGATAACGCTGACTGACGAACGGCTTCAATATAGAAATGTGATGCGCTCCGGAGAAGCCCCGCGTGTCCGCCCCACATCCGGCGCGGCGTCTATCTCATACCAAGCGATTGTTCCACAGAATAAATAATATTTAAATTTGTTATGCTATAAATATGCAATATTAAAGCGCGATTATTAATATTTATTCATTCGGGCCAATGATTTTATATACCTAGGTACCTATAGGTACAATATACAAAACAAATTGTTGTTTCTAACTAAATAGCATATAATTTAAAAGTCACATTAGAGATTTTCTGCATGAATCAAACACGAGTAATACACATTTATATGCATAATTAACACTGAAAAAATATGTATTTAAGATGAATCATCAAACTCGCTAAATGAAAAAAAAACTATTCGATGTGTTTTTGTATAAAAAATGCTTGGTAAAAATTTCATTTATTTTGATCTTGTATTAATGGAGAAAAAAAATTAAAACTATGAAAAAGTGCCTATTTTGGCGGTTTTTATTTTTTATCTCCAATAATACTAGTTAGAAATAAATGAAATTCTTACCATGCATTTTTAATGCAAATACACATCGAATGACATTTTTTTTTTAATCAAAACTTCCTAAATAGGCACTTTTTCATAGTTTTAATTTTTTTCTCCATTAATACAAGATCAAAATAAATGAAATTTGTACCAGGCATTTTTTATACAAATACACATCGAATGGTATTTTTTGTATTTTCATTTGCAAGGCACGATGTTTTTCTAATCGAGCCTGATGGTTCACCTTAAACAATTTCTCGATTGAATTAACAATTTTTTTTTTCTCTGATGGCCTGTGTAATACATATTTGTTTTTTTGGCTATAATGTATACTGATGACTAAAATATCAAGAACAAGTTTTATATTAAGACTATTTATCTCATAAACTATATCTTATATTTTATCTTGAAATACATTTTGAGTGAAATACTAGATTCAATAATATAGTATGATGAGATGTTTATGATGTAATATGTACCTAAAATAATCATTGAATTACGTAAGACCGGTGGTGTATGTATCCATTAATATAACATGAATGCACAACTGACACTTGGGTGGCTTTATGATCCGGCTATATTGACTCTTAATCACGTGGGGGCGCGGGCGGTTGTGGGTGACAGATGCGCTTGTAGTATCACGATAGGGACACTATTGTACATACGCGTATAGTCATTTAATTTATCAAGAAACAAAAATTGACCAACCGTTATTGTCATTGTTATGAAATTCTGTAGGTACCTATATAGGTAATAGAAATACCAATAGTTAGGATAGGTACAGTAGAATATGGGTTTAGAAAACAACAATAGATGGATTTTCAAACAGTGATATTATTAAGTACATAACAGTGACATAAATATAGGTCTTGTTTATCTATGAGTACGTCGCGGTCATTAGGCGACAGAGAGAGCCTTACGGCATGACAGTGAGGAGGCATCAGGTATTGGTATAGAAGATAAACATCTCGTATTACATGTTTCTTTGCGGAGTATTGGTTTGAAAAGCTCATGCGATGACAAGCACAAAGAAAACGACAAACGAACGGGGACAAATTTGTTGCGGTGAAAACACAAGAAAGGAAATATCCTACATACATACCATCGTGGCTGTTATTATTAAATGCTCAAGTTTGAGTGTACTTTACCTATACATAAATACGAGACGACAACGACAATATTCGGGGACAATTCGTTTTATTTTCTTCTTGGAGACAACGACTTGTTATTACGCTCAACTTGCCCACAGGTATTTCACGAAATAGGTACATTTCTGCAGCATACATATACTATGTATAATCCTACCCATATTAAGTTTACTGTGGGAACATCTTTGTTTATCAATTATTTACCGGAAAAAAAAAGTTGAAAATAAACATATTTGTTTGTACTTTTAATAATATCTAGGTCATTTTAAACTAAAGTAATTTTATAATATGGGGTTTGAAGTTTTGGAAAAGTTATAAAAATTAAATTAAATATATGATACGTTTTATGAATTAATGCTAATTTAGGTTACACTGTAAAATATTAGATTACTTTTGTTTTACTTATAACTACCTAATATTGTTATAGTGCATGAAATTATTTATTTTACTTAATTATAATTAAATTGAGCAAATACGCCATCAAAAGTAAATAATGTTTTTTATTGACTTTAGTGTAAAATGATTCTTAAGAACTTTGTGTTATTTTATTATAATTACCTAAATAAAAATGCATGAATTGTGAGTTAATGTTATTTTGCTATAATTACGTGAAAGCTGCATGGATTTCAATTGTAATTTTACTTAAACTTAACTTTCTTATTTTTAGGAAAATTAAGAAAAGACGTCTTATTCTTCACAGTTTCTTTATTAAAAAAAATTAAATAAAGAAACTGTGAAGAATAAGACGTCTTCTCTTAATTTTCCTAAAATGAAATTCTTCACGATGAAATTCCTCAACGATTTTAATTTTCTTAGTATAAATTCTATTATATTCCAATATTTAATATATCTAAGTACACTATATAATAAAATTATTATTATTATTATAAGTATATGATTTTTTATGTATATATAAAAAAATGAACATATGTGATCAATTTCTACGGTATACCTACAAGAAAATTAATTCTTGACTTTTTTATTGCTAATATACAACATAGGTCAAGATTCGTTTCAAGTTAAGTGCAAGCGATGCAACTGGGTATTAAATGCATAACTTAATTATTGCACAACATGTGATCTAGAATTGACGTTATATTAGATATTAGTAAGGGTGGTATCTGATGACTTATTGAGTTGTGCTTATTTCTTGGACATATTTGATTGTATTTTGTGTTTGTATATACACCCTATGAACCACGCTCTATAGACATGTATGTATATGTGGTGATGGTGTATAATATAAAAGTGTTTATTGTGGTCACGTGATTTACAGCGTATGGTCAGATCTTACGAGCCGCGGTCTCATGTATTTCTACCTGAATCTGAATAACGTATAGCCGCCGTAGATTGGGGGAGAAGAGAGTAGAAGAGGACTATCGAGCGCTGGTTATGCTGAGAAAGAGATGATTTCAAGCCATAAAAATACGTCTGTGTGATAGAAACAAAGATAAGCACGTATGTATATACATTTGGAAAGAAAGAAGATTCATTCGGGTCGTCCCCCGTAACTGACCGATGCAACACCTAACCACGGCCGCCTGGACCGCACGGACCGCGACTACAACGCCTCGAAATATTTTAATGAGGCCCCGTGTTTCAATTTATCCTTATCACAATCTGAGCGTTCCGAAATGATTTTTAATACCGAATATTTTATTATACGCGTGGGTAACTCAACGAAGCAATGGATGGATGGACGATGCTGGAATGCTCTATTTCATTCCAATTCCAAGTATCCTCTTAATACCTATTTGTATTCTAATTACATTTCATTATTTATTAGGTTTTTTAGGTGCCTGGTAGTCAACGGTACACCATACACTCTTAAAAGTAGTTGTAAAATTATATAGGTGCCTACATGAATTTCTTTAATAAATTTACAATTAAAATGTATGTTTAGTTTTTATGTATTATACGGCAACTTTCATAATTGATTTAAAGTTACTTTAAAATATAAATTGATTATTCGTTTCATAATATATTTAAAAAATACAAAGTTGAGTTTGATTAAAGTTACTTTAATCTTAGAAGAGCGTGAGAAAATGCCAAACGGTGTTTTTCGAATTATTTACTTATTCGTTTTAGTCTAATTTTTAACTTTTTTCTATCTAAAACTATTTTTTACAGTGTAGGATTGAAAATATATTAAAACATCGGCCATGTGTTGGCCCTAAACTTTCTTTTACGTAGTCAGTATATTTAGATTTGATAGTATATAAATAAAAAAAATGAAATGTTTTAATTTCAAGAAAATATTTTCATTCATTGTCCAATAACAGTGTAAAGTTAGTTTATTGTCAGATTTCCAAAGAAAACATACGTATGTATTATAGACTTTAAATGTTGGATTTTATAATAGTATAGAGAAAATATCATTATTCATTACATATTATTAAAAACTATTATGGCCGGGCATTTTTTAGTTTTCAAATTAACTTTAAACCAGAAAAAATATTTATATATAATATTTTAAATTATTTACTAACCTTTGTAACGGTTTTTCACTAAACTTATTTGTAACACTGACAATAAATGTTAAATGTCAAAATATTTGAATATTTAAAACAGTTGACATGCATAGTAGATACGATTTATTATATATAATTTTCCATACCTATGTAATTATGGCAATATAAATAAGATAATAGCAATTTTCTCGTAACTGGTACACTTTTTGAAGAAATGTTTCAAACAAAAGTTGTTCAAATCATTAATATCTTTAACTTTAATTATAACTATTTTACTGTAAGTGCAGCCGTTTCGAAGATATGCAAAAAGTGACTCAAGTAAACATGCACTTCCGGTTTGAATATGCTTTTCAAAAATAGAAGGTTTTTCTCCCAGGCATATACAAATCAAAGTTCAAAGTTTCATAATTTGATCTTCAACAGTGCAGCCTGTAGAGCGCTCACAGACACACACACACACACACAGACGTCATTCCAAAAATAGTCAGTCGATTTAGGGAAGGTCAAAGGATATATTTCCGCTAAAATTTCGAGTTTTTTTTTTCGTGATTACAATACTTACTTATTACTTCGTAAAAGAAAGTAAAAAGAAGTTTTTTTGAAAAATTGTGCAACGATAACGTGCCCTTTTGGTTAGCTATATGTACGAAAAAGAGATAGATAGTTGGTTCTTCTTCTATCGAGTCATTGTTTTAAAAACCACTAATTATAAAGCTAGCAAAGGCAAACAAAAATAAATAAATAAATAAACAAACAAACAAACAAATACGCAAGCAACAAAGATTTATTTTTCTTGCATATTGAAAGGCTGGCTTGTAGCAGACCGTGTCGGTTGCTATATAACTCACATACAAGTGACAGGCACGGGGTCTGAAGCATTCTCCCGCGCGATCGCCAAGCCACCGTCATGTCAGCCAGGGCTAGGGGTACCTACTTCGATGCAAACGTGCCGATGGCCGCAAGTTCCTTTTATTGCAAGTGCCGCGCGCACATTCCATATCTTGGATGAACATGAACACAGGATCGAAAAGAAACGCTTGACCACACGATCTACTTGTACCATTTAATCTATGTGTACATAAATACCTCTTAGGACTATCCATAGTACCTACATATAGGTATCTAGAAATATCTAACGACAAGCAATAAAGATAACATTTCATATTTTGTATAAATTATTCACTTTTCGTTCGTTTTCACATAATTAATAGTCAGAAAATTATATAGAAATATAGAATATTTTATTTTCTATTGTTCTCTTCTTATAAAAAAAAATATTTTAATTATTTGCGCTGTCATTATATGTAAAATATAAGTTATGGATGTGTTGTTGATATATTTGACTCTTAGGACAAACAATAATTAGATCTACTTTTAATAGTTTTAATTAGAAATTGAGCGACTGCAAGAATAACACAAAGAAATACAAATAGAAGAAGTAACAAGTGGAGCTGATTCAAACACAAGCGACTATATAACTATAGACAAAGAAGATGTAATGTCCTTATACTTATACCTACATATATATATATATATATATATATATATATATATATATATATATATATATATGTAGGTATAAGTATAAGGACAGTTGTATGTAAGTATTTTATTTTTCTTCAGACTGAAATAGAGTATTTATTGGAACATAATAGTTAATATGGTAAACAGAATTATAGTGGTTTGTATGCGCCTACATATATAATAAGTACTAAGATTTAATTAGTGTATGTATGAAGCAGCCAGTAACGATGGAGGAACAATAGAAGAACGCAAGGCATTGGTTGTTGTCTGGGGGTCGTATGTATGTACAGTGCATACAATTAAAATGAGCATACATGTAACGAAGAGAATGCAGTGCACAAACAAATGCAAGGCCTGGTAGAAATGTCAGGAGTATTTTATGTGAGTGGTCAATGAGCTATGCGCCATGCGATTGGCCTGAAGAACGGGTTATGATGAGGTGAGATTCGCTACACCTGGGCCAAGCACCGCCCTCGCCCCGCCTTTAGCTTGTCTTGCTCATGAGTTGCTTTATTGCCTGACGTTTGTATTCTCCCCACTACTACTTATATATGCTGTTATCAAAGATGAAAACCGCGCAACGTTAGCATAGCACAGGCGTTGCACACTAACCAACCAAGCGACCAACCGTCCGACCATCCGAGCAGCCTAGTCACGAATCTTTTGCTTTACCATTGACAGCAATCCAAGTATATATATATATATCACATGCTACTG
Organism: Nebria ingens riversi; assembly: GCA_018344505.1. Classification (NCBI taxonomy): domain Eukaryota; kingdom Metazoa; phylum Arthropoda; class Insecta; order Coleoptera; family Carabidae; genus Nebria; species Nebria ingens. The sequence continues at coordinate 111,423 of JADQWA010000398.1, forward strand.
CTGCTGTGATCAAAATGTCGTAATAAATACAAACCGAAATCAAGAGAATCTTGCTTGGGAAAGGGGTTTAATGAAGAACTTTGTCGCCGAACGCGAGCTGCTCTCGAACCTGTTTTCCGGCGGTCGCTCCAGCCACTCTGATACGATTACATGATGGCGTCCACCGCGGGAAACTAAACAAGACTTCACGGTCACAGTTATACCTATAATAGGTAGGTACACTATGATGACACCAATTAGATTATAAGTAAACATATACCTAGAAAATAAACAAACAGAAGCTACAGATATTGAAAAGCCTATCACACACTTGTATCTTCTAATTATACTTAGAGACGCCAACAAATGAATCATGTATACTATATTTAGGAACCATATTTCCAAAATATTAACTTATCTGTCGATACATCCAAAATGAGAATTTTTATCTTATGTTTGCAAAATTGACAATGAATTAAATTTGGCAATTTAAAAATATTCCTGCTTTCTACAATATAATTTAAAACAATTCGAACCATGGTGTATCTAAATATTTATTCTGTTCCCTAAAAAAATGTATAGTAGGTACATATATACATACATACATATACGAGGGTGGTCT
>JADQWA010001373.1:0-17504 GCA_018344505.1 Nebria ingens riversi
ATATATATATATATATATATATATACCTATATATAAGCAGATTATAAGTAACAAACAGTTAATAACATTTGAACAGTTTCCGAAAAATAATGATAAAATAAGTTGATTGAATTGAATTCTTTAAACACAAGCCGGTGCCTCTCGTATCTTATAGTGGTTAAGCCAAGGGTTCCTTTCCAAGTCATAGATGTGTGTGCATGTCCTGAGGTGAGTACCTAAATGGTCTAATATATAATCAACTAAGGTTGAGGTCGCCTTAAATTCACACTTTGCCTTTTTTTCCAAAGGCCCAAATCTCCGCCACCTAAAATTACATATAATAACGACCATAGCTTCACCACTAAAACAACTGTCAAAGTAGCCATGTGTTTCGTTTCGTTTCGTTTCGTTCAGTTTGGTTTCCTCCGGTTCGGCCATCTTTTATCACGTTTTTTCCTTTGATTTGTTTTATTTCCTTTGAGGGATATACCAAAATGTTTGTTTGGAGAAACGCGATCTTCTTTTTTAATTGTCTAACTATATGTTTTCGATCACAAGCTGATTTTTTCGAAAACTAATCGCTACCACTATAGGTAGTAGTAGTTTATGAGAAGAAATAGCATCTGGATATTTGTGAAACAAACAAAAAATAGGCTTGCTTTTTTTCTATTAATAATCTAAAGAAGTTTTTTCTGTAGTACACTAATATATATAAATATCACTTATTTACTTCAAAACGCCAAGAATTAATAATTATTCACTTTTGAAATATAAATTTTAATGACGTCACTGCCTTGTAGATTTTTAATTATCAGGGAACAAAAAAACAACTAAACATAACTATTCGTGTGTCTTAAATCATTTTTACAATTTAATATGCCTACCTTTTTAGCAGCATCAACGGATGTAATACCTAAACACTGTTTTAAAACGACTTAGCCCGCATTTGCCCATACATACTTTTGCACACACTGTCAAACAAAAAGGAAAGAGTTCATGTCAAATAAACGAAAAACAATAAGCGGATTTGAGCGACGACCACAAACACTGTTTGTTTCGTATTTATAATTACATTTAAACATTATTATTTTGAATTATAAAATACAATTAGGACAACATTTCAAATTCTATGCGTAATTTATAATTATTATCTTAATTTGTGAGCCAAGTTGGAAAATAACAATTTATTTTTCAATTTGAAAATAAATAGGTGCCACTCCTAAAACGTGAAAAATACTAACGTTTTTTAAACTAAGCTTCCTGATTTTATATAATTATAAGAAACGATTTACTGAACACAAAACATTAGATAATGTTACTGGACCACTAGTAAACAATATTTTAATCTCAATTATTAGATTTCTGTAAATATCAAGAACCACCATATGGTTGAACGACCCCATTGAATTATAGTTCAGTGTTATTACGCTTTTATTATATGTTATTTAACGCAATAGAGAGTAGTATTTTATTTACATATATAATACTCCTGTAATGTTTACTAACTTAAATAATACAAGAAAGCATAACGAGAAGATTTTCTCAGTTAAAGTTTGTCTCAATCAACTATTTATCTTCTTCGAAATTCAAAACAAGACGAAACCACCTAAAATCCATGGAGGGACTATGACGTCACGATCTCCTAACCATTAGCAACTAATCTATTATTTCATATACCTAGTCTATACAAAGATATAAGCGAAATTCTGGATTGTTTATAGTATAATGCATGTTTAAAATAAATTGTATTATAAAGAAATATAAACAGAAAAAGGTATCGTGTCAAACGAGTTTTTGAGTTTATAAACAAAACATTAAATCATAAAATAACCAAAATAAACAGAAATAAATCATCAATGACTAGTTATACTGGTAGTAATAAAAATAATTTATTAGAACTAAAAAAGAAAAGAAAATTTCGTTTTATTAGTAAATGAAAGACTAATCGATTTTAATATCATATAGTAAATGAATCAGTAACTATATATATAATTATAATCATATTAACGGCCGTTAGAATAACTTTGAAATAAGCCCCAAATTCAACTCGTTATACTCGATTAAGAAGTGTAACGGAATTTTACATCACTGTTTATTTTAATATATTTCATCTTACTTCACATACAATTTTTCTACGAATTAAATAAAAAAATGGGATTCTATGACGAGATTTATAAAATGTTGAAAGTGTTTAAAAATGTGTAATTAAATCACTAATCAAACATTGGTGGAATTTATAAAATATATCGTAGATAATTCTGGTGTTGTACAATGAATTATCCTTAAACATTCCTTATTTTAACTGAGGAATAACAAATTGATTCAAGGAATTGGTCCTTAAATAATATAAACTAGTTAATCATACACTAATATAATTAAATATTATCTCGCCAATTAGCATCGCATTACCATATACGCCTACCTTTTGTTAGCTTGATTCAAATGTGTTACACTTCCTCAAACTAGATATACTGATAAAGTAATACGATTACTTATTAAATTTGTGATATAAAAAGCTCATTTTACCAAAGTAAATTAAAATACAACGCTAGATTGTTCATTGTTTTAAATATGTTAAATTGTTTATTATAAAAATATGTTAATATAAATTATAATATAATTCGATAGTACATATTTATTACGATGTACCTATTCAATAATAAATATTTCCGAAGTTCTATTGATAATAACAAAATCAATAAAATTTACTCATTTTAAACCGTAATGGAATAACAAAAAGTTACGTATAAATAATAGATTACCTACCAACATGAATCGCACGTGTTACTGTAAGTATCGTTAGTTATACACTTTTATGATTATTATACAAATAATTTATTATTTCTTTACTGACGTACTTGGAAAAATGTTATTACACACACACACACACACATATATATATATGATGTATTACATTTACACAACGCAGATATACTGAGAGATAATTTTAGATTATTGGATTTAAAATGCGAAAGGATTCAATCGGGCACTTAGACAATATGTGTGCCAAATTTGGTTGAAATCAGTTCGGTGTCTTCAGAAGAGAAGAGGTGACAAAATTTGACTAACGAGCGAGCAAGAATCCGAGAATGTTACTGACAAATTATTCAAATAAACACTGTACTATGTACGACGAATTAAAAAATATGAGCCACTGTTTTTATGTTCATCTAGTTCTAAATTGTATTTAAACAAGAATATTAAATATTATAATTTCGCAATCAAAATTAAAACAGCTGTCATCCATCTGTCAAAATGAATTTCTTTTAGAAGATGGCCGCTACAGACAAGACAGGCTTTGTTAATTTGACACCAGGTGGTGTTTTATTAACTAACATTGATAATAGATTGCGAATGTTAGAAATGAAGTGATACAATGCGGAGTTTAATCGATTTCTGGATGTTTGAATTAAACATTGCTACAAAAAAAAAAACTAAAAGAGAAAGAATTCGGTGTTTCTTCTGACGGAATTGCGTCAGTGCTGCTTTGAATAAAGTAGCATAGTTAAATTGATGAATGACTTAATTGGCGGATGTATATCAGACTGTTTTGCTTTGCTATGGTGTTATTTCATTTGAATAATTTTTATTAATCATTTCTAATATCATGGAACAAATGTCGAAACATACGTATGTTAGCATATACATTGACAATTTATATCGTTCTACTATAAATAACGAATTAATGAATTGAAAATACAAGTCTATATTTTGTATTATATTATTAAACAAGTATATACGTCGTTAATAGGTACCCATTTTCTTTTCTACTATCACCTGCTTAAGTAAGAGAAAATCGGTTATTAAAAACACAATAATTTTTAGTTATCCTTAATATTGAACAAAAGATTTTTACTTTCTTTTACGAAGTAATAAGTAAGTATTGTAATCACGAAAAAAAAATCCTTACTTTCTTTTACGAAGTAATAAGTAAGTATTGTATCACGAAAAAAAAAATTCTCGAAATTTTAACGGAAATAACATCTTTTGACCTTCCCTGAATCGAGTCTGACTATTTTTGGAATGACGTCTGTGTGTGTGTGTGTGTGTGTGTGTGTGTGTGTGTGTGTGTGTGTGTGTGTGTGTGTGTGTGTGTCTGTCTGTGTGTGTGTCTGTGTGTGTGTGTGTGTGTGTGTGTGTGTCTGTGTGTGTGTGTGTTCTGTCTGTATGTCTGTGTGTGTGTCTGTGTGTGTGTGTGTCTGTGTGTGTGTGTGTGTGTGTGTGTGTCTGTGTGTGTGTGTGTGTGTATGTGTATGTGTGTGTGTGTGTGTGAGTGTGTCTGTGTGTGTGTGTATGTTGTGTGTGTGTGTGTGTGTGTGTGTGTATGTGTGTGTATGCGCTCTACAGCCTACACTGTTAAAGATAAAATTATGTAACTTTAAACTTAGATTTGTATATGCATGGGAAGAAAACATCCTATTTTTGAAAAGCATATTCAAAACCGGAAGTGCATGTTTACTTGAGACACTTTTTGCATATTTTCGAAACGGCTGCACTTACAGTAAAATAGTTACAATTAAAGTTAAAGATAATAATGATTTGAACAACTTTTGTTTGAAACATTTTTTCAAAAAGTGTACCAGTTACGAGAAAATTGCTATTATCCTATTTATATTGCCATAGTTACATAGGTATCGAAAATTATATATAATAAATCGTATCTACTATGCATGTCAAACTGTTTTAAATAAGTACTCGAATATTTTGACATTTAAACATTTATTGTCAGTGTTACAAATAAGTTTAGTGAAAAACCGTTACAATGGTTAGTAAATAATTCAAAATATTATATATAAATATTTTCTCTGGTTAAAAGTGAATTTGAAAAGTAAAAAATGCCCGGCCATAATAATTTTTAATAACATGTAATGAATAATGATATTTTCTTTATACTACTATCAAATGCAACATTTAAAATCTAAAATACATATGTTTTCTTTGGAAATCTGACATTAAACTAACTTTACAATTTTATTGGCCATGAATGAAAATATTTTCTTGAAATTTAAACATTTTTATATTTTCATTTATATACTATCAAATCTAAATAGACTGGCTACGTAAAAGAAAGTTTAGGGCCAATACATGGCCGATATATTTTTTATTGGTATCAGTAAAGAGTCTATTTTTATTAAAATAAACATGTAAATATGAGCGTAACTTTGTAATTATTACTATGAAACAAGCAAAATACCTATTATACTGCAGAAAACCTATATGGAAAGTAACTTAGCAGAAGTACTTAGGCGAAAAAACATTTTTGTTTTAAATCAAAATAAATGTTGGACTTATTTGATTAGTTGGTTAGTAATTGAATGCAAATTGTTACTTTAAGATTTGATTTTTAGCTCCTCATTGGTCACGAGCCACTGTGCAGTTGCACCAAAGAACACACCTGTAGCTACGCCCTTAGTAACCAATGGGACAGCTGGTAACAACAGATTGAAATGTCAAAAAAGTCAGGGTTTCTTGAAGTTCTCTAGCGAAATCAAAAATCAGTGCAACCGCTGCTTAAAATAACCACAGTTTTCTTTACATTTTCAAAGGTATAGCATTTAAAACAACACCATTAGTTGGTATTATTTTGACAATTTAGTCCAACCAACTAATCCAAATAGAAATTATATTATTATTTAGCGTTGAGAGTAGAGAAAGCTCGAAAAGGATTATTTGCTACAAAAAAAGGAGTATAGATGTGTGAATGTGTAGATAACATTACATTTTCGTGTCCGTCGGTGTTTGGAAAGTTACATATGAGTAGTGTATGAACCAACAATGCTATTTACAGACTTACCTATTAGAATAAAATAAAATACAAACAACAATTACTAATTGAATTTCATTTTAAAACATTTACATAGATATACCTACGATAATAAATAACCTGTAGGTAGGTGTTAGTTATAGTTATAGATTTATGGTGCGGTTCTGAGCAAATCTACAACTCTGTAAGCAGAATCTGTAAATATTTTAAAAAAAAACCATATTTAAGTATAATTCATTGCTAAAAACAAGAATTATTTATTGATTCCACAAATATTTGATTTGCAATCAAATAAAAATATTATAAACCAGGTTTGAAAAGAGAGAAGTCTTCTTCCACAACGTTTTGGAACGTTGTGGAAGAAGACCTCTCTTTCAAACTTATAATATCCAATCCACAACAGGGTTAACAATTTTCAACAATTATAAACCAATTCGAATTTTTATAGATTCTCGTTACAGATCTATAAACTTGCTCAGAATCGCATCTGATGTTAAGTTAAATTCAATTATAAACTATTGGTTTAAGGTGAACCATTAAGTTCGCTAAAACATCGTGCCTTGCAAATGAAAACTAAAAAAAATACTATTTGGTGTGTATTTGCATAAAAAATGCTTGGTAAAAAATTTCATTTCATTTGAGCTTGTATTAATGGAGAAAAAAAATAAAAACTATGAAAAAGTGCCTATTTTGGGGGTTTTTATTTTTTATCTCCAATAATACTAATTAGAAATAAATGAAATTTTAATCATGCTTTTTTAATACAAATACACATCGAATGACATTTTTTTTTTTTTAATTAAAACTTCCAAAATATGCACTTTAGCATAGTTTTTTTTTCTCCATTAATACAAGCTCAAATTAAATGAAATATTTACCAGGCAATTTTTATGCAAATACACATCGAATGGTATTTTTTTTATTTTCATTTGCAAGGCACGATGTTTTTCTAAACGAGCCTGATGGTTCACCTTAAATTCGAAAAAGCATCGCAACTGAAAAACAACAGTTGTTAAATTGAAAATATTTTTTTTGTAAAATGATTTGTGTTGGAGTTTTAAATAACCATAGGTATATAAGGTGGGCCATCGGTTAGTTAATTGTTGAAGTGTGTGTTTTTCTACAGTTTGCAACACTGACGCGCTGCACTTGACATTGATAGATATGTAGTTTGATTAGCAATTGAATGTTAATAATAAATAAATATGATTCAAAGTCGGTATGTAATTTTCTAATAAAGTTTATTTTGTTTTCATTTTATCTATAAATAACAATTTTAAATACATAGAAGTCCATAAATACGAGTATTTACTCAACAATATAACTGGTAAACGGAGCGGGTCCATGCAGAATCATCACTCTAAAAACGTATAGCAATATACAGATGAGGATTCAATCATAATAGTACGATAGTTAGGTACATACGAGAATATGTCGACACTTAATTTTTAGGTACACAGAGAAATGCAACGTGTAGATTCGACTCAAAAATGATTTATCAAATCTTTTTTCTCAATATAAAAATGTATTTTTGACAATGGTTTATTATTTTAAAATCGATTAATTTATCCAGAAGTTCACACATTTTGACTTATACGCGCTAATGAAAGTCAACTTCTTGTTCTGAGACAATTTATTTTGTTTTTTAACACGGGGCGTCACTGATTCCAATATCTTCAACAGTGGCGTCACGTTTTGACGTCTATATGCTATCTCAAAATTAAAACTGGGCACCATAACATCAAAAAATGATTAACTATGTGAAATAACTTAAATTTGTTCCATTACGATTCATACTATGTTCACATCATTAAACAATTAACGCGCGCGCATCGCATATTTATCAAATCTGACATTTATATCAAATAGAACATTAAACCATTGCGTAAAATATGTTGTATGTCGTTATAGACTATAGAGAAAAATCATTTTTAGATTCAATTCAATATTTGGTTATATAACTTTAATTCAAACATAAATTTGGTTGTATTTGAAGTAATCAAATTCAAACATTAAATTAGCTTAAATTTAAATAAATTGTAGAAATATATAATTTAATTTTTAAATCAAATAATAAGAAAGATGATAAATTGGGTTTTGCACAAAGTTAATAATAATCATTTCAGTTTTATATATGCAATAATAACAATTGTGGTGTGACGTACGTAAAATACGTTTAAGCTAATCTATTATAAAACAATGAATTTAAATGACCGTAGTTATGTCATTTAAATTAAATTCCACTTTCAGGTGATTTTACTCAAGTAAACAAGCATTGAATTGAATCAAATTTCTCTGTGTATAGTATAGCAAACATTAGTTTAAATTTAAACCAAATGTCCTTCTTTAACCCAAAGGAACGCGGATTTAAAACTATTTACAAATATACAATATAAATACATATAAATAGCACACATTTTGATACAATTTCGGTTTCATATCATTCAATTTTTACAGAGTTCAGAAACTTATCAGTTACAATTAACTTCGGCGATGTTTTTTTTTTTAATAACTCTAAAATAACTTTCCGTAATTCTATTAAAACAACCCGAACACAAATTATAGAAATTCTTTAATTCGATACATATAATATAGAAAATAAGGACGTAAGTAATTTTATTCCTTAAACGAAATAACTCTATAACAAGTTATTTCAGTCCATATACTAAATATACTATAAGCATATAATAACATAAATAAATGTAATATAATCTTTTTTTTTTCCAATTTGAGATATGTAAAGTTCGATAGTTATAGATATATTTTTAATAACACTTAAGGATGGTGTGGTTGGTGTTTGGTGAAACATTTTATTAATAAGAAAAATTAAAATAATTTAAAAAAAAACACTTGGTTGAGTTTCACAATAGTTTTATTCAAACGACAATTGTTTCGACTGTTAAGTAGTCCTGAAGATGACTTAACAGTCGAAACAAGTGTCGTTTGAATAAAACTATTGTGAAACTCAACCAAGTGTTTTTTTGAAATTATTTTAAGTTTTCTTATTAGATATATTTTTATAGTAAGAATTGAAAAACAATCTATTTCGATATTTTAACGGAAATACACCTTTTGACCTTCCCTGACTCGAGCCTGACTATTTTTGGAATGACGTCTGTGTGTGTGTGTGTTTTTTTTCAAACCGTGATTCGCAATCTAAATGATAATGATTTACCTACAAGAATCACGTATCCTCTTTCGTTATTAGTTATTATTTTGTAATCAGAAAATGGCACTACCCTTTCCTTTCCGGAATTTATATTCACTTTAATTAAATTACAGGCATAATTGACTTGAGATTCAAAAAATGAGTAAATAAGCGACAAACAAACAAACAAACACTTATATGTACTCGCAGATGACGCGTAGGTAATTAATAAACTATAGTTCGAATAAATCATAAATTAAATTAGCCAGAGCATAGAATCTAATTTTCGTATGATAACAAAAAACAATTTAATTAATTAGCAAAATTATATTTCATAATTGAGAAACTAACATTACAGATGACGCGCTGACAGAAACACATTCGACGATTAGTACCTGTGATGTTAACACAATTAGATGTCAACCAAATACAACAACAACAAAATATATATATATATATATATATATACATATATATATATATATATATGTATATATATATATATGTACATATATTATATATATATATATATATAATTATAGTATATATATATATATATATATATGTATATATATATATATATATATATATATATATATATATATATATATATAGATATATATATGTATATATATGTATATATATATATAGTATATATATAATATATATATATATATATGATATGTATATATATATATATATATATATATATATATATATATATGTATATATATATATATATATATATATATATATATATATATATATATATATATATATATGTATATATATATATATGTATATATATATATATATATATATATATATATATATATATATATGTATATATATATATATATATATATGTATATATATATATATATATATATATGTATCTGTATATTATATATATATATAATATATATATGTATATATATATATATATATATATGGTATATATATATATATATATATATATATATATATATATATATATATATATATATATATATATATATATATATATATATCTATATATATATATATATATATAATGAGCCTCTTAGATTATTTTTTTTTTTAGTAAACATTTATATATTTCTGACACTATTAACGTATGTATTTTAAATTAATCATAAACGAAATCAATTTGAAGAACTCGTAAAATGGATGTAATACCAAAAGCTAACAGAGTACCTAATTCGATGTTGTTTTAACTTAAGTTGGTATTAAAGTCTGCATTCTCGCAACTAAGTTATCTCTAGGACTAGGATAGAAAAAGAATCAGACTTAAAATATTTTGAGAAAAAAACTAGTAAAAATCAAATATTCATCCTATATTGTCAAAACTCAATTTAGAGCTGTAATCTATATCATGGAGTATAAAATATATCAAACTACCGAACATTACAAGCCTTAATGTGGGGAAAAACTAGAATTATGAATTTTTATTCAAATGAAGATATTTGAATTTTTGAATGTATATTTCAATTCTGCTACAGAAACAACTTTAAATTTTAGTTTTATGATACTTATATACTGACTAACTTCTGAACTCTTCATATATTAACTGAACATATTTGATTCATATTTCTCCAGCTCAATATTTACATTTTTGGAAAAACTTGAATCTAATGTGATAATGAACTCTCTGGTGCTTCATTTCCAAACGTTTTAATTCATTTTATACTGTCATAATCTACAAATAAGTACAAATAGAACATGCTCTATTTTCTCAGAATCTTTCATGAGGCTAATTATATATTTTGAGCCAAATCTGATACTAGATATTAAGGATTACGATGAGTGTATGTATGTTTGACAAGTCAATATTAAAATACCTTTAAATAATCACAATTTATTCGAAGCAACACAAATATGTTTGTTTTCTGTTTATATTGTGATATTATTGAGAACTGATGTGCACTACCAAATTTAAACTTAGGCTCAAATATATATATATATATATATATATATATATATATATATATATATATATATATATATATATATATATATATATATATATATATATATATATATGTAATATATAATATATATATAGATATATATATATATATATATATATATATATATATATATATATATATATGTATATATATATATATATATATATATATATATATATATATATATATATATGTATATATATATATATATATATATATATATATATATATATATATATATATATATATATGTATATATATATATATATATATATATATATATATATATATATATATATATATATATATATATATATATATATATATATATATATATATATATATATATATATATATATATATATATATACATATTGTTGTCACAATATTTTCATGATTTCACTTTTGTGTTCTCGTTGTCCAAATGTGCATTTTAGTATCAGTTCTCAATAGAATAATAATTAAAACACAAAATCGAAAGAGAATTTTCATTGATTTACGGGCGCAACTCCACAAATTTAATTGTTATATAGTAATTTTTAAACCATATTTTTAAAATTTTCAAAGCGAATTTTCACGATTCGATAGAAAATAAATTGTAGTTTATATTGCAATTTGTAAGCTTATACGTTCTATAGGTATTTTGTGTTTATCTGTAGCTTACAGAAAAACGCATAAATCTAATGAATAGTTGTTGTAATAGTTACAAATTTCTTTTCTAGGAAGCAATATATGTTCTAATTGTATCTTGTTTGTCTCTGGTTAGGAATATAAATAATAATTACTTATATTTGTTAATCAGTGTCTCTTACAAATAAAATAATTGGCATTTATGAATTAAAGATAAATAATTCACTACGAAGAAATGTATGAGATGGATTAAACTATTTCGAAACTTACGAAATGATAAAAACAATTATTTGAATTAGATAAAAATGTAAAGTGTTTTTATTAAAAATTCTAAATCAACAATATCTGTAACTAAGTTCTTTAAAGATTTATATATTTGTAACTATGGTACTTATAGATTTACGTATTTATAGTCTCACAAACAGAGGCAATCCGTTTAGCTACATATATATATATATATATATATATATATATATATATATATATATATATATATATATATATATATATATATATATATATATATATATATATACCATATATATATATATATATATATATATATATATATATATATATATATATATATATATATATATATATATATATATATATATATATATATATATATATATATATATACATATATATATATATATATATATATATATATATATATATATATATATATATATATATATACATATATATATATATATATATATAGATATATATATATATATATATATATATATAAACAACATTCGAGATTTATAGAATAGCGCCCATAAAATATATTTGAGAAAATATCCACAACATAACTGTGTATATTGAATACTATATCCGTACGTTTAGTACTTGACACAAAAGGTACTAATATCGTAACGTATGAATATAATTGTAATTGCCTTGTGTATTTATGGCCAATAACGATTGCTTCGCCAGTAGTGGATCGTCTTTAGAGGAATATAAAGCGAAACATCAAGCTATCAATTTTGACAACAACTTTTTTTATTTATTAGTATCCCTTTTCTTAAAGGTAAAAGAAATAGTAATGATTTAAAATATATATGAAAATCCTCTCAATATTATAGTTAAAAACTCATTTTAGTACACTGTACACAAATTGGTGTACATTTATGCTCGTTTTTATTATTGTGTCAAAACTTCATCTAATTTGATTATAGTCACTGAAATTGCATGCTTAGTCGTTGGTTATTTCCTATAGGCAATTTAAGGTATGTTTTGGCTCTAAATGTTATCAAATTTGAGATGTTATTTTATTGAGCAAATAATGTCTAAATTAAGTTTATTTCTATACATACTTTAACTCACACCGAGTAACATAAGTAACTGTAATAACAATTTATGCAAATTTACAGTTATTTTGCACTGTATTAAACAAATATTTAGACATTTTAAAAATGGGAATCACAAGAAAACGAAATTTTATATTAATTCTATAATTCAATAAAAACAATTTATAAAATATTTAAAAGACTTGAATTATCAAGCAACATATAAATTTGATACAATTCAATTAAATATGTTTAAACCCTTTAAGAGCCAATTTCTCCAACTTCAATTACATTTATTCCTGAATTAAAACTAAGGAATAAATGTATAAATGAGGTTGCTGAAACAGGTCTAAAAGTCGAATTACAGATTGGTTTTTAAATGTTGTTGTTTTTTTTGTGTATGAACTCCAAATTAAAAAATGTCTAATTGAATTGCGAATAGGTAAACAGTGTTTGGCGAAATGTAAATAAGGTGAGAGGAATTTTCATTTCGGTAGCTGATTTGATAGCTTTATAATCCTTTGGAACGTTGAACGTAGGTACAGTTTACAGATCAATACTGATGCATATGATTATTTGAAAATAGAATGTTAAGGGTATTTTATCTGTTGATTAGGGTTGGAATCCGGTATTTTGTGTGTTGGCTATTTATTAACGTTCTCTAGACACGTGACCCGTTAAATTTCTATATTGCATGTCACGGAAATTAGATAGAGTAACATATAAAGCCCGCTTCTTGTAGTAAGTAATGCACAGACAACATTTGGCGTTGAAGAATTACGTTTAGGATATATCATCATCATATTATGTATTATTATTATTATTATTATTATATTTACTTTCTTCTTAAAACACAATATAGTAGTATATCACATAAAATTGATTCATAATATTATGTATGTATGTATGTATATTTATATATCTACGTAGAGATACCTATATACAGATTATCATCATTATCATCATCATCATCATCATCATCACGAAAACGTTATAACAATGGTTTTAGAAATGAAACAAAGGTTCGTCCATGGATATAAAGAGAACAAGATTACTCGGAATAAGCACATCGGAATAATATAGATCCAGGATGCGATCCGATCTGATCTGATCCGATCCGATCCGATGCGAAATGCACGCGACTGTTTTTTGGATGTTTTTGATTTGATTCACATGTGTCAGTCTGACGCACTAATATTATTAAGCGCATTGCTTTTCTTATTTATGATTAAAAACGTGTAATTTAATTTAAGCCTACTTGATATATAATCACATTGAACGTAGTGCCTGGTGCTGTTGATGCGGTGGATGCTGATGCACATTCCGAACTAATAAGTCTTCAGCAGTTGTTCGTTGTACAGGGGAATACTGGTTGCTAAAATACGAACTTGTCGACGGAGGTTGCACAACTAACATCGGCGGTACAGCGGGTAAGTCACCATACGGTGACGGCGTACCCAAGCCCATCGTTTCAATGTTACTAGTATTAGGGTTGTAGCGGTGCATAAATAACGCTGTCGTTTTACTGGCGGCGACAGTTTGCGGATCATACGACGGATGATCAACGGTTGACAGCGGTGATGGTTTATCGGGCGATATCAGACTTTCGATGGTAAACGGTCGTTTTGGTCTAGGTTCGGGCATGGCTGTCATCGCAGCGGAAGTCGGCGTTGCTATCCGTGAAATTGGAGGCGTTGTATACATAATCGTTGACGCTGGTTCCGCAACGGGCACCGGCGTAAATAAGAATCGATTTATATTTGCAATCGCAGCTAGTTCACTGTCCAACACATCTTTGTCGTTCTTTAATAGTTTGAAACGTTTTCGGCGCCGCAATAAACTACCGTTCTCAAACATATCGAATGCTGCCGGATGTAATGCCCAGTACGCACCTTTACCCGGTCGATCTGGTCGGCGAGGGATTTTGATGAAACAGTCGTTAAACGATAGATTGTGTCTGAGTGAATTCTGCCAGCGTTGTGTGTTGCGGCGGTAGTACGGGAAATGTTCGGTTATAAAGCGATAAATATCGGATAAAGGTAACATTTTCTCAGGCGAACTCCATATTGCCATTGCAGTCAGCGAGATATAGGAATACGGCGGCTTCTGGTCACCGTACGACTCACGCGACGGTCGCGGCATATTGCCGAAAGATCTTCAATACGAATTTCAACACTGATAAAAATCACTGCACTAATTAACAAAATAGAGCACGCATCTTGTTGCAGATGTAAACAGAGAACAAGAACAACAACAACAACACAGTTTTATTAAAAAGAACTTGACTCGGTTTGACGGTGTTTCGTTCCAGTGAGAACACTGTTTTCAACGTAGCACAACACTACCTTCTGTGGCGTTCCGTTCTTGCGTTCGATCACATTCGAAAAACACCTTCCAAATCGACGGTGTACTCCGATTCGTCGACGATGTATAATGGCTCAGTAAAGCTGTTATATAGCCGCGCCCCAAAGGGGTTGCCACCCAAACAACCATTGGTTGTTTGCGTTTACAAACGTTTCGCCCTACAATTATTTTCGGAACGAAATCAATTCTATGTTCATCCCGACGATATGTTCAAGATTTAATATTCATTGTACGAAAGCGTAACACTCAAGAAATCAAGCTACTTGTTCAACAATTTCAACAACAACAACAAACAACCAAGCTCGTTTGGCGACTAACAAATATTTGTGAAATATCATTGCAAATATTGATTAATAACTACTTTTTTGGTGAATTTGGTGAACTTTATATATCTTGTGTCTGTTGTGATATAATCCGAAAGTACAATTTTATCTTTTTCATCATTTATCTTCCATTTTAATTATATATATATATATATATACATATATAACGCCTAAACATATGCAACCCGCGTCTATGTTACTACATGTATATAATAAATTAAAGATCTACAGGTGGTGTTTTAGAAGTTTATAGATTCTGCGTACAAAATTATAGATGTGTTTCACTTTAACGATTACGGATTCAATTAATCAATCAGTCAATCGATATCGATATCGCATTATTTGATGAGATATGCTGTATAAAGTAGTAATTTTCGTTGTAAGTGTTTAAATAAGGAATTCTCACGTAGTATTAATCAGCTGTTTATTAAAAAGTATGATGAAACGTTGGTGATGCTACAATTGTCTCGTTTACCACGTAACCTTATTTAAAATTAAACTGTTATTCGCTAATATGATTAATAAATTCATAAAAACTATCAATGATTATTTGTTATTTTATCTAATCTTATCGCGAAACGTTAATTTAATTTACTTTCTGGTTTGGCTTGAGTGTATAGGTATGGTTTAGCTGTTTAGAGCTTTAAATTGAGCTTTTGTTCTTTAGACTAGGTGTAAATGTGGATTTATTGAATTATTTACATGCGACATATTTATAAGTAAGTAAAACTTTTGATTTGTATATTTCTTTCAATAATCATAGGATTTCTTGCGAGATATATACAAATTTTAAGTTTAAACAATATACAATATATTCCAAAAATAGTCAAAACTCAATTCAGGGAAGGTAAAAAATTATATTTCCGTTAAAATCTCCAAATAGATTTTTTATTATTACCATACTTCTTCTTATAAAAATGTAAACAAAAATTGAGTATATAGATTTTAGAATGACGTCGTTTTACATTTACAAGTATACATAAATCAAGATGTTTGCAAATATGTGTACAGTACGTAATGTGCGGGTGACTATAAATAAATATTATATTAATTAAATTAAAATCGCCGCGTCCATGTAATGTTACTGATGACACATGTCATAGTATGACCCTTATAATGATATAAGTGTCAACCCTATAAAAATGATATGGGTTGATATATCATCTTTCTTTAAACGATTTCAAAGTGAAATGAAAACATAAACATATATTAATATACCATAATTATATTAAAGCACATGGTCTGTACTTGACTTCCGGTTCTATAGGTTTGATTGCAGTGGCTATGGCCATATGTTCAGTGTATAATGCGATATATCAGAATTGTCCTGACTATTTTGGGGAGGCCTAACCATTCATTACAACACTTTAAAAATTAATAATAATAATAACAGAATAAATACTTCCGAATTTTAAAAGCTGTTCAAGAAAGAAATCGTTAAAAGTCATGTCAAAAAACTCGATCAAACCTATAAGTATATACCTAAGTATAATATTGGACTAGTGATTATCGTAATTGCTTGAGCAGTTAAGATATCGAAAATAAATGATATGATATAAAAAAAAACGCATGATAATTATTGCTAACCAAATTTCATAATACCTATTAGGTATATTGTATCAAGTAGAATCTATCTAAACAATATATGTATGTATGTATGTATGTATGTATGTATGCCTAATACGTATAAGAAAGTCCAGCGCAATACATTGCAGATGTTTTTAATTTCATACACTCATGATTAGTTATTTTAAGTACAATGCATTTCATTTGTTATTTTGCATTCGAACGATTTATACTAGTTATTCAGTAACTCCTTATTAAGTTGTCTTAAAAAATTGTGATGGAAAAAGACATTTATTTAAGTGTATGTTTAGGTGGAGGCGCCTATGCAACGTTAAAAATAATATACTTATACTAAAACCGTAATTAAATTTTGCAATTATTCCCTACCTAATTGAAGAATTTGTTTGTCTACTGTAGATTGGTCGACCGTATAACATAAGCAAATAAATTAATAATCATTGC
>JADQWA010001375.1:0-324282 GCA_018344505.1 Nebria ingens riversi
TATATATATATATATAAAACTTTATGAATATAATTTTTAATAATATTGTTTATTACCAATGCTTGGATAGAGCCACCATTTTGAATGCAATTTATTTAAAAACAAACAATATTGTACATACAAAGGACAAACGTATAATATGAAATAATAAAACATAAATTAACATATAGAAAATCTTTAATAATAAAAGATTTCACTTTACAAAAATACAGAAAAAATAAAACTAATAACACAAGACCAAATACAAAAGAAAATCTTAATTAAAAAACTAAAAGTACTCGGACGGCATAACAGTATTATTATTATTAAGTTTTTTGTTCAAATTAATTCTAAAAATTGATCTAAAAGTATATATACATGTTTAAAATTAGCATTTCCAACTATTAAAAATTTGTTGTAAAAGTATTATAAAATTTAAAAAACTCTTTATTGTTTAAACAATTGCATCTGTATATTGATATATTAAAGTTGTTTTGTTTAATTTGGTAATATATTTACAATTTTTACTAATTCTTCCTACTTTGAACTGGAAACAACTTTTTTTTTAAATATTTTGCATTACATAAATTTGCAAAGATTCCATATAAACAAATGATTATCTGTTGTAAATGTTGAATAATAAAATACATTTCAAATTTTGTTCCTATATAAAAACACTTTTAAACCTAGCCTTAAAAAAACTCAAGTAAAATACATATTTTAATTTTATATTTTTAAAAACATTTACTAAAAATATATGTTTATTATTGTATATTTTTGTATGGCAATTTTTGTCAAAATATAAAACTAAAAACTGTATTTATTGTCCATGAAAAACTTCGTTAATTTTTAACTTATATACGTTAAACGTCATTTCGTTGTGAGCAAAATAAATTTCTGTTTTTATTAACAATGAAAAACATAACAGATGTTTGGTAGATTTAATTCTGAAAAATTCAAAACAATAATGAATATTTAGTTTCTTATTATTTTGTTAAAATCCACAGCCATTTGTTATTCATAAAAAATATTCGATGATAAATATTGTTAGCTTCACTTGTACATATAATATATATGTATATATATATATGAGATAAGTAATAGTTATTAATACGTTTCGTGCCTTAACTAATAATTAGTACCGTCCCATTGCTGCCATACTAACTGCGTCTTTAAGAGGGGTTTTGTTACTTACATGTCCCGTTGCTAAATGCAGTGAGCTAAGTCTGTGTGCGCCTCGAACTATCCTCCAAACAGCTACTAGCAGTAGAAGAACCCCGATGACGACTAGAATGGCCGTCAGAGCCACATGAGCGACCGGCGGAACTGAGGTCGCAAGGTGCATCAAATCTGTTACCGTCGGTGGTAACTCATCAATACCCTAACGACAAATCAAACATTATATAGTTATATGTTTCTCTAGAAATGCGTAATAGGGTTTTTTATGGAAGGGTTTTATAATATAAGACTATTAATCTAAATTGTATTATTAAAAAGTTTATATATTTAAAGATATGACAGGTCTAAGTATGACGTCAACCAAAACGGGTGTTTAGTCTTTTTCATAACATATGGTTGGCGACACTTTATTAATATGAGTTGGTAACATTTTAACTAGTGACAGTAGGTGTTAGTTCGTTCCCGCGTGATTGTAAATTTGTTTTGAAAAAGTCTGATTGTGCATAAATACAAATTGATTAGCTTAGAGGATTTAAAATGAACAGAAAATAAGAAAAAATGAGATCAATGCGTGAAATTTGCTACAAAAAAAAAACTGATCATCAGTTTGACGGATAATTTAGGTTGGTGTAATTTACAAAAAAAAAATGGTTTTCTATTTGTGGTAACAATGTAGGCTGCGTTTGTTTGGGAGGGGATGAGTATTTCAGTCTCTCAATGACGTCACGTATGTTTAAAATAAAGCGATATTTCAATTGCTAATAATTAATAAACGATAAGGTTTCAGAGTAAACCAATGCAAACCATAATAATAATATATATATATATATATATATATATATATATATATATATATATATAAACACTTACCTCTTCAAACCACATAATCGGAAACACAATATCTGGGAATGTAGCCACTTGTTTGATGTCAATCACTTGTGAAACAGCTAAATTGATCTGCAAACGAGCTTTCGCGGACATAGCAGCTCCCATCAACTGTGAAAGTTAAATAAAACCCCTTAATAGAATAAAACTCTAAACGATTTGCAACAAAAGCGCTTCCGGAAGAAATACTTACAGGTTGAACATCGAGAAAGAGTGCATGTTTTTCTGGATCTGGCGGTGACATCCCCTCAACTGCTTCTCTATAACTGTCGTTTGCCAAATAGAAATGCGGGAAAGACAACAGAACTGGTGAATCTAATTGGCATAGCGACACATTGAAGAATCCTGTAGGCGCGCATGGGGGGCCATGGGGACAGAAACAGCGGTTTTCTTCTTTTTCATCTGGTGTTGCGAAGACATCATGTGGCGGGGAGAACCGGTACGCTGGTACACCAGACGGTGTCGTTACTTCTTTCTGGAATCTATAAAACACAAACAATTTAATCATTGCATTTTAGTTGTGAATTGCGATTGATTTACCTAAGTGGTAGTCTTCGACATAAATCTTTATCGTAAATGTATAAGGTTGAGTTTTGTGTGATATGAGGAGGGAAAATCGACCCGTCGGATCCTTGAATGCTGTTGCAGTCGTCTCGGGTCCAATGTGGTAATTCGGTTCGTCCGTTTACGTTGTCGACTAATCCGTATTTTGTTATATCAGACGCGCCTGTGAATATCGTCCAAATATCAGCGGAAGTTCCATTTTTCTGGAAATAAACAACAAATATATACTAGTAGACTTAAGCGAGTTTATAACCTTATAAAAGTAATTTGTAAATATTTAGGTGACTCTTTAATAAATACATTTTTAAAAATGTAAACTTGAATTATTTTAAACTAAATTATTTAAATTAATACAATATTTTATTGTTGTTGTTTAAATTAAAAAATGTTGTTATTGAAATAACAAATTATTTTTCTTTATGTTGATAACTTATGATGCACCGGGCCACCGCAATTCTCGCGGTCACACCCGTGGCACTGACGGCCATTCTATTCCTCCCCGGGCTACTACATTTAATATATACATACATAATCTCCCATCATATTAACTCAATCAACATTTTGAATACAATTAAAATACTTTAAACCATTTAACATTTTTGCCTAATAATAAATGTTACCCAGAAATATAAACCTTTATTAGTGGATAAATATATTCATAAATAAAAATAGAAAAGCAGTTTATTTGTGGGTGTGTTTGAAACTAAGGTTAAACTCACATTGTACATAAGCCCAAATGCGTCATACGGTAATTTGGTATCTTTAGAAACAACATCTTTAGCTAATTGCAGAAGAGGATCTTCGTAACCCCAGAGTAACTGGCCTATGGAGACTTCAACGAAAGGTTTGATCTTCAAGGCTTCCATAATGGAGGCCATTGCAAGCCGTAAGAACCTAGCCGCATGTTTGCTTTGAGAGGTGGCGCTCAACATGGGGATGTTTGGAACTACGACAACATCGTCTTCAGATCCTGACGATAGGGATCGGTTAAACCTGTAGATTTTCTCTTGTTGGAAGGACACAGTATTGTTATTATGGAAAACAATATGTTTTTTCTCCCATGTTTCTCTGCAGAAGAAAATTACTTAATTGAAAATGTCTCTTTTAAGAGTTACATATGGAAAATTGTTACATTCATTTTAATATTAGTGAAAGTATTTAGATAATACATAGTATATTTCGGCAATGCTATTACGATTACAAAATATTAAATAGATTATTTTTACTTTTTATGACAGGTGCTTATATTTTATAACCTGACTACTTTTGATAAAGTAACTCAAACCTAAAAATATATAGTGCCTTTTGCTCATAAGTATTTTTCAATATACTTATTTGGGAAACAATAAATAAATAATCAGTTTAGCTGGATTTAATTATGAAATATTATTAAATTGTCTGAATAGAAAAATCTTTGATTTCTTTGAGGAATTTAGCCCTAATTACAAATAAAATTGTTGTTTCCGTAGTTGAAATCAAAAATAGATTTAATTGAGTAATATATATATATATATATATATATATATATATATATATATATATATATATATATATATATATATATATATATATATATATATATATATATATATATATATATATATATATATATATATATATATATATATATATATATATATATATATATATATATATATATATATATATATATATATATATATATATATATATATATATATATATATATATATATATATATATATATATATATATATATATATATATATATATATATATATATATATATATATATATATATATATATATATATATATATATATATATATATATATATATATATATATATATATATATATATATATATATATATATATATATATATATATATATAATATATATATATATATATATATATATATATATATATATATATATATATATATATATATATATATATATATATATATATATATATATATATATATATATATATATATATATATATATATATATATATATATATATATATATATATATATATATATATATATATATATATATATATATATATATATATATATATATATATATATATATATATATATATATATATATATATATATATATATATATATATATATATATATATATATATATATATATATATATATATATATATATATATATATATATATATATAGGTTAATAATGATTATGCACGGACTGAAATTATAAGTGAGTCCATACCTGTGTCACAAATAAAATACTTCCTTTTGAATTATGTAATATGAATGAAGAAAGAAAGTATATAAGATTCGCGATACACATTGGTTATAGAAAGTGCTCACATACCTCCATACGCATAAATGATGATGTAAAAAAAATTATTTAACTTTAATACCAATCATCAAATTGTGTGCACACATTTAAAATCGTTTCCTACTAAAAGGGGCATAAAATTCGATGATTTATTAAAATTAAACAATTTTAATTTATTAATACTTTATAGTTGGGATCATTGTTAAAACAACTGTCAGTGTTACAAAATCATAAATATAAGTGTGTCATATTTGACAGAATGACGCTTCACTAGAATTTTGCAATCATTACACACAGTCGTGCCAACGTTCTACTTTCTTTACATCATTTTTACAGTAACTATTTGCAATAAAACGTACACTTGAAACATATAAATGCAACTTACGTATAGACATAAGGCCCAACTTCTTCCAAAATTGGTTTTGATCCATTATTTAAAAACTCATCCGCGTTCGTCACGTTATAGACATAAACGCTTATTGTTGGTACCACTGGAGGTTTCGACCACAAATTAAAAACCCTGGATCCATTTTTTAGCGTCACTTCCTAGAAATTACAACAACATATAAAATCTAAACACTTTTCGGTCTTAAACACATATTTATATTAATTATAAACATAATAATACTTACATGATCAATAAATAAATTGACCCAAGTCATAAAAAATATAGCGACAATGACACCTAGGAGGATTAGGGTTGCTGATACAGCTACCACGAACCCTGAAATAGAAAAACACAATTATTTATATTATTAACAACAATTGACTAATAATTAATTAAACATTTGAGTTGGAATTAAAAATTGCATCAATAAAAGTAAAATTAAAAACGCATTGTTTAGTTTAGTGAAAGTTTTTCCCCCGAAATTATGTTAATAGCAATTAATTGTTCAATGGTTTTAAATTATTTTATAAATTTAAAACCAATAAAAATATATGTGAAGAGAAAGTTTTATTCTGTTATTTTTAAATTTCAAAATTGGTTATGTAACTTTTTTTTTGTTAATTCATTATCTAATAATAAACTTTAAAAGTTATACAATTTGTTTAAACAATTTTAGTAATTTGTTTCAAAAGTGCTAAATTGCGCAATTCTGAATTGAGTTTAAAATATTTTAATTGTTTTATAAAATTAATAAACCACATATTATAAAGAAAATCGCAATATATAAATCGTCTAAAGCAAGCTTTACAATTTACAACAAACTCGTTCTATTATACATAGTTCGTATCCCGGTAACCGCGATGCGGCACTGGGATTTTGCGTACATTTTACACAGGTTCAATAACCGTTCAGAGGCACAATGCATTTCAAAAAGTCTCAAACAATTTATAATAATAATTGAATTTGTTTGCATGTTTGACTTCTAAGAGGTTTTTATGCTCAATAAGCAAGCTCCAGTTTTACATTTTTACTAATTTACGTTTCAAATTGCACACTGTTATAAATATAGTGGAACATTAGCGCTGGTTTAGTTAACTCTAGGTCTAGGTCAACACAGTTTTAAGTGTGTTGAACTGAAATAGGGTTGGAATTATTTTTTAAAACCATATTGCAATCTATACGCAAATAATTCGAAAAAAGAGAACTAGTCAACAAGAAACCAGTCTCAGTTTATTGTATTTTTATACGAACATAATAAAAAAAGTTTAAAATTTATTTTTGTTGTTCTGCAAAAGGTGAATCTCGTTTTCTAAGGACAAGGTTATTGGAAGTAACCTTGGTTGCATATCATATTATCTTTTAAAAACATGTTTGTGTAAGGTAGCACTTTTTTTTCTTATTTTGGTATACCTGTGTACCCGAACATATTTGACCAATGAAAAAGTGGAATTTAACTAATTTTATAAAAATATATATATTTAAGCGATTGACTATTATAAATAATTAAAACCATTCTTTATCTGAAGCACTAATGGTGTTTAAAAATAATTTATAAAAGCATTTTAATGTGACGTATAATTTAACGACTTAAATTAAGATTTTAACTACGAGTATTTTGATAAGAACATAATTCTTCAGCGATTAGAATTATTTATACTTGATTATACCAATGTCCAGGGTCACAGATTTATTTAAAAAAAAAAACTTTAATATTTAATTGACCAACCGAGAGAATGTGTTTTAGTTTTAGTTAGTTGTAAACACTGCTGCGAATATTTTTAGAGGGTACTAAGGTTTTTTTTGTTAATTGTGAACACTGCTGCCGAAAGATATGTTTAGAGTATTTTATTTTTTGTTAATAGTAAACACTGCTACAAGAAAGATATGTTTAGAGGGTACTAGAGTAGTTTTTTTTTTGTTAATTGTGAACACTGTTACAAATGTTTTGAATGATTATAGATGGTTTTAAGTAAATAGTGTAAGGTTATTATGTGTGAATATTATTTTATAGTAAATTTATAGAGTAAGAAGTGATTTTGAGTAAAAAGGGCGCCTATGATTCGCTTTATAGGTAAATGTGTAGTGATTTAGACGAAAAACTGTGTTTTGAATTCGAAATACAAGTTCTAGATACACAAATAATAGAAATTGCATCTTACAAATAGGTATATTGTGTATTGTAAAATGCAGTTCCCATGTTAACACATAAACAATTTCTTAACATTTATTTCAATTTTAAATATACCCTATTGTTTTAACTGAATTTCTCACTTTCACTTTCCCCTACTACAATATACTTTTTAATCATATTTGAACAGATATCACTTAATAATTTAAATTAGAAAACATATATATATAAAAATGTTTTTAACCTTTGAACAATTCATGGTAAATTTGGAATGAATCGTGAGACATTAGTGTCGAAAGTCATCCTTTTAATAACTTTAACAATGGCGCCATTCATATATTAGTTTCTAAAACGAATTTCCTTGTGCAAATATCTGAATTACTACCCCACAGCCTATATAGAGACTGAAGTGATTAGATATGCTTAGATAAGCTTGTTTAGTACCTCTGGTTCAAGTGTAATTCGTATGCTAATGAGAGATGTGTCTAGGCGAAGAGAAATTTTTGTTTTGAAATATAGTTAAACATTGAATTACCATAGCAATGAGAGTCATTTTAGAAATACGAAAAAATGTCGTTATTTATTTTTGACAATTTAAAAACACAGTTATTCAAAAATAATAAATACATGTTTTAACTAAATATGTATATAAAATATCGAAAATTATATATTAAAGTCTATACATTCTTACGAAAGGGTCCCAAAGAGACTCACAGAAGGGAAGCCGTGGGACGAAAGACCAAAAGGAAGGTCACGAAAGAGATGGAAAGAAGATGGGATAGAAGATCTAAAATCCATAACTTGAGACACCTAATTGGCAATAAGAAGAAGTGGCACAAGCTAGCCAAGTCCCACCCAAAGTTTTAGAACCACGGGAAGAAGAAGAAGAAGAACAAAAAGAAAAAGACGAGAAAGAAATGATTACAAAAAATATATAATCAGGTACAAACGAACACTTATGTGGCCATATGATTGCTAAAAATTTAAATAAAATAACGAATTTAAATAAACAAATTCATTTCAAAACTAAAATATATTGTTAAACATTTTATTTGATAAATAATGAAATTAAATTTCACTTTTTAGACCGGAAACAAACATTTGCCAAAAATTCGCTTTTCTTTTTTACCTAATTCGAATTAATTAAAGCCCCGTTAAGAGAGAACTTCACAGTTATTATTAAATATATTTAGATTCATTGTTGATAATATTAACTTTAAAAAACTAAGCGAACCAAATAATTTAATACGATTAATTAATTTATATATTTACAAACAAATACAAATAAATTATACGAGAAAACACTTACTTCCTTTTCCGGTGACAAATCTATTCGTTGTTTATCTATTTGTTTATTACAATTACGTTTAATTAATATATAAACAATATCAACTAGTAAAATTCAATTTAAAATCCGGGAAGAATCGATATTAAATTTAAATTAATATTGTACATAGAATAAAATAAAAATACTTACACCACTTTCTCAGAAAAGCGCTGGACAATTTCGAGCATAATTTTTCTTTTCCTTTCATTTTGCGTATCTTATTAGTCACACACAGTCACAAAACGAATCACAATTTGTCAAATCAAAGATAAAGAGTCGCCAACAAAACAGTTTGAGATATCTAAACACTATTTCTCCAGTAAATCACGTAAAACACATAATTGTTTGAAAATTTCCCAGAGATGTGTGACCGTATTTCTTCATCCGCAAAAACACACTGCGTAATTCACACACACAATAAAAATAATTGTTGATTGGTAAATATGCTATTGTCTATCTAGCTATTAAAGATTCATTTCTTGGTTACCAGTTACAAGCCTCACCTCAAACCTTATTTTAAAATGCGCTGTAAGTCTTAGACTTCATATAAACAATTGTGATATCAACCAATTATTAACTATTGTAAGCTTGGATAAAAATAGAATGAAAAAGAAATTTTTAATATATTCAACTAGTTTTTATGTCGTAATAGCAATCATAATTTTATACTTATTATTATTCCCACGGTAGGAAATTTATTTAGTTATTTATAGATTTTACGCTTTGTTATTAATCAAATTGATTGAACTCATTTTATAGTAATTTATAAAATAATAAAATTTGCAAAAATATATTTTATTTAAATAATTTCTAAAATAAATACTTGATTATACGAAAATTATTTAAATAAAATATTGTTCTTTAATTTAAATATGTATTTATATATATATATATATATATATATATATATATATATATATATATATATATATATATATATATATATATATATTTAAATTAAATAAATTACGAACATAACTGAGCACTAATCAAGTAAATAATTCAAGGTAAATCAGCTCAGCCATTCACTTGTTGACTGATTATATAAATCGATTCAAAAATAGCAATAATTATTTCTAATTTACGCAATAATACATTTAACTTGTTGCAATTAACCCCATAGTCAAAATATTTCAGCTACTAAATGTTACTTATAAGGATGACGGGTTGCATATATGCCCAGGCGCAATATGTCATCAAAGGACAAATTGTAAATGTTAAGAACTGTATTTAATTATCGATTAGGTGCATTGGTATTTAAAACCAAATATTACTTTTTAAAAATGCTAATCTTTCGCTCAAAGTTCAAAATTAAATCATTAAAACCAAGGATTTTATATGTAATCGTAAAAAATACCCCTTAACAACCCATTTAGCATGTTTTTTGTTGTTGTTGAAGATTTCTAAGTAAATTCATTTTTGTCAGCAACTAAACATGTTTGAGATGTATTTGTGGTATATTTAGAAGAGCTATAAATGTCTAGAATAAATTTATTTTTGTGTTTTGTTGAATATTTCTAAGTATTGTATGGAGTTTCTAAAATAAATGCATTTTTGAGGTGTATTAAAAGTATTTTTAGAAGAGATAGAAATCTCTGAAATAAATTAGAAACTATTTACATTTATTTGTTGTTGTTGAAGATTTCTAAGTATTGTATGGTACATTTATTTTGGTCAAAAACTAATCATCGTTTGAGATATATTTGTGGTATTTTTAGAAGAGATAGAAATCTCTAAAAGAAATTTGTAGTAGAAAAATATAGTTCAGCGTAATAAAATGAGTTTAAACGTATATGAAAGTGTATGCGGTATCACGATTGTAAATTATAAACAAGTATTATTATATTATTAAAACAATGGTTTATTATATGCTTTGTATATTATAATTAGATTTGAGGTTAATGTGAGTTTAAGACGATTTTATACGCATTCATTCTATATACATTTGTTCTATAAACAAATCTTAGGAACGAATTTATAATTATTTATAAATTTATCCTGTTTTAAATTAGATTTAAGGCTCTTAAACCGAACAGGCCTAAAGTGATATTGAAGACTAATTTATTTAATATATTGTTTCTTTTCTTTTGTATGACAATATATATTTTAGTATTGACTTTGTGATATATATATATATTAGTTGGCAAATCATTTAGAAAGTTTGACCTAAAGAAAGTTTTCAAATAATAAAACCAGTAGCTAGACAGATATTTATTGGACTTGGCTGTATTTAGGTTTAAATTGCGTATACGCATATAATTATTTATTTGTTTATTATTTAAACGAAATTCTAAATTGTTTTAAAAATTGAAGAAATAAAAACCACTTGTATTACATTGCATAACTGTAATCTAACGTTTATTGCAAAACAAGAAAACTAAATAATCTCAAAAAATAACAACATATTTGAACCATTCTAAAGCTTGTCGCAGACTAGTGATGTTACGCCAAATATTTGGAATATTCCAAAGAATGTTTCTAAGCGATTATTTTTTAAATTACTTTTAACGACGAAACGTTAAATACCGGTTAACAAATTATAGTTTACCTAGTTTAAACTCACGACTGCACTAGATATTTTTATATATGTAGTTATTAACTTTAAAAGCTGCGTTAATCGGTTCAGTTACAATGTCTCAATAAAAATCGTATACTAATGGTAAAATTAGGGTTTTGTCGTCATAACACCGTAACCGAGATGTGTGTGAAACACATGTTGTTAAATGTAAAAAAATAATTATAACCGAACTGTGATTTTTTTATGTAACCAAATCATTTACCAATCAACAACTATTTCAAAGAAAACTTGAACCCACCAAAATCACAAAAATTTCACACTGTTGTCACTGTCAAAATTTGGAACTGTCCGAAATTTTGGAATTTGTTTTACGGCAAACGTACGCGATTTTTGTTGGTTTTGTGTGGTTAGTTGAAGATGAAGATACACTAAGAAATACGATGTTAAATTCTTGTTTCAGAGTCGAAAGTAGAACGGCGACTAACGGTATGGTAGCCGTGCTTCATCGAGTACCGATGGCCCCTTCCCAGTCACCTCAAAAGCCAACTGAAAAAATCCCCCCCCTTAATACTTATATAATAATTCGTTTGCGTAGACCAACCATATATTTAAAAAATTTATATAATTAACTACAAATGCAACATTCTTTAATATTTTATATACTTAAAACCTTTAAGGCGCAAAGGTGACATGTCCCTATAGAGTGTATTCACAATTTGTATATATTTATATATATATATATATATATATATATATATATATATATATATATATATATATATATATTTAATAGATTTAAGCTAGTATGTTTCATAATTTGTGGCTCCCCAATTAATTAATTAAAAAATATCACCCTGACACTAAAATAATTTTTGCTTGCAAGGTTGGGTTGTGTGACGCCACACGGATGATCAGCCTTGGTGTTATCCAGCATCGAAGTCTCTCAAGTGTTTTTAGAAGAAAAAAGAGGTCTTATTTATGTTAATTCGAAATTCAAGCAATATAATAACTGATTTAGTATAAATATATGATTTTTGTAGCGCGATTAACAATTAATTCTTTATTAACTTATATTTGTGTATTGAATTTTAACTTTCAAACTAGTCCTTGGACATTGAATCTTCTAACGAGTTTTTTTTTTTTTTTTGTAATCCCCACGTGGACAAAATTGCTAAAATCCGTTTTCGTATTGCCGATTTTTCTTTGAACTTAGTGATTTATATTTTGTGTTTGAAGGCTGGCAAAAGTTATTGTTCAAACACACATAAACACATAACTTTAACATGACATACTGATTATTCGAATTATTGTTATTAAATAAAATTACTCTGGCCACGAACATCTTATTCTAAACATTTTGTTAAATTTATGAAAATTATTGTTACTTTAGTTATTGTTTAAATAAAACTATAAATATTGTTGTGTGTCGTAAAATAAATAATTGTTTATTTGATAATTATCACTAAAACACTGTTTTTCCATTTTCATTTATCTATTCATAATTATTGCAGTTTAATGATTACAAAAGTATTTTTCAACACTTTTAACACAAGGTTTAAATTATATTGATATTTCTTGGTTAAAAAAATAATCGTTGGGGCACAAAGGTTACATTTTCAATCGGTTCGACACGTATTTTCATTTAATTATTTAATATTTAATTGTTATATTATATAAACAAAGGTGACAAATCCATCTATTTAAATACGGTATATGGTTTTTTTTAAATATAGATATTTTCTAAAAAAATTAACACTTCTTGGAGCACAAAAGTGACAGCCCCCACTACACATATGAATTATATATATATATATATATATATATATATATATATATATATATATATATATATATATATATATATATATATATATATATATGCATTTTGTTGCAACAATCAATTGTTTATAACGACAGGGTACACTGTAAAAATGCGAATAATTATTACTATATTTTCGGCTTTCTGATAATATTTTTTCAATTAGGTAAAAACTTTCTGAGAATAAAAATTAGTTTCCAAGTCATTGTAATATATTTTTTAGACGATCTTAATGACAAATTACTAATGATCAAAAAATAGAAAATTAACAATAAAAAAATTTGTATAAACTAAGATTGTGATTGCATCAATTGAGGACTTGTAGTAACAAGGAAGCATACGCTTCGTATAGATATTTGTATATGTAGTGGTCTTACATAATTATAATAATAGTACGATTACTTGGAGAGCATATACGAAATGTGTTGATATTACATACGAAATAATTACACATGCGAAGCACAGGTCTGGATTCAGTAAAAAAATCTATTACATTCAGATATATCTTATATAATTATTAAGTAATATGTGTAAATAATTTCATTAATAGTATCAAAATTTAGATAAATAAATATTATCGACTATAAAAAATATTACAACACCCAAATTGTGCTTTTAATTTATTAACACAAATAAAACAATTATTTTTGATTAAATTATTTGAAATTTCAAATGATTTAAATATTATTATTTAATAAGTGCATATTAGGAATTACGTAAGCTGTCATTTAAAATAAAATAATATAATATGGAGATTCGAAAGTACATATACGGAAACAAAAATATGTAAAGTCTCTTTGTACTTATAATAATTAATACGTCTGTAGCTAATAATATCTGTATTTATGTGAAGTTGACATTAAGGTAATTTGGAATTTGCTAATTAGTTTAAAGATAGTTTTACAGGAAAGCCCAGGTAGTTTTATGGAAAACTCCTATCGGTAGAATGGTCTTATCCGTTAAGTGTTGAAACAATTGAATTGATTTAATATTCTGTGGTGTTGTTCATCTGTTGCTATGCGCTAACTTGTAAATATATAGGATTGTGTTTTATATTTACCATACGTTGAATTATAAATTTGTATGCACATAAACACTTAACACGCTCATCATAAACAATAATTCCACTTATATTTAGTGATTCATATTATTTCGTTTAAACAATTATATAACAACCATTTTTATTTTCGTTTAGTTGATTAATCAAACCTCACTTCGTAATATCCGATTGCAAGATACCGGATACCGATTATATTTATAAATTAGTACACATATACATTATGCACTAAAAGTCATTATAAACAATTGATTATTGCAAACCAAATGCATTTTTAATCCTTCATACATATATAAATCATATTTGCGGTGCCCAAAATACAAACGCATATTTTAAATAAATTCAAATTTATTTATATCTGCAGGGACATATCACCTTTGTGCTCCAAAGAGTGTTTGTATTAAAACCTGTTATTTAAAAAAAAATCATATTAAACTGCATGGATGTATCACCTTTGTGCTCCAAAGAGTGTTTGTACAAAAAAAATTAAATATATATATATATATATATATATATATATATATATATATATATATATATATATATATATATATAACCTATTAGGTATTTAATTTTTTTTTAAATATTAAACTGCATGGATGTGTGACTTTAGTGCTCCAAAAAGTGAATTAAAAATTATATATTAAACTGCACTTTGAATGTGTCACCTTGTGCTCTAACTATTGGGTATAATTAACATAAACTATACATTTTGTACAGTGTAAAAAGTAGATGTTTCTATGTTTTTTTTTTTTAATATAGAATTATAATTTATTATAGGTATCTAAAAATCATAAATTTAATAAGTTTTCAAAATTTTTACAGTAATCTGTGATTTGATTTTTTTTTACTGTGTATACACTAAAAAATTCGATATAATTTGAATTGATTTTTAATGCAAAGTAACACTTTTAAATGCTAAACCAGAAATTCTAGTGTTTTCCCTAAATTTGAGAAGGTTGCTAGAATTTTAAAACGTTGTGGACAAGTCACCTTTGTGCCCTGATGCGCGGGTATACTTAATAAATAATCTATACATAAATGCCTATACCATTATCTAAAAAGCCATGGATTAAAGATGCTACAACATGCGCATATATATGTATACACCTATAAATAAATAATACATTATTACAATGTTCGATTTCTGCATTGACCTGAAATAATTTACATACTGGCTATATATATATATATATATATATATATATTTCCATTATAACCTTAAACCAATTTTCCTTGAGCTACAAATTTTTAAAACTATGTCCAAGTTTAAATCAATTATCAACTATTTACAATAAAAAATATACATTGACACCTAAATAGCATCTAGCATCCTCTAAAGTAGTAAACAATATTATTTACGCGACATCAAAATCATGCAACAACACACATCTGTGTTCCTGATCATGTGATTCCAATTTAGGTAGCAATTTGTCCATTACACATACTAAAATGACCTCAGATATTGGAACCTCTTACATAACAATACATCCTGACATCTTAAAACTATACTTTATATCCAATTGTAGCTTTACAAGTAAAACTATTTGAAATAAAAAATAGCGCGAAACGGTAATATTGTTGCCAGAAGCGGACTAGCCTACTAGCAACTCAGGAATGTTTGAAATACTCTAGAAAGGTTACTTAAAAAATACAGCGCGTTTATAGTGTGACAGGCTTTTCAATGCTTAGAAATTGAATCATAATATTACACACTAATTGTTAAGTTGGCAAGGTATGATTCAACTTTTACTAAGCGACATTCTTTGCTTGATTCATATAAAGTTATATTTATTTGCTCCTAGTGAAAAAAATATCTTGACTTCACCTTGTGATTATAAGGAGTTGTTTTACTATAAAACATTTTTAACCAGTTAAAGGCTAGTTTACACGGCCTTCACATATGCAACAAGTGAAATAGGATCTTTATTCATTGATATATATCAATTTAAGGCGCGAATGGATGTAAACGGGTTTCTACCACCCCATTTAATGGGAATAGTTATGAATGTATCAATCGATTCCTAAGCGTATAAACATTAAACTTAACCCAGGCATCTAAATGTTATTTAAATCAATTCATTTAAATATTTAAACATAGAGTCTCTGCCACTCTATTTATAGGAACATTTTAATTAGTTTGTTTTTATGAAATTATTTATAATTATTGAAGGTTGAATTTTACGAAAGTTAAAACTCGTCTAAAATTATAGATTTTTTTTAGTGAAATCTGTTTTCCTTGATAAAAACAACTGGTTTTTGTTTTTTATTCAAAAAGGTCGTTGTAGAAGGTGACTAAATGCATATGTCCCAAAATGTTTTTAATGCACAATCAACAAGCATGTTAAAATTTACTCAAAATTACATTTAATGCACATCTAACTTTGAAAAAACAACTAACAAGCTTCTAAATCATAAATGTTCATTAAAATGTAGGTAAAATTACAGTTTTGGGATGCGAAATACGAATTAAATGACCCATTTATTAGGCAACCAGTTTCGCACGTTTGAGATTGTAACACCAATATTTAGAAGTACGTTTTTATATGTAGATATTCCCCAATTTGTTTGTACTTTGTTGGGAAATGACGTGACCATGTATATATATATATATTTATAAGCGCATTTACTGAATATTTCTAATAAGTAAATTATAGACTAGTAACAAGTGATTTAAATAAACTTCAAAATAATCGGAGAAATTACCGTCAAATATTATTGAATATCTGAATAAAAAATTATAGGTACATCTTTCAGTATTACGAATAATTTATATATTAAAACGTATATATAAATAGAACATTCGCTAAGGTTGATTAAAACATGTATTTTGCTCTAACGCTGTTAGTTGTTCATATTTCAGCTCTAACTGAAAATTATACTTATACAATACAACACAATATTTCTGAAAACGATACTTTTCAAGAAACTGAAACAAATGAATATTTATTGTTTGAAAATCCTAAATATATACGAACAACTGAAACTTTTCAGAGTCAAGTAACTGAAAGTAATGATGAATGGACCAAATTTCTAAATGGTGAAAAAACAACTGAAACTGAAGTGACTCAAAACTTACAAAGTTGTGATACTGAAAATCCTGAATTGTACACGGTTTCTACTCAACTAACTAGCACTAAAAATACAGCGACTTTTCAGTTAACTGAAACTTTACTAGAGATAGAATTAAATGATGTTTTTGCGAATCTAACTAAACGTTTAGCAAATTTAAATACATTAGTGATATCTTATGAAATCGACGTAGAAACAATTATTTTGAATCATTTAACAACAAAAACAATTGTGTCGCCATTCAAACCAACAAACTTTGATGAAAACACCAAATTCGATTTATTTATTATAATAATAAAATCTCTAGATCATACATCGAATTTTTTACAAAAATTAGTCACTGATTTTGGGTACCAAATCAGAGCAAAATTCATTTTTATCAACTTAAACACAACCTTAGAAACTCAAGATATTTTCAAACTCACTTGGAACGTTTATATAATGAATATAATCGTTTTACAAAAAGAAAATACAATTTGGAGAACGTTTACACACTTCCCATACGCAAACCGAACATGTGGTTTGAGTTTAGAACCTGTAGAGCATCTAGACTTGTTTCCAAACAAGATAGATTTAAACATGCAAGGTTGCGACATACGTTTAATGGGATTACATTTAAAACCGTACGTCTTAGACGTTACTAAATCTTTAGCAGATCCAACCATAGCTGGAGTCGAAGTTACAATTATACATAATATACTCAAAAAAATGAACTTTACTGAGCAGTAAATCGTAAATTCTTGACATCTAAGCTTTAAGACTTAAATAAATAATTATTTTTCAGATACATCCCCAACCCGTACCCCCATTGGGGTTATTACTATAAAAACGGCGAGTACACAATGATTTTTAAAGAAATACATAACAAAAAAGCGGATATCGGTTTCGGAATGATGATCGGAAACGATACAATCGAAAAGTACTTCGATGGAACCGTACAACATATTGATACAACCGCGGTGTGGTTTGTTCCGACTGCGTTACCAATTGCGCAATGGAAGAATTTAACTGTGATTTTTGATGGGATTGTTTGGAGTTCGATTTTTTTCGTTTTTATGTTAAACGGGGTGATTTGGTACGTATTGGGTCGCAATCGAGAACAATCTGCGTCGTATAATGAATTGTCGTTGTGTTTGATGGGCGCGTTTTATATTTTATTGCAAGGGTCGTTTACGACCCCGGAAGCTTGGAAAATTCGATTTGTTGTTGTGATTTGGTCCGTTTCTAGTTTGTTGATATTTACTGCTCACCAATGCCAATTAACAGGTATTTGTTTTTATTTATTTATACGCTCTTATTATTATTTTTTGCACTTTTAGGTATCTTAACTTCGCCATTATATGAGCATCAGATTTCTAATTTAAAAGAATTAGTCGAGTCTAATTTGGAATATGGGTTTTATCCGATTTTAAAAGATCTCTATAGTGATCCAACGAATAAAATTCGTTGGACGGTTTTGAAGAAGTTTAAACCGTGTTCATTGACGCAAACATGTATGAATAGAACAGCGTTTAACAGGGATTTTGCTGTTATTAAAAATAGGCGACAAGGAGCGTATTTCATGCCTAAATATTATACGTCCACTACAGGTGATTATTTAAACTATACTTATTACGACTTATGAATGATAAATGTGTGTTTATTTGTTAGGGAAACCGATGCTTTATGTGTTTAAAGCGTCTGAATTTGTGGTTTGGTGTAAATATTTTGTGCCGAAAGGTTTCCCATTTCTAGACCGGATTAATCAGTTAATTTTGTTGTTGCAATCGAATGGTTTGATTGCGAAATGGGATGCGGATATTGTCGCTGGACCAACTGGAGATGATGACCGAACGGAGTTGGAACCGTTGACGTTGAACCATTTGCAAGGTGCTTTCTTTTTGTTGATTTTTGGCTCAGTTATATCGCTTTGTATGTTCGGCTCCGAAAAGGTTTATTTTCGTGTTTGGGGTAAAAAGAATGTTGATAAAACTTTGCATGGTTTGACAATTGAAGAAACATTTGACGAAGAAACTTTGAAAGAAATCACTTAAAACTTATATTAGTTATTTTTGATTTTGGACTAAAAACAACTGCAGTGTATTGCTTACACACACACATACACACACACACAAAGAGCGAGAGAGATAACCAGACAAAAAACACACACACACACAGCGAGAGAGATAGATAGATAGACACAGAGACGCACACAGAGAGAAAGAGAGAGAGGCGGAATTCCGTAAATGGTCAGACTCGACCCAGAGAAGGTAAAAAAATTTGACGAAAATAAATTGAAAGAAATTACTTAAAATTATTTTCGCGTTTGGAATAAAAATAAATTAATAAAACTATAAACAAATTAGGTAATTACCAATTGTTTTAATTAAAAAAGCATTTTCGCTTAAGTCTCAAATGTTTCTAATATTTAATTACAAAACAAATTTATTATGAAATTGATAGACACCTTTTATTACGTATTATTTAATATCAATTACGTTTTAAAACAAAACAAAACGAAGTTATAACTTAAAACGATTGAAAATCACAACTATATTTAATAAACCTTGATTTAAATCCAAATTTATAGTAATTAAATCAAATTACTTGAGTTTTAAGTGTAATCAAGTTATTTTCTTTAAAATAATCGAATTATCTTAACTGTAGCGACCAAATCACCCAAAAAGTAATACAAGTTGCATATATACACAAAACATATTGATTTAACTTAGTTTACTTAAAAAAAAAACTACTAATTTTAGTATTTAGCCAGTTTTAAATAGCAATTTACTTGAATTAGTGCGTGTGGTTATATATATATATATATATATATATATATATATATATATATATATATATATATATATATATATATATATATATATTGTATATATGAGGTAAAAAAAAAAGATTAAAGCTCAACTTACAAGTGCAAACACTCTGATTGTGGCAACTGGTCTTGTATCCATCAGACATTGTCACAAACACACTTCTTGCCAATGTTATTGTTCAATCAACTGACGGTAATTGAGTTTATGTAATATATATATATATATATATTAGAATGTAATTCGTTGGTCAGCTGAGTCAGCCTCTCGCAACTAAACAACTGAGACTCACTTGTATAGTCAATACAACAGCCACTTTGCAAATATCACATTGTTCATGGACAATTATTATTTACCGACATACGTTTCATATATACCTATATATATATAAAAATATATATATAGGTATATAAGACTTTTTTTTTGTCGTTTCATACACTTTCAATACAACATTTAGATATTTCGGTTATTTTAGAAATGGTTTTTTGTTTGTTTTTAATCGCCTAGTAATAACATTAACGATTGATTACATAAAGTAATCTGAGAAAGCTTTTTAGTTGCTTTAAATGAATGTTAAAGTTCCGTATGCAGAAATGTGTTATGTAAGAAGACACATATAAAATAAGTAGTAGTAGTTATATGTTTATTTAGCAAATTTGGTAATTGACCTAAAGAAATATGATGTGGATATCACATTCCATAATTATTTAAATTTGTTTATGTACTTAAGAGTCAATTGTTTATATTTTTAATTTTGAAATTAATGTCATTAGAGACTCATTAGATTGAGTCATGGAATTTTAAATAAAATTAAAAATTAAATAGATAATTGTTGCTTCCCAGAAGACAATTACTGATAGTTATATATTTTTTTAAAGAAACGTAGTTTGAATTAGTAAAAAATCATACTTAATATCTAATTTGGTATTACGAAAAAACATGTAGGTAATAATACTAATTTTAGATTACTTATTTAAACGTTAATGCATAAATGTGCTCGATTTATTTCGGTGCATAAAAAATTCAAACACAATAAATCAATAAGTTTTTTTTAATTAATACAAAAATTATTATAAACAATTTATTCGATATTTACAATATATATATATATATATATATATATATATATATATATATATATATATATATATATATATATATATATATATATATATATATATATATATATCACTATGTTTGAAATTGTAGTAAAACAACGAAATATGTTGTTATTGCACCCAACAACTGAAATTGTTAAACATTAATTTATATTTTAAACAAAAATTTAAACAATACTTACAGAATATATAAACTCTAAGTTAATTGGAAATAAACCAAATGCAGTAAATCGTAATTTGTTATAATGTAGATGTAACACATATGTTTCAATCTAAAATAATTGTTTAAATTAGCATTAAGTTCGATTTACATGCAGTACACAGCCTTGGGGCACAAAGGTGACATGCACACCTGAGTTTTATACATGTTTTAGACGTACAGTAATAACCACAATTATTTCTATACAGGTCTCATAAGCGTTAAAAGATCTCCAACTATATATATAGTGGCACATGTCATCTTAGCACCCCCAAGACAACTATTATATAATTACTTTATTAAACACTTCTTTATCTATATGTCGAATATCATTCATCATATTAAATGTCTTTTTAGCCTGGAAAATATATAATAAATATAAATTAAAAGTTTATTTAATTCGAAAAATATAATTAATTTTGTAGAATTTTATTAAAATATTATTTACGCGTTTCTAATTGTTTAAACTATTGAAAATAATTATAAATAATGTTATAATTGATATCGAATGAGCCATAAAGTCAAATTTGTTTAAAACATTGAGTTTTGTTTTGTTTTAAAAATCACTATAACAAATTGACAACAATATATAAATAAGTAATTGGAATAAAAAGAAAATAAATATATATTTATTTCGGGTAAAACTGAATTTTTATTATATTTAATAAATCAGGAAATATCGTCACTTAAAGCTTAAAATAAAGACTCACATTAACCGTACTGATTTAGTAATGCAAACCTTTTCAATAATCAAATCAAATTGATAACTTTTAGATACTGGCGCTATTAAAAAATAAACACTCCAAATAACCAAAGAATACCCCATTAAAAGCGAATAGTTGCGAAAGTTCATCAAATATAAACTGATTAACATTGAATTAATTATATATAAAAACGAATTCAGAAAAGTCACCAACAAATATAAATTAAAATGTTTGTTTAATCTAAACAACAGTGCGCTTAAATCACCATAACTCAAAACGATTTGTTTCAAAACACATTTCGCGTTTGGGAAATCCAACAACTTTTTATTTAATTTACAAAAACGTATTTGTACATTATGCAAAAAGAATATTAACTGGTTATCAAATATAGTGTTTAAACAAGCGGTTAAAATTAAATAATATTAAATGTGCATGCACGTCGTTCGACGTCCATTGCGCTAAACTTATTATATTAACTAGGATAATCATCGCCAGTTTAAACACTGTTAATTTTAGTACATATTTACGTATAGGAACATAATTGATTTTAATTTTAATTTGTTTAAACACAAAATCGATTTGTTGAAATTTAACTAAAATTTCATTTAGACTATCTAAAGTTACGAAATTATATATTATTATTATTATAACTGCTATAATTGATAAACAATTAACTATTATGTCGAATAGACTTAAGACGCCAATTTGTTGATCGCGTTTTTGTTCTTGTAAAAGTCCAATAGTCTGATTGGCCAGCGCCAAAATTGACAACAATATATAAATGATTAATTGGAGTATATATAAAACGATTTCTGCGTTGGATTTGTTTGATTTTGATGGATATGGTATCACATATTTAGTAATGCATTTTTTTATAACACCAAAATATGTCTTGGTTACAAGCAGACATTTTTATAGACTGCCACAAATATTATTAATGCCTTATATTTAATATAGCCAATCGATTAATAAGTATCTTACATTAACCATAAATATCATTTGTTTTACATTAATGAGGTCACGAATGTTTTCATTCAATCATTTTCATCGCCGGAAATTATACCTAACGCCTATGCATAAGCAACCAGCACTGTGTGTGTGTGTGTGTTATTTACTCCTATCAAATATTAAAAAATAACAAAAATATTAAATAAATTGTAATTAATTACATAATTTAATTACATGCATTCAATTACTTTTAATACATATACACTTATATCAACAACAACAAAAAAGCATAGTCACTATGAAGCAGTTGAGTATTAGAGTGCCGCTTTTGATCAATAAATAACTTACTAACCTGTAAGATAACAAAATCGCAGTAAAACCCAATAAAAAACGGTCCGGACAATGTAAAAACAGCCAGTAATCCAAGCGCAATTAAAAACGTTACTGTTAACTGGTCATTGCTAACAGTTTGAAACACCAAAAACACAATAAAAACCATATAAACAAATTCGCGTAAACATTTCAACACTAAATATACCCCAAAGAACCTATTTACATCCAAACATATATCAACGCACAATTGGTACACTGCAAAAATGCGTTTTAGATCATGTTTAATCTGTTTTAAATTATGAACTCGATTTAATTTGAGCTTAAGTATAGTTTTATTTGATTTTACAGTGTGACTATGCAGATTTAGTGCGTTAAATTTGATTACATTCGAATTTATGGTTTCGAATTTGTTTTAATTATGTGTAAAAAAAATAATAGTTGTGTTTCGATTGTAATGTCTATACAAATACTTAATACAAAAATACAAATATGTCCTACAATAACTAGATTATAATAATACATAATAATGAAAAATTCAATAAAAACAATCGAAATGAATCTGATTATAAGATATAAATTCACAAATCGTTTCGTTTGTGCATACGAAACCGTAATATTTAATTGTTCTAATTTAAGATCAATGTTTTGGTATTGTTTAAATAGAAACGACAGTTGATTTGCTTGGTATACACTGTTAAAAATATGTCTCAAAGTATAAACACATAGAAATATATGTAAGAGGTACAATAACGCCTGTGCGAATTGACTTAAGTTTTGCTCGTTGTGTTTTCTATTATGAATTAAAATGCTATTCGTACCAAATAAGTACATAAGTAAAAATATTAATAATGCCAACAAATAGAAAATCGTATATGGTTTTTATGTGTGAATGTCCACAAAGTATCAGTTTTAACTGCAGTATAAGGGCCAATAGTAAGATTTTGCTAGTGATGTATAGTTTGGAAAAGGCCCAAAAGATATCGTTCTTTGGATACACCATTTTGTCTACTACTAGAAATATTTAATATATGTTTTATTTATGTGTTTAGATTCTTTATAAAGGAACTTTTTAAGACAAATAGTTATATTGCCTAATATGTAATAAAGGCAATCAATTAATAATTATCTGTCAATATTTTCATTAATTTACACTAATGAGGTCACGAATGTGTTCATTTAATTATTTTTATCGAAAGTAAAACACAATAAAGAACGGTTCACTAATTCAAGTGCTATTACTAGTGGTTTTTTTTCCATTGACAAATTATTTTACTTCATCATATGTCTCTTATAATAATATAATAATAATAATAATAAACGCCTACACGCATACAATCCGCAACGCCCATCAGCTGAGATGAACTACAATACAAACGCTTTTGCGTATGCAACCCGTAATACTGTACTGTACTATAAGTACAAACTTATTTTAATCTAGGGTGGGCCATTTGTTGGATTCTCTTTGAAGTGCGTGTTATTTCGACAGTTTGCAACACTTACACGCTTGACATTGATAGATATGTAGTGGCAAACCTTACAGCTGAGGATTGACACTACATATCTATAAATGTATATATTCTATAATTTAATTGACGCAAATAACATCACTATGAAGCAGTTGAGTATCAGTGTGCCGCTTTTGATTAATAAATTACTTACTAACCTGTAAGTTAACAAATTCGCAGTAAAAACCAATAAAAAACGGTCCAGTAAGAGTAAAACCAGCCAGTAATCCAACCACAATTACAAACGTTACTGTTAACTGGTCATTAGTAACAATTTGAAACAACATAAACACAATAAAAACCATATATAGAAATTCGCGTAAACATTTCAACAATAAAAACACCCCAAAGAACCTATTTACATTCAAACATATATCAATACACAATTGGTACACCGTAAAAATACGTTTTAATCATGTGTAATCTGTTCTACATTATGAACTCTATGCAGATTTAGTGCTTTAAATTTGATTAAATTCGAATTGATGGTTTCAAATTTTGTTTTAATATTGTGTAAAAAAAATAATAGTTGTGTTTCGATTGTAACGTCTACACACATACTAAATACTAAAATACTAATATGTTCTATTATAAGCACTTTATAATGATACTTATTAATTACAATTACAATAAAAACAATCGAAATGAATTTAATTATAAGATATAAATTTACAAATCGTTTCGTTTGTGTATACGAAGCCGTAATATTTAATTGTTCCAATTTAATATCAACGTCTTGATATTGTTTAAATATAAGCGACAGTTGATTTGTTTGGAATACACTGTTAAAAATATGCCTCAATGTATAAGCATATAGAAATATATGTAAGAGGTACAATATCGGCTGTGCGAATTGACTTACGAGTTGATCGCTGTGTTTTCTATTATGAACTAAAATGCTATTCGTACCAAATAAGTAAATAGGTACAAATATTAATAATATCAACAAATACAAAAACGTATATGGTTTTTTATGTGTGAATGTCCACAAAGTATCAGTTTTAACTGCAGTATAAGGGGCCAATAGTAAGATTTTGCTAGCTATGTATAGTTTGGAAAAGGCCCAAAATATATCGCTACTTGAATTCACCATTGTGTTTACTACTAAAAATATATAATATGTTTGATGGATGCGTGTAGATTATCTATAAAGATTAGCTTTAAATTCAATTAGAGGTTATTTCTTCAATATTCTTTAATTTACTAATTAGAGTCCATAACAAATAATTCATAAACCCCTAGACGTATGCAATCCATAACACCTAGAAACAAACTCACAAAACGCCTATGCAACCCGCAATACTGCCCAGCAAACTTATTCTATAAAAGTACAAACTCATTTTAATATAGGTGGGGCATCTGTTCATTTATTTTCATTTAATAATATTAATTTTAGATAACATATTTAAACGTAAGTGCGCATAAATGTGCTCGATTTATTTCGGCGCATACAAAATTCAAAACACA
Source organism: Nebria ingens riversi (assembly GCA_018344505.1). Classification (NCBI taxonomy): domain Eukaryota; kingdom Metazoa; phylum Arthropoda; class Insecta; order Coleoptera; family Carabidae; genus Nebria; species Nebria ingens. The sequence goes on from JADQWA010001375.1 coordinate 26,299, forward strand.
ATAAATCAATAAGTTTTTTTTAATTAATACAAAAATAATTATAAATAATTTATTCGATATTTACAATATATATATATCACTATGTTTGAAATTGTAGTAAAACAACGAAATATGTTGTTATTGCACCCAACAACTGAAAATGTTAAACATTTATTCATATTTTAAACTAAAATTTAAACAATACTTACAGAATATATAAACTCTAAGTTAATTGGAAATAAACCAAATGCAGTAAATCGCAATTTGTTATAATGTAGATGTAACACATATGTTTCAATCTAAAACAATTGTTTAAATTAGCATTACGTCGATTTACATAAACTACACAGCCTTGGGGCACAAAGGTGGCATGTACACTTGAATTTTATACATGTTTTAGACCTACAGTAATAACCACAATTATTTCTATACAGGTCTCATAAGCGTTAAAAAATTTCCAACTATATATATATATATATATATATATATATATATATATATATATATATATATATATATATATATATATATATATATATAATATATTGGGTCATGCCATCTTAGCACCCCCAAGATAACTATTATATAATTACTTTATTAAACACTTCTTTATCTATATGTCGAATATCATTCATCATATTAAACGTCTTTTTAGCCTGGAAAATATATAGGTAATAAATATAAAATAAAAAGTGTATTTTTTAAATTTTAGTATTTAATTATATATATATATATATATATATATATATATATATATATATATATATATATATATATATATATATATATATATATATATATATATATATATATATATATATACATATATATATTTAATTGTCAAATAAAGTCAAACCTCATCAACAACTAAATCAAATTGATAACTTATCGTAATTGGGCCAAAAACAAGTAGGCAATCCATGCACCCATCAAAAATAATATATATATATATATATATATATATATATATATATATATATATTATATATATAAATATATATATATATATATATATATATATATATTTATATATATATATATATATATATATATATATATATATATATATAAATATATATATATATATATATATATATATATATATATATATATATATAAAACTATTTAAAAACATTCCGAGCAAATACAAATTAAAATGTTTATTTAAACTGAACGCAATCGAGCTTAAATCACCATAACACACATTAATTTGCTTTAAAATATGTTTTAAATCTTTATCTAAACCCGACAACGTTTTATTTAATTTCGTAAATCGTACTTTGATATTATACAAAAAGAAAATCAACTGGGTATCTAGTATAGTGTTAGCAATAGATGTTATGTTAAATAAGATTAAATGTGCTTGGATTAATTTGGACATCCCTTGAATTAAATTTAAAATATTCATTAGTGTAATAAAAAGAAATTTAACAATTGTAAATATTAATACATATTTACGTATGGACACATAATTAATGTTGATGTTTATACGTTTTAAATTTAAATCAACGTTGTCGATTTTAATTAAAATATTATTTAAGCGTTTCCAAGTGTTTAAACTATTGCAAATAATTATAAAAAATGTTATAATTGATAGCGAACGCGCTATTAAATCGAATTGATTTAAAACACTGAGTTTTTTTGTTTTAAAAATTTAGTTACATGTGCTATGTATTGAAAAGCCCAAAATATGTTCTGGTTAGGGACGGCCATATTTTAATACTGTCCAAAAACGTTAAGTATGTTTTTAATAAACAATTTGATTGAGTAATTATCGGATATATAATTTGTTTTAATCAAATGAGGTCATGAATTATTTATTTCGTCACCGAAAATTTATATATTTATTTCGAGTAAAAATGAATCGTTATTATATATGTATAATAAATAAAGAAATATCGTCAATTTAAAGCTTGAAGCAATCATAATTTCTATTAGACGTTTTTGTTAAAATAAAGACTCACTTTAACCGTACTGATTTAGAAATGCGAACCTTTTCAAAAATCAAATCAAGTTGATAACTTATAGATACTGGCGCTAATAAAAAATAAGCACTCCAAATGGCCAAAGAATACCCCAATAAATCCGAATAGTTAGGACAGCTCATCAAATATAAACTAATTAACATTGCATTAATAATATATAAAAACGAATTCAAAAACGTCGCCATCAAATATAAATTAAAATGCTTGTTTAATCTGAACATCAGCGCGCTTAAATCACCATAACTCAAAACGATTTGTTTCAAAACACAGTTCGCGTTTGGGAAATCCAACAGCTTTTCATTTAATTTACTAAAACGTATTTGTAAGTTATGCAAAAAGAAAATCAACTGGTTATCAAATACAATGTTTAAAGACGCTGTTAAATTAAATAATATTAAATGTGCATGCACTTTTTTCGACGTCTTGTGCACTAAATTTAGTATATTAACTAGGATAATCATCGCCACTTTAAACATTGTTAATTTTAGTACATATTTATGTATAAGAGCATAATTGATATGAATTTTAATATGTTTAAACACCAAATCGATTTGTTGAAATTTAACTAAAATTTCATTTAGACTATCTAAAGTTACGTAATTATATATTATCATTATTATAACTGCTATAATTGATAAAAAATTAACTACTATGTCAAATATGCTTAAAAAGCCAATATCACGATCTAGATTTTCAACTTGTAAAAGTGCATAAATCTGATTGGCCATCGCCAAAATTAACAACAATATATAAATGATTAATTGGAGTATATATAAAACGATTTCCGCGTTGGATTTGTTTGATTTTGGTGGATATGGTATCACATATGTAGTAATGCATTTTTTATAAGACCAAAATATGTCTTGGTTACAAGCAGACATTTTTATAGACTGCCACAAATTTCGTAAATGTCTCAATTTATTATAGCTAATCGATTAATAATTATCTTACATTAACCATTAATATAATTTCTTTTACACTAATGACGTCAGGAATGTATTTATTTTCACCACCGGAAATTATACCGAACGCCTACGCGTAAGCAACCAGCTCTGCATGTGTGTGTGTTATTTACTCTCAACAAATATTTAAAAAATTAACAAAAATATTAAATAAATTGTAATTAATTACGTAATTTAATAACATGGATTCAATTACTTTTAATACAAATACATTTATAGCAACGAAAAAGAATATATAGTCACTAGGAAGCAGTTGAGCATTAGTGTGTCACTTTTAATCAATAAATAACTTACTAACCTGTAACTTAACCAAACCGCAGTAAAAGCTAATAAAAAACGGTCCAGAAAGTGTAAAAACAGCCAGTAATCCAAGCGCAATTACAAACGTTACTGTTAACTGGTCTTTACTAATAACTTGAAACAACAAAAACACAATAAAAACCATATATAGAAATTCGCGTAAACATTTCAACATTACAAAAACCCCAAAGATCCTATTTACATCCAAACATATATCAATGCACAATTGGTACACTATAAAAATGCGTTTTAAATCATATTTAACCTGTTTTACATTATAAACTTGATTGCATTTGAGCTTAAGTATAGTTTTTATTTGATTTGACAGTGTGACTATGCAAATTTAGTGCTTTAAATTTGATTAAATTCGAATTGATGCTTTCAAATTTTGTTTTAATATTGTGTACAAAAAATAATAGTTGTGTTTCGATTGTAATGTTTACTAAACTACTAAATAAAATAATACAAATATGGTCTAAAATAATCTGATTATAATGATACTTATAAATGAAAATTTGAATAAAAACAATCGACATAAATTTGATTAAAAGACATAAATTGACAAATCGTTTCGTTTGTGCATATGAAACTGTAATATTTAATTGTTCCAATTTAATGTCAACGTCTTGATATTGTTTAAATAGAAACGACAGTTGTTTTGCTTGGAATACACTGTTAAAAATATGTCTCAACGTATAAGCACTTACAAATATATGTAAGAAGTATATTAATGCCTGTGCAAATTGAGTTAAGTTTTGTTCGCTGGATTTTCTATTATGAACTAAAATGTTTTTCGTAACAAACAAGTAAATAGGTAAAAATATTAATAATATCGACAAATAGAAAATCGTATATGGTTTTTTATGTGTGAATGTCCACAAAGTATCAGTTTTAACTGCAGTATAAGGGGCCAATAGTAAGATTTTGCTAGTTATGTATAGTTTGGAAAAGGCCCAAAAGATATCGCCACTTGGATTCACCATTTTGTCTACTACTACAAATATTTAATATGTTTGATGTATGCGTGTAGATTATCTATAAAGGTTAGCTTTATAAAAGTTAACTTTAATTTACTAAATAGTGTCCACAATAAATAATTCATAAATATAATTATATTAAAAGATAATTACCCACGTGAGAAAATTAATTTAAATTTATAATTTACAAGCGTCAAAAATTATAAATTTCAAATGATTTGTTATATTTTTCCATGTTTTGTTGCAAATATTAATAATACTAAACGCCTAGATGTATACAAGCCATAACGCGTAGTAACAAAAACACCAAACGCCTATGCATTAGCAACCCGCAAAACTGTACAGCAAACATACAAACTTATTAAAATATATTTTATAATTTAATAGATACAAACAACTAAACAATATCAGTGCTGTATTCTAGGTAGTTCTAACGATTTCTTTTACATTTTCATAATGTATTCTTTATATTTATTAATAATAAACGTCTAAACATATGTTAGCGCAAATATTTCTCATATGCGTGAATTACGCCTATGCATAAGCAACGCGCAATGCTTGTTAGCTGACTAGGTTGCTATATGATGGAAATTGGTAGCAGCGCAAATATAGTAATAACAATGAAGCAATTGAGTATTAGAGTGCCGCTTTTGATCAATAAATAACTTACTAACCTGTAAGTGAACAACATCGCAGTAAAAACCAATTAAAAACGGTCCACAAAGTGTAAAAACTGCATGTAATCCAAGCGCAATTACAAATATTACTGTTAACTGGTCATTACTAATAAGTTGAAACAACAAAAACACAATAAAAACCATATGTAGAAATTCGCGTAAACATTTCAACAATAAAAACACCCCAAAGATCCTATTTACATCCAAACATATATCAATGCACAATTGGTACACTGTAAAAATGCGTTTTAAATCATATTTAACCTGTTTTAAATTATAAACTCGATTTAATTTGAGCTTAAGTATAGTTTTATTTGCTTTTACAGTGTGAATATGCAGATATAGTGCTTTAAATTTGATTAAATTCGAATTGATGCTTTCAAATTTTGTTTTAATATTGTGTAAAAAAAATAATAGTTGTGTTTCGATTGTAGTGTCTACAAAAATACTAAATACAAAAACACTAATATGGTCTATAATAACCTGATTATAATGATACATATTAATTATAATTTCAATAAAAACAATTGAAATGAATCTGATTATAAGATATAAATTCACAAATCGTTTCGTTTGTGCATATGAAACCGTAATATTTAATTGTTCTAATTTAAGATCAACATCTTGGTATTGTTTAAATAGAAACGACAGTTGATTTGCTTGGAATACACTGTTAAAAATATTCCTCAACGTATAAGCAGATAGAAATATATGTAAGAGGTGCAATAACGCCTGTGCGAATAGATTGATGTTTTCGCTGCTGTCGTGTCTATTATGTACTAAAATGCTATTCGTACCAAATAAGTAAATAGGTACAAATATTAATAATATCAACAAATACAAAAACGTATATGGTTTTTTATGTGTGAATGTCCACAAAGTATCAGTTTTAACTGCAGTATAAGGGGCCAATAATAATATTTTGCTAATTATGTATAGTTTGGAAAAGGCCCAAAAGATATCGCCACTTGGATTCACCATTGTGTTTACTACTAGAAATATGTAATATATGTTTTATGTATGCGTGTAGATTGTCTATAAAGGTTAGCTTTAAATTTAATTAGAGAATATTTCTTCGATATTCTTTAATTTATTAAATAGCGTCCACAATAAATAATTCATAAATACAATTACTATAAAAAGTAATTATCCACGTGAGAAAATTGTTTTAAATTTATAATTTTCAAGCGTCAAAAGTTATCAATTTCAAACAATTTGTTATATTTTTCAATGTTTTGTTGCAAATATTAATAATACTAAACGCTTAGATTTATACAAGCCTTAACGTGTAGAAACAAACCTACCAAACGCCTATGCATATGCAACCCGCAAAACTGTACAGCAAACGTATCAACTTATTAAAATATATTTTATAATTTAATAGATACAAACAACTAAAAAATATCAGTGCTGTATTCTAGGTCGTTTTAACGATTCCTTTTACATTTTCATAATATATTCTTTATATTTATGAATAATAAACGCCTAAACATATGTTACCGCAAATGTTTCTCAATTTTGTGAATTACGCCTATGCATAAGCAACGCGCAATGCTTGTTAGCTGACTAGGTTGCTATACAATGGAAATTGGTGGAAGCGCAAATATAGTAATAACAATGAAGCAATTGAGTATTAGAGTGCCGCTTTTGATCAATAAATAACTTACTAACCTGTAAGTGAACAACATCGCAGTAAAAGCCAATTAAAAACGGTCCAGAAAGGGTAAAAACTGCATGTAATCCAAGCGTAATTATAAATATTACTATTAACTGGTCATTACTAATAAGTTGAAACAACACAAACACCATAAAAACCATATATAGAAATTCGCGTAAACATTTCAACATTACAAAAACCCCAAAGATCCTATTTACATCCAAACATATATCAATGCACAATTGGTACACTGTAAAAATGCGTTTTAAATCATATTTAACCTGTTTTAAATTATAAACTCGATTTAATTTGAGCTTAAGTATAGTTTTATTTGATTTGACAGTGTGACTATGCAGATTTAGTATTTTAAATTTGATTAAATTCGAATTGATGGTTTCAAATTTTGTTTTAATATTGTGTAAAAAAAATAATAGTTGTGTTTCGATTGTAATGTCTACAAACATACTAAATACAAAAATACTAATATGATCTATAAGAAAAACATTATGATACTTATTAATGAAAATTTGAATAAAAACAATTGAAATGAATTTGATTATAAGATATAAATTAACAAATCGTTTCGTTTGTGCATATGAAACCGTAATATTTAATTGTTCTAATTTAAGATCAACGTCTTGGTATTGTTTAAATAGAAACGACAGTTGATTTGCTTGGAATACACTGTTCAAAATATGTCTCAATGTATAAGCACTTACAAATATATGTAAGAGGTACAATAACGCTTGTGCGAATTGACTTATGTTTTCTCTGCTGTCGTGTCTATTATGAACTAAAACGATTTTCATACCAAATAAGTAGATAGGTACAAATATTAATAATGCCAACAAATAGAAAATCGTATATGGTTTTTTATGTGTGAATGTCCACAAAGTATCAGTTTTAACTGCAGTATAAGGGGCCAATAGTAAGATTTTGCTAGTTATGTATAGTTTGGAAAAGGCCCAAAAGATATCGTTCTTTGGATGCACCATTTTGTCTGCTACTAGAAATATTTAATATATGTTTTATTTAGGTGTTTAGACTCTCTATAAAGAATTTTTTTAAAGACACATAGTTATTGTCTAATATGTAATAAAGGCAATCAATTAATAATTATCTGTCAAAATTTTCATTAATTTACACTAATGAGGTCACGAATGTGTTCATTTAATTATTTTTATCGCCAGTAAAACACAATAAAGAACAGTTCACTAATTCAAGTGCTATTACTAGGGGTCTTTTTTCCATTGACAAATTATTTTACTTCATCATATGTCTCTTATATTAATAATAATAATAAACGCCTAGACGCATACAATCCGCATTGCCCATCGGCTGAGATGAACAATACAAACGCTTTTGCGTATGCAACCCGTAATACCGAACTGTACTATAAGTACAAACTTATTTTAATCTAGCGTGGGCCATTTGTTGGATTCTCTTTGAAGTGCGTGTTATTTCGATAGTTTGCAACACTTACACGCTTGACATTGATAGATATGTAATGTCAAACCTTACAGCGGAGGATTGACACTACTTATCTATAAATGTATATATTCGAATTGATGGTTTCAAATATTGTTTTAATATTGTGTAAAAAACATCGGCCATGTATTGGCCCTAAACTTTCTTTTACGTAGTCAGTATATTTTGATTTGATAGTATATAAATTAAAATATAAAATGATTAAATTTAAAAGAAAATATTTTCATTCATTATGTCCAGTAAAATTGTAAAGTTAGATTATTGTCAGATTTCTAAAAAAACATATGTATTTTAGATTTAAAATGTTCGATTCTTAAGTAATATAAAGAAAATATAATTATTCATTACACATTATTAAAAATTATGGCTGGACATTTTTTAGTTTTCAAATGAACTTTAAACCTTACAAAATATTTTCATATAATATTTTAAATTATTACCTAACCTTTGTAACGTTTTTTCACTAAACTTATTTGTGATACTGACAATAAATGTTAAATGTCAAAATATTTGAATATTAAAAACAATTGACATGCATAGTAGATGCGATTTATTATATATAATTTCCCATACCTACGTAACTATGGCAATATCAATAAGATAAGATCTTGTAACTGGTACTTTTTGAAGAAATGTTTCAAACAAAAGTTGTGCAGAATTCTAATATCTTTCAATTTTATTCTAACTATATTTACTGCAAGTATAGCCATTCCGGAGATATTGCAAAAATTGCAAAAAAAGTCTTGAGTAAACATGCACTTCCAGTTTGAATATGCTTTTCAAAAATAGGAGGTTTCCCTCCCAGGCATATACAAATCTTAAGTTTAAAGTTTCATAATTTTATCTTCAACAGTGTAGCCTGTAGAGCGCACACAGCCACACACACACACACACACACACAGACGTCATTCCAAAAATAGTCAGGCTCGATTCAGGGAAGGTCAACAGATGTATTTCCGTTAAAATTTCGAGAATGTTTTTTTTTCGTGATTACAATACTTACTTATACTTCGTAAAAGAAAGTAAATATTAATAATGCCAACAAATAGAAACTCGTATATGGTTTTTTATGTGCGAATGTCCACAAAGTATCAGTTTTAACTGCAGTATAAGGCCAATAGTAAGATTTTGCTAGTTATGTATAGATTGGAAAAGGCCCAAATATATCGCTACTTGAATTCACCATTGTGTTTACTACTACAAATATATAATATGTTTGATGGATGCGTGTAGATTATCTATAAAGGTTAGCTTTATAAAAGTTAACTTTAATTTACTAAATAGTGTCCACAATAAATAATTCATAAATATAATTATATTAAAAGATAATTATCCACGTGAGAAAATTAATTTAAATTTATAATTTACAAGCGTCGAAACATATAAATTTCAAATGATTTGTTATATTTTCCATGTTTTGTTGCAAATATTAATAATACCAAACGCCTAGACTTATACAAGAAATAAACCCACCAAACGCCTATGCCTATGCAACCCGCAAAACTGTACAGCAAACGTACAAACTTATTAAAATATATTTTATAATTTAATTGATACAAACAATTAAAAAATATCAGTGCTGTATTCTAGGTAGTTCTAACGATTCCTTTTACATTTTCATAATATATTCTTTATATTTATGAATAATAAACGCCTAAACATATGTTACCGCAATTGTTTCTCAATTTCGTGGATTACGCCTATGCATAAGCAACGCGCAATGCTTGTTAGCTGACTAGGTTGCTATATGATGGAAATTGGTAGCAGCGAAAATATAGTAATAACAATGAAGCAATTGAGTATTAGAGTGCCGCTTTTGATCAATAAATAACTTACTAACCTGTAAGTGAACAACATCGCAGTAAAAGCCAATTAAAAACGGTCCAAAAAATGTAAAAACTGCATGTAATCCAAGCGCAATTACAAATATTACTGTTAACTGGTCATTATTAATATGTTGAAACAACACAAACACCATAAAAACCATATATAGAAATTCGCGTAAGCATTTCAATAATAAAAACACCCCAAAGAACCTATTTACATCCAAACATATATCAAAGCATAATTGGTACACTGCAAAAATGCGTTTTAAATCATATTTAACCTGTTTTAAATTATAAACTCGATTTAATTTGAGCTTAAGTATAGTTTTATTTGATTTTACAGTGTGACTATGCAGATTTACTATTTTAAATTTGATTAAATTCGAATTGATGGTTTCAAATTTTGTTTTAATATTGTGTAAAAAAAATAATATTTGTGTTTCGATTGTAATGTCTACAAACATACTAAATACAAAAATACTAATATGATCTATAAGAAAAACAATATGATACTTATTAATGAAAATTTGAATAAAAACAATTGAAATGAATTTGATTATAAGATATAAATTAACAAATCGTTTCGTTTGTGCATATGAAACCGTAATATTTAATTGTTCTAATTTAAGATCAACGTCTTGGTATTGTTTAAATAGAAACGACAGTTGATTTGCTTGGTATACACTGTTAAAAATATGTCTCAATGTATAAGCACTTACAATTATATGTAAGAGGTACAATAACGCTTGTGCGAATTGACTTATGTTTTCTCTGCTGTCGTGTCTATTATGAACTAAAACGATTTTCGTACCAAATAAGTAAATAGGTACAAATATTAATAATGCCAACAAATAGAAAATCGTATATGGTTTTTTATGTGTGAATGTCCACAAAGTATCAGTTTTAACTGCAGTATAAGGGGCCAATAGTAAGATTTTGCTAGTTATGTATAGTTTGGAAAAGGCGCAAAAGATATCGCCACTTGGATTCACCATTGTGTTTACTACTAGAAATATGTAATATGTTTTATGTATGCGTGTAGATTACTTCGTTAATATTCATTAATTGTCTATATAATGTCCGCAATAAATAATTTATAAATTTAATTATAATAAAAGGTAATTATCCGTCAGATAATTATTTAAAGTACTTAATTTACAAGCGTCAAAAACTACGTATTTCAAACGATTTCTATTATTTTTACATTTCTTGTCTCATATTAATAATACTAAACGCCTATGCGTATGCAACCCGCAATACTGTACACCAAACGTACAAATTCATTTTAATTATTCTTTAATTTAATAGACGCCAAAGTATAGATATATAAAATTAATTAGTGCTGTCTTAAATTTGCAACGATTTCTTTTACATTTTAATATTTATTAATAAAAAACGCCTAAACATATGCTACCCGCAATTACTTTCACCTTATTTTGATTACGCCTATACATAAGCAACCCGCGATGCTTGTTCGCTGACTTGGTTGCTATATGATGGAAATTGGTAGACAGACACACACACACACACACGCGCGAGCGAATAAGCGAATACTTAAGCTCCTCGTACTCACCTCAAAAGTAATCGTCTCACAAAAATAACCAATCATCACGTGGCCCATGAGAACAAACGCAATCAATAGCACCAACGAAATAACGACGAAAATCGTAACATTGCCCAAAGTGAACATTTCAGTGACCAAAAAAACACAAAACACCAGATACAAAAGTGCGTTGAGACATTTCAAAATAATAAAAAAATTATAGGCTTTGTTCACAGTCACCCCAATATCGAAACAAATGTGGTACAAGTCTGAAACGAGTTTTAAGTCAGTCGCTAAAATAGCATCAAATGTTTTTTTATCATTGATCAACTGGATTTTATATCGGAGATTATGCAGCAAAAAAACGATTTGGCATTCTACAGTTACATCCACGAAGAAACTCCATGTGAAAATTAGAACGTGTAAGTACACGTCTGCTTCGATATAATATAAAAAATCGCATACATTAATTAGTAAAACGATCGTGACACTTAACACAAAATAGATTATAGTGAATTTGATGGTTTTGTCATAGCTAAAAGAGACTTTACATCTTTGCAATTTTGCATCGACCTCTTGTAACAATGCAAATATACTTGAAAGTCTACTAGTGTGATTCAGGCTTTGGGAAATTGTTAAAACCGTTGAGACGTAAATGAAAAATTGTAAACAATAGTCAAGTCCAGCACTTAGTTCGCTCAAATATTTATCTTCGATTTCCAGAGTAGAAAACAATACTTGGTACATTCCCAACGTGTAAAACAGTAAGAAAATAGAAAGAAACGTTGAAAATATTATTAAATTCGTTCTTTGCAATTGAAAACACCATTTATGGTTCACTTTAACTGCAGTATAGGGTGCCAAAAAGAACAGTTTGCTTATATAGTATAAATAACGATAGGCTGCAAATATATCGTGTGTGTCTGATGAGCACATTTTTATGTTTGTAATTTATAAAATATTTTATTACCTATTATATAGGTAAATGTGTATCTATTGTGTATACTGATCAAATAAAATATGTTTGAATTCAATAAGTCATTATTATTTGATTAAGGTGAGTGTTTTTATTAAACTAACTCATCCAGTGGCGTACGCCAAAATAATAAAAATATAGAAACATTCTAAAATTATAAACAATTATACGAACGGGGAAAACTGTTTAGAACCACATATATATTCCTTAAAATTAATTATTAAGTACCTAATTACAAATGAATTATTTCAACAATTGTTGGAATAGTACTAAAACAATTTTTAATATAAACATATCAACCCATACGATCGATTACTTAAGTTCTTAAATAATAGTTATGTTTTTATGGAGTAGTTAACACTCTCTAAAAATCATAATATTAATTTAGATGGCTAAAGCATAACATATACGTACGTCCGAATACTTAAGCTCTTTTGTATGCATGTGCATATAAGCTTAATAAATAAATGTCTATTACGAAGCAGTTTATTTATGTGCCGCTCTCTATGCATAGCATTGATTTAAATGAAAATGCATGGATAAAACATAACAACCGAATACTTAAGCTCTTATGTATATATGTGTGAGATAATTAAATAAATGTATATTACGAAGCAGTTTATTCATGTGCCGCTCTATATGAATCATAGTATTGATTTAAATGGGGAGTGTATGGGTAAAATATAACGACCGAATACTTAAGCTCTTTTGTATATATGTGTGAGCTTATTAAATACATGTCTATTACATAGCAGTTTATTCATGTGCCGCTTTCTATGAATCATAAATATAGGTAAGAATTGGCTAAGCAAAAAGGAAGAAGAGGAATGATTGAATGAAGAAATTAAGAGAAAGGATGTATATAAATGAAATGGCTTTCTAAATTGAAAAGTTGTTTAATTTATTTATAAATAAAAAACAAAAAAATGTAATAACAAAAACGGTACTTATAGATAGATATATAAAAAAATAACAGAGTGTCACAACAACAATATCTTTCTAGATTGCAGTTCTAGAATTGACTAGGCATATATGTTTGGTCATTGAATGCGGTCATCATCTTCTTAGGCCCATTTGCTGCTGTGCTTGGGTGCGTGGTGATAAATGTTCTTGTACACCTATATATTACAAAAATAAAAATCCCGCAATGACGCATCCGTCGCCAACACCTGTTTAAACGCTTCAACTTACCGGAACGGGTACTGGGTATGGCCGTGGAACCTCAACTCGGAAAGGCTTCTCAACGGCGTACGGTACAATCTTTTCAACAGTATAAGGGACACGTTTCTCAACCTCTTGGGGCACAAGTTTGTAGATTGGAACTGGGATCGGTTGAGGAACACTAATATGAACTGGGATGGGCTGTGGGACTGGAACTTTGATGACATGTGGCACCGGAACTCCTACAGCATGTGGTACAGGAACGCCAATCTTCTTAATCACGGTCACGTACACTGGTTTCGTGTGTTCGATTGTTTTTGTTGGTACATGATGGTGTTCAACTTGAGCAGAGAAATCGTGCCCGCCACCGTGACCACCATCATGACCGCCTCCGTATCCACCATCATGACCGCCTCCGAATCCGCCGCCTTGGTCGTAATTACCGAAATTGTAGCCTCCTCCATGACCGCCCGACTGACCTTCGAATGACTGGCCACCGCCATGGCCTTGAGATTGTTCCAACCCGCCTTGCTCGTGACCGCCACCGCCATCACTACCACCATAACCCGAAAACCCTGCACTAGCAGTGCTTATTGCGGCAATAAGAAGAACTACCACGTTCTACAAGGAATTTTAATTTAAAATACAACTTTATAACCACCTAGTGCTTCAAATAAATCGTTTACGTACAACAATCAAAATTGACGCTAGATTTAATTAAAGTTACATAAAACATTACAAATTCGCAATAAATATTAAAAATTGTTTGATTCATAAACAAATTTGAACTATGTTTCCGGAAATTGTAAACGAATCAAAAATTCATAATAAATACTTTTTACTTCGTATAAGAAAGTAAAAATATTTATTAAAAAATAATATATATTCATTTATCTCCACAAATTTAATAATTAGATTTATTTTTAATATCGATTACCGAAATCTATAACAAATAGATTTCGACCTGTAGTCTAGGTCGCACTGTTGTCCACTCACGATGAAGCACTAGTAGACATAATATATTTTTAATATTTACCATAGCAATCATATTTCTACACATGTTGTTGATAAGACACTTAAAGGAATGATGCTTAAAACAATCCAGTTTGAGGTTTATATACTCTAGATGTGGATAGTGGGGAGTGGCGGTTTGTGAATGCAAGGTGAAAGGGATCGACGAAATACTGGAGATTCATAGAGAAAGATATAATAACGGAGCACAATTCAACGCAAAGATGCAGACGCGCTCCGAAACACACGAAAAGTATATTATTCGCTAATTGGTAATAAATAAATATTAAGAAAGGAACCTCGACAGACACCGGATGATGCTAATAAACCCAAAGATGCGATCGAAACGCATCTATGTGAACCCAACCGTTACACTATATAATTAGAGTTTATTAAATCATTTCACTTTTTTCTTTCTATTTTTTTATAATAATAATAATCATCATCGCTAATGTAATTAGTCCTAATTAAAGCTATCGTTGTTGAATTTATTTAAACATACTATACAAACCGTCGCCATTTTCTTACTCCAAAAACGAGTTTAATTTCAAATCACTAATTGTATATTAGTGAAAATGCGCATAAATATATTAATTTATTCATTTATCAAAACCAATCCTATATTTTTTAAACTTTCTATTTTAATTAGAATTTATTGACCTACCCTAACATATCTAATTTAAAAAAAAATTGTTATTAACAAATAAATTAACAATTATATTGTTTATATGTTGTTATAGCTCATTTAGATATTGTTTATATGTTGTTATAATTCATTTAGACTTGATTTTTAATATCATTCGAATCCTAAACTTGTAATTAATTGTTGTTAAAAAAATTAAGTTTAGTTAAGGGTCAAAGACCTTTAAAATTTTTTTAAAAAAACATTTGTCCACACCCAATGTTACCGTAATGGATATGTATACCCAGCGGTCACCTGGTGGTAATGATTTGCTACAAATATCGTCATTAAAGAAAGTTCACAATGATTCTAAGAGCTGGTCACATTATTTACTTTCTTCTTATATATGTATGTATGTACATTATAACATAAATGAAAGTATAATATTAAAACAACGAAAAAGTTGTATTTCTACACGGAAATATAGCTTAAATATATAACGTATATCCGATCCGGTGATTTAGAAATAGTTTTTTTTAAACGTAATAGACAATTTTAGTTTTTTTATTTAG
The DNA here is from genome assembly GCA_018344505.1 of Nebria ingens riversi. Taxonomy (NCBI): domain Eukaryota; kingdom Metazoa; phylum Arthropoda; class Insecta; order Coleoptera; family Carabidae; genus Nebria; species Nebria ingens. The sequence continues at coordinate 42,035 of JADQWA010001375.1, forward strand.
AAAATTCGATTCAGATTGTAATTTGACTATAATTAAATAAAATTACATATTTTGTAATTGAAGTTTGGCAATAATTGTGTATATTGTAATGTAAATTAAATAATTTAAGAAAATTGTTTAATTTATTTGTAATTTAACCGCATAAATAAGTATAACATAACATTTTTAAAAAGAGTAATTTTATATTAAAGTTCAAGGTCGTGTACGATTCTTATTTATTTATTAAAAACATTTATAATAATAGTTCCTTTTAATATAATTGTCTATAAGTAATAAAAAAATAATATATTCTTTATTACAAACATTTAATAATAAATAAATATTTACTTAAATCCAAATGTATATCTTATAAAAAGCAAAAACATTCATCACAATTGCACCAAAATGACTCAACATCTATGCGAAATACTAACTCCACTTTTACTAATATCAAGATGGACTGGAATGATTCCAATCCACCGCACTTGCAACTCAAATCACTTAAATAGTCCTTGCAGTTTTATAGTTTCAAAAAAATGGTTTGCAATATCGTTTATTGTGCAACTAAGTTACACTTTACATTTAGCAATGATTGCTGCAAACATGACTATAATTTACGGGACTTCTTACTACGTTTTCTGGTAAAATATATTTACACTCGACAAAAAGTGATCCAACATTTAAAACGGTTTAAAAACAGGCTCACAACAAGCTGCATTACAATCATAGTCGACATTGAAGTCTACATTGATCTTATATGTGGCAATTACTATTCAAACCGGATAGTCCGGGTGTTAAATGAGCTTTCGAAGTTACCAGATTGCCCGGAGGATAATCAAAGAATGAAGAAATTAATAAACATTACAGCGATCTTAACTGGGATTTATAGCGTTTTATTTTTGAGGTATTGTGTCGGTTTGTGGCAGTTTAGACACCTAAATTCATTGACGCCGTTTAATAGAGCTTTAGGTATGTGAAGTTCTGTTTTGGTACTTCATAGGAAATAATTTTATAAATCGTAAGAGTTGTTAAAATTGTTTTAATACGTTTTAAACCTAACGAAAAAGGAACTTCGGTGTTTTAGTTTCGTTTTGGGGTATTTGGTACCGTGCGCTCGCACCTTTGTTCCCAACTGTGATGTGTTTTATTATTGTTGTATTTGGGATTGTTTTGAGTTTTAAATTCAAACGTTTCGCTCAAACTATAACTGATGTTTTGACGCTATTTGAGAACCGATCGAATGATTCTACACTTATAGTTTGTTTAGTTACAAATATATGTTAAGATTTATAACTGACTCTTAGAATTTTAGATTGTTTTGGAGGATTTAAACCGCCAACAGGGTAAATTGGTTTATTGTATGCGGGAATTAAATCAATGTTTGGGAATCCAGTTATTGGTGGATATGATGACGATTTTGTTGTATACGATTTATTTTATATTTCGACAACTCTTAGAATGGGAAGCGACGAATGATTTGATGAATCGTTTCCATAACGCAACATCGTTGTCGTTGCTTATCATCAAGTTTATTTTGTTTATTATTATTGGAAACACGCTGCGATTTAGTGTAAAGTTGTTTAAAATGTAATTCTAGGATTATTTGATATTTTTATATGTTTTAGTCGAAATTACCGGTGGTTGCTTTACAAAAAGCGAATTTATTATACTTATCAACGCATCACCAACAAATACTTAGAAATATATTGCTGCAATGGATGAATAAGTGTGGTTATATATCCGCAGGTGATATATTCAATTTAGGACCATGGTTATTGATTCCAGTTAAGTTTTTTGAGCATATTTCGCGATTCAAGCTAACGTTTACGATTTTAATTGATTATTTATCGGTTATTTCTAACGAATTGATGTATGTGGTTGTTTGTTTATCTAAACGCATACATTAACTTACAAAAGAAGGTCAGACGTGTCAGTCCTTCTTTAAGTAGTACAGTAGTAGCTTGAATCAGGATTAATAAGCGTAAATTAATATTAATTTGTTATTTATAGATATTAACTAATATAGCAACATACGTTTTGGTGTTTCTTCAGTATAGTTATATTAAAAAACCCAGTGTTCGAGACAGAGAATGAAAATCAACTCAGGTTGAGTATTCATCGATTTATTATGCAAATCAGTTTACATAAAGTTCTTTACTTGAACGCATTTATATTTAACAATAGCATGTTTAGCTTCATCTGGACAAACGTCTCCAGACAACAACGAATCTAGATTCACAGTACACTCTGGGACACCGTTGCATCTACGAAATTATTCAATTATTTATAATAGTTGACCTATTTACAAAACAAAACAAATACAAGTTATTTTACCGGCTTTTCAGATCAGAGGTTAGATCTCGACGTTGACAAGCGACGTAGTTTTTGTTATGCAACAGTTGGTCACAGTGGTTGCTACTCGGAGCAAATGCACCGTAAACAACCTTTAAACCTTCGTTAGAGTGCGCACAACTGATGTTAATCTCAGAGGTACCACAAAACTCTTTACGTTGCACACTTCCATCTTTAAATCAAACAAACAAATCAACGCAGTGCCCAAAAAATAAGTTTATAGTAAATCTATACGATAATTCATAACGCTTTAATACGTAACATAGAATTTAAGATTGAATATTTATGAATTTCTATAAGTTTAAAGCAGATTTAAGATTCCTGGAGTGTTTTAAAAAGAGTAAACTTAATAAAATAAAATTTATTTCAAGGACACAGCTGTTTTAATGTGTGTCAATAGAGCAAATAATTATTAGTTAAACTACTTACATTTAGCTGTAACTATACAAAATAGTGACAAAAAACAGATTGTTGAGAATATGTAATTATTCATTTTGAGTTAGCAAAATATGATTATATGGTGTCACGTATCGATATAGTTTAAATAACTAATGTTGATAAGCGTATTGAGTGTGTTTATATGCATGATTGAGATGTGCAAATGAAGGATAATTTTTGTTGATTTTTGCTTTCGTATCTAAGATTTTTTACTTTAGTTGCTATGTATGTTGTAAGATTTGTTTAAAAGTGCATATGTGAGTTATTGATTTGCTAAATAAATGTTATACTTCGCAAAATGTTCTGAATTATCTAAGAAGTTTATTTTTTGTTCTTTTCCACATGTAGATAAACAACCTCTTGGAGTACAAAGGTGCTATGTATATATATATTTTATATATTTAATCATATATTCAAGCTATTTATTGCGTATTCTGTTCAATACTAATGCAATGGGTGTTTATATGAAATAAACAATTGGATTACGTTCTTAAGTTGTTAACATAATTGTTTAAATAATGGTATACCATTACAGGAAGAGTTTATCATCTTTAGAATAGACAGTTTTCATAAAATCGTGTATATTTTAGAAAAAGGATACCACATAAACCATATATATATACATACATACATATATATATATATATATATATATATATATATATATATATATATATATATATATATATATATATATATATATATATATATATATATATATATATATATATATATATATATATATATATATATATATATATATATATATATATATATATATATATATATATATATATATATATATATATATATATATATATATATATATATATATATATATATATATATATATATATATATATATATATATATATATATATATATATATATATATATATATATATATATATATATATATATATATATATATATATATATATATATATATATATATATATATATATATATATATATATATATATATATATATATATATATATATATATATATATATATATATATATATATATATATATATATATATATATATATATATATATATATATATATATATATATATATATATATATATATATATATATATATATATATATATATATATATATATATAAATAATACTAGGGTAGCAGAAGTTGTAACACATGTAGAGAATCTTTGCACATTTATTACAATTTAACAAAACGTATAAAGCGATTTAAAATTTTAAATTCCGCGTTAGAACTACTACTACAAAAGCGCCAAAAGTACCCAAAATATTAACTCACATAGCGCCAATCCGCCACCATTTCCAGTTTCCAGAAGTCATCAATCAAAGAAATTCCTCTTGAGGAACTGCAGTAACATGGGCGACGCACTCACTAAGAACTAGTACTATTTAAACCCCGGTTTTATATTATTTAAACACAATTAACCACATCAGTAAACATTGTTTAACCCGATTTTCAAATTATAATTTAATCACTACATCAGTGACAGACTTTTAATATACACTGTTAAACGGAATATATAAATAGTTATTTTAAATTTCAAGTAGGTACACTGAGTAAAAAAACACATTTAGTAAGATACCGCGGTTATAAAAAATGATTAAAAATATTCGTCACTCTCAAAAACCGCCCGATTTGCACAACCGCTCGTATGGCAAAAGCGCCCGGGATTTAAAAAATCGACCGGGAGCCGAAAACGAATACATCCTAACTAAATTTAAAACAATAAAACCCCTAAGTAACTAAAGTTACATATAGGGCATCGAGTAACAATTTTTTACAACTCACCAAAAGATCTACGCCGGATGACTTCATTGTACTATAATACTGTAACAAAAACCAAAAAAATTATTTAGTTAATATACATAGCATATAATAAACATTTGTCCACCTTCATCCATTCTATACATACTTAAAATGCATAAAATTGCAATTAAAACGAGTAGAAATCAATAAAATTAATCAAAATAATAAATATTCATCTGTTTTCTCTTCTAAACACACATGAAAGCCCATTTTGACACATTTGAGCATCGCTAAATCTAAGCGAACAAGTTCAGGGTCAGTGACCTGAGTGTGTCACATTTCAAGTTGCAATTTTCGAGTATTCGTAACAATTTCGCTTTAAACTACAATACTAAACGGTAATATACGTGTCAAACGAGTTAATTTGATATATGGTACGTTTTAATTCGAAGTTTTTCGTGTAAAAAAGTTGAAATTACTAACTGTGTTATTTGATACGTGACGTGGCCATGTGCCATGTGCTATGTGCACACGCAGAAGCAGACAAGGCAATATGGCGCCAGGCACCAGGCGGACCACGCAAATGCATACAAATTATGGCGCTACATTTAAAAACTAATAGAGATCAAATTAATAGGATATTGTTATTATTAAAATTAAAAATATTTAAATAAATCTAGATATTTATTCATTCGTATAAAATCAATACAACTATATTCTATATATGTACATATACGGATTTATAATTTAAATAAGTTTATCGATGATTTTCAGTCACTTTTTCAGTAGTTTTTTTATGATGCATTTTGCTTTTGGAATTGTAATAATATAACGTAATATGTTGAACAAGCGGCGATTAACTAAAAATAAACATTAACAATAATTTATTTTCGACCTAATACACAAATTGGATGATAACTGATAACAAACGCTCAGAGCAGAGCCGTATCAGTTTAAAATTGAATTATAAATACTAACTGAGTACAGAAATCCAAAATTAATCGGAAATAGTCCATAGGCAGTAAATTTGATTTTACTATGGTACAATCGTAACGCATATGTGTTTATCTATAGAATTACAAACATATGTATATACACATAATAATTCGTACATCTATATATATATATATATATATATATATATATATATATATATATATATATATATATATATATATATATATATATATATATAAATATATATAAATATATATATATATATATATATATATATATATATATATATATATATATATATATATATATATATATATATATATAGAGTGTGCCATCTGTTGGCTTCTTTGTGAAGTGCGTGTTATTTCGACAGGTTGCAACACTGACGCACTTGATAGATATGTAGTGTCAAACTTCCGCTATAAGGAGGTTTGACGCTATATATCTATCAATGTCAAGCACGTCAGTGTTGCAAACTGTAGAAATATCACGCACTTCAAAAAGAAACTAACAGATGGCGGGCCCTTTATATATATATATATATTTATTTATTTCTTATAGAGCACAACGGTGACATGTCCCAGTTTAAGTCTGTATAATTGCAAATAGTAAATTTATATTTAAAAAATCATTTTGGATATGTCACCTATGTGTTCCAAGAGAGTAAGATACCTTATCGTCTATTTTTGTGTTTTGTCGTCGACGAGTTTTCATATAATTGAATGTTTTTTCGGCCTAAAAGTGTTTTGAAAATAATTAAATTGTCAAGGGCTTCTTTTTAATATTAAATTATTAAATAATAATTTTTAATATTAAATACATTTTTTTTAAATAATAATAATAAATTACCTCATTTACGACAGTAACGCACGTATAAATAATAGTAATAGTCCCGGCGAACAAGCAAAGTAGCCAAAATATTAAAATCAAAATTAGAAAAAAGCCCAACTGTTCAATATATGGCAACTGAGAAATGGTTAAAAATGCAGTTAGTACCTCATACGAGAATGCATTTATAACTTTAACAACAATGTAGACACCAAAAGTCCTATTTACACTGTTACAAACATCGAAATAACCACCGTAAATATCCAATAACAAATCTAAACTATTTATAGTATGCCCATCACTTAAAACGGCATTCAAAAACTTTAACTTATATTTAATAACAATCAAAATATATGTAAACTGCTTCTCAATGGAGTAATCCATAAAAAATCCTAAACTATAAATTAGAAGCTGATTTAAACTTCCTGGATATACAATTATAGAAGTAAAAATGATTAAACCAAAAAAACATAATCGTATTATTATTTCATATGTAAATAATTTATTAATTATACCATAACAATTTTTACTAATATATTTATCTAATTTTTGGTCCAACAAATTAATGTTTACAAAACATTGCGCAGTTGTTTGCCAATATTGTCGCGAATAATACGTATTGATAAACATATTTAATGACATGGCCCCCGTCTGTAAACAAATTTGAAACTTATACAGAGAACTAACTCGAAAATCGTACGCAAATATAGTATAACACGCGAATCCGTACAGCGAAAAATAAGTCAGTACCAACAGCGCTTGTAAACAATAGTTTCGTTTAAATGTTGACTTTAAACGAAATGGAATCAGCCCAAAAATTGCATTTAAATAATAGATAGGTTTAAACGCTGAAAATACGTCCATAATTATTATAGAACGTTGCAGTAATAGGTATATTTAATTTGAGAACAGCAGTAATTAACTAATTGTATTTGATGATTAAATAGTATCGAAAATAAACACGAACTTAATTTATTAGTAGCAATTAATTTAATTATGACCCAGAATTTTTTTTATTGTGTTCTTTTATGATGATTAATCGACCTAAAAAAGATTCTAGTTCGTTTAACATCTATAGCATTTATATATATATATATATATATATATATATATATATATATATATATATATATATATATATATAATATTATATAAGCTACAGAATGTATTAAGAACGTACAGATTGATCTATAAGTATTATAAATGCGCCGCACTAGTGTAAAGTATGCTTTAATAATCAGGGACGGAGTAGCCATAAAGGCAATTGATGCAATCAGTTTGGCGGTTTTGATAATATCCAGGTTAGGAGTGGGGAGAATTAAAAATAGCTATGCCGAAACAGGTTTAGTTCGCTCGGTTGCCACATTGCAATTTCTAGAGAGCGGTACAGGTATGTGTCGCTCGGTTCTTACCTCGATTTCAATAGTAGAGCACAAATAAATATAAAAACTCGGTCCGATTATCAGAGCAATCATCCAAAACCCTAAAACGTATATTGTGCCATCTGTGGTGTGATTTAGGTGTAACATCGTCATAAACATCGTAAAAACGAGAACGCCGAATGTATGCAAATATTTTGCAATAAAATGCAAGCCAAACAGTTGCATAAATAAACAACTAATACTCCTGCATTTATAGAGCAACTCAAAAATGATTTGTAACTGTTTGTCAGTGTTATCATTGTCGAATAAACCATGGATTTGTTTCAATTTCTCGTTAATTATAAACAATAAACAAAAAGCGTGAAGTTCTATGCCGCTATCAACAATTTGGCAACTCATATAAATCATATGGCGTTCGTATGCATATGGGTACACAATATACGACGTAATTGTTATTAAAGAAAATAAGGTGTAACGTATAAATAAAAATAAATAAAATACTCGTCGAGTCCTATAATAATCCACCGTCAATTTATTTACGCTTATATGCTTATCAACTTCAATTATATTTGCAGATATTTCAGAAATATACTTCCATTTGACTAATATTAAAGTTAAATTGATTAGAGTCAACAGAAATAGGGTCCCATGCATAAAAATAACTTCTACTAATCGTACCAAGTCACGATTAGAGTCTAATATAAGTAAAACAAAGAAACACATGATAATTATTATAAACAAGCATAGTTTAAATAAATATTTCAATTTGTCGCTCTTTGTCACTTGTATAACTAGTTGTGAATTAGCATTATTAATTATTGAATATGGAGCAACAATTAAATAATTGCTTATTTTATAAACAGGCCAGAACGCCCAAAACACATCCCTACTCGACATTTTCTCAACACTAGTATATCAAATATAAAAATCCAATTAAATTAAATTGTAATCAATAATTAAAGTAAACATAGAGGTATTAATATAGATTAGACATCAATTGCGTCTGTGCATGAATTACGGATAGGGTTTTGGGGCATTAAATAAAACCTTTTCAATTTCATGTTTCCTTAATATTAATCCACAAATTAACAAAAGTTAAAGCTTACTTATAATTGCAATTAGTCTCAATCCAATTAAATTAAATTGTAAACAATAATTGAAGTAAACATAGAGGTATTAATATCGATTAGACATCAAATGCTTCGGTGTATAAATTACGAATAGGATTTTGGGGCATTAATTAACATTTCCATTTTCATGTTTCCCTAATATTAAACCACAAAGTAACAAATGTAGGCTTATTTATAATTGCAATTAGTGTCAATTCAATTAAATTGTAATCAATATTTGAAGTAAACAAAACGATATTAGTATTTATTAGACATCAAATACGTCGGGATATAAATTACGAATAGGGTTTTAAGGTATTAAATTTAAGAAAAACCTTTCCATTTTCATGTTTCCTTAATATTAAACCAAAAAGTAACAAATTTAAAAGCTTACTTATAATTGCAATAAATGTCAATCTAATTAAATTAAATTGTACATAATGATATACAATTAATATCGATTAGACATCAAATGTGTCGGTGCATAAATTACGAATAGGGTTTTAAGGCATTAAATAACACCTCTTTATTTTCATGTTTCCTTAATATTAAACCACAAAGTAATAAATTTAAAAGCTTACTTATAATTGCAATTAGTGTCAATGCAATTAAATGTAATTTTTCAATTAGCTGTCAAACTTATAAGTTTTGTAATTGGAGCCTTAATTTATATTATTAATCGACGTTTAGTACTCGAAAAGACCCATGAATACTACCAAATAGATCTTCGTCGATAGATTTACCAACTCGTAATAGCTCATTCGATTTGATTTTCTCTTGTTCAACTAACCAATGATTTTGACTTATAAAATATTCTTTCCAATCCGCTAAAGAAAAGAAAAATCCAAAAAATATTTTGTTTACGTTTTTATACACATATTTACATATAGAAACCTACAAAAAAGATCGTTAATAGATTTTTGCGAACCCCCAAAATCAGATGGTAAATCATCTAAATTAATTTCTTTTTGCAAACTCTCCACATTCTTGTGGGCCATCACCTAAATTAAGTCAAAATCAATCAACAACAAACTTATTTATTTGTATATTTACATATATTTATATAGCCCAGTAAACATTTAGTCATTTACGTCTCTGATATGTTGCAGAGATGTTACTAAATGTTTACTGGGATAAATCTTACTCTGCCGGAAATTTTATTTTTTAATAAACTTTTGATAATATCCATGAAAGTATTTGCAAACGCAGGCAAAAACATCATATGCATACCATGAATCCTATCCGAATACGCTTCCTAAAAATCAAAATTTAATACAATTAAGCTCAAATTTTAGAAACTTCCCGCAATACACATCTTCTAATTCGACTTTTAGTCACATTTACTACTTACGAGCATAAGAGTAAAAATCTTTTTTATAAAAGCCATATGCCATTTAACAATATGTCCAAAAGTGACATTTGTATAATCCACAATATAAATATGTTTTTCAGCTGTATCACGGTGGAGCGTTAAATCAAACATGCTGAAAATATATCGGGAGTGATTTTCTAGATGAAATAAATCAGAATTTTTATTTTCTATACGAAAAATAAATATACGACAATTTGTCGACGTTAATTTGGGCATCGGGAAGAATGATCTATGAAATAAAACATATTTAAAATGCTGCGACGTTATCTGAACGTGATACACCGTACACTATATCCATATATTTTTGTATTCCAGGGCTCAAAGGATCTCTGTTCGTGAAATATTCAGGTATTAAAGAGCGACAACTGTAATACATGTCTAATTTGTTTTTAGTTTTTTCTAAACTGAATTTATTTAAACGTAGCACGCGCTCGATGAAATACGAATCTAAAATAGATGTTGTTAAATAATGCGAGCTGTCCCACGGCGTATTCTTACCTATGTTTTGTGGTAGATGTGCTTGTTTAACAAGCCACTCTCTAATTATAAGTAAGTCGTTGTTTATCTCTTTTTCTGATCGACCGTTTTGTTGTATTTCAATTTTTTGTTTCAGTGTTACACTCAATACTTGATTTAACTCCATTTTTGTCTTTTGGGTAATTTTAAGTCACTTTATTTAGTATTTAGTGTATCAACCTTCTACACGTGCTCAACACAGATTGACATTGATTTTGTAAAATGTTTTCGACTATTAGCAAATGCACAAATCAGGTTTTATTTTTTTATATAATTTACATTTTTGCGATAAATAAAATTTACAAAGGTCACAAACACATTTTTTCCGTCTGATTTAATATCAACAATGGCTTCATTGACTTTTTTACTTTCTTATACGAAGTAATAAATATTGTAATCAAGAAAACTTCGATTTCGAGATTTGAACGGAAATACACCTTTTGACCTTCCCTGAATCCTGCCTGACTATTATTGTAATGACATCTCTCTCTTTCTCTGTATGTGTGTGTGTGAGTGTGTCTGTCTTTCTCTGTCTGTGTGTGTGTATGTGTGTCTTTCTTTCTCTCTCTCTTTCTCTTTCCCTGTGTGTGTGTGTGTTTGTCTTTCTTTCTCTCTGTGTGTGTCTTTTTCTCTGTGTGTGTGTGTGTGTTTGTCTTTCTCTCTCTGTGTGTGTGTGTGTGTGTGTGTGCCTTTCTCTTGTGTGTGCATGTGTGGCTTTCTTTGTGTGTGTGTGTGTGTTTCTCTTTCTTTCTTTGTGTGTGTGTGTGTGTTTGTCTTTCTCTCTGTGTGTGTGTGTTTGTCTTTCTCTCTCTTTCTGCGTGTGTGTGTGTGTGTGTGTGTGGCAAGAAAACCTTCTATTTTTGAAAAGAATATTCAAACCGGAAGTATCTGTATACTCTAATAATTTGTTTGCGGTTAAAAACGTCCAGTCATAATAATTTCTAATTTAGCGTAATGAATAATTATATATTGTTTGTATGTTTAAACATTTCTATTTTACTATCCTTCCTATTTAAACAAAATATACCTACTACGTATAAGAAAGTCAAGTGCAAGACACTGCAGATATTGCTATTTATAGAAAACATGGCATTGAAAGTCATGATATATTTGTGAACAAAAAAAGAACTACTTAAAATAACAATTTTTTGATGCTACTAAAGGTAAACAGCTAGTAGCCTAAGGCTACAAACTTAACATGTATAGTCGAATTCACATAAGAAGAACATTTTTGTGGCATGAATCTACAACTTTTTACATATAATCATATGGAGTGTAGTGATGAATCATCTCACAAAAATATTCTTCTTATGTGAATTCGCATATAACTTAAATTGTTAATCAACGTTTAGTACTCTAAAAGACCCATGCATACTACCAAACAAATCTTCCTCAATAGATTCCCCAACTCGTAACAGCTCATTCGATTTGATTTTCTCTTGTTCAACTAACCAATGTCTTTTGCTTATAAGATACTCTTTCCAATTCGCTAAAACAATAACAATTGCTTCAAGTATTTATAGACACATATACAAATAGAAACCTACAACAAAGTTCATCAATAGATTTTTGCGAACCACCATAATCAGATGGTAACTCTTCTTTCTTAAATTCTTTTTGCAAACTCTCCAAACTCTTGTGGGCCATCACCTAAATTAATTTAAAACCAACCAATCAACAATCGCATTTTCTGTAAGAGTGTATAATATATAGAGCTTACTCTGCATGCAATTTTAGTTTTTAATAAACTTTTTATAATATCCATCAATGCATTTCCAAAAGCAGGCAAAAATATCATATGCATACCATGAATTCTATCCGAATATGCTTCCTAAACATTCAGAAATTTATTGCGCATCTATATAGGCAACCCGATATACACATGTAACTTTAGACGCCGGCGACTCCCGCGCCACTCATAACACACTTATCCGTTGGTGTTCGCTAACCACACATTAACATTTGTAACTTACCAAAACGATAGCAAACATTTTTTTCACAAAAGCCATATTTAGTTTCACAAAATGCCCAAACGTTACATCTGTAAAATCTATAATAGCAACACGCGTTTCGGCCAAATCAAAATGCGTAGTTAAATCAAACATATTTAATATATATCGGGCGTGCGCTTCTAGATGAAATAAATCGGAATTACTATTATTTAAATGTAGAATAAATATACGATCATTTCTAGACGTTAATTCGGGCATCGGAAAGAATGATCTATGACATTAAAAATTATTTCTTAAATTATACAACGTTTTATGATGGACGCGTTACACTATATCCATATGTTCTTTCAAGTCAGGGCTCAAAGGGTCTCTATGGGTGAAATATTCAGGAATTAAGGAACGACAACTAAAATATGCATCCAGTTTTTTTTTAGTTTTTTCTAAACTGAATTTATTCACACGCAGCAATCGTTCAATGAAATACGGTTCTAAAATATATATATATATTTATATTATTATTAATAAATAACGCAAGCAATTGCGCAGTCTTATTCTCACCTATATTTTGTGGTAAATGCGCTTGTTTAACCAGCCACTCTCTAATAATAATCATATCTTTGTTTAACTCTTGTTCTGATCTACTGTTTAGTTGTATTTTGACTTGTTGTTGCAATGTTACACTCAATATTTTATTAAAAGTCATTTCTAATAATAAAATTATTAACTTTATTTAGTAAATCAAACTTCCTCAACTGTTCAACAATGATTAACATTGTTTTATTCAAAAAATCAACAGGACTTAATTAACTTTCTAATAAAATCTTTTTTTTGCGCATTTATTACTAAGGCCATCAAGTTTTTTTAAAGCTGTTTTAAAATTTGTTTTTTTTTTAATAATAATTAATTTTAAAAAAGGTGCATTAATTAATTATTTCGCTTCATATAACAATTGTTATGATATGAAATAATATTTAAATATAATAAGACTTTTGATAAACATACATGAACATAGCTACTTAAATATTTAACCTTGACGATTTATATCACATGATTTTAATCACGTACTCATTATTTGTGTTTGCCAAATAATAGATTAGTTGAAGATGGATCGTTGGCGTGGAACTGTAGCGGTTGTAACCGGTGCTAGTGCCGGTATCGGTGCAGATATAGCCGCAAAGCTAGTCAAAGAAGGTCTCCAGGTATATATTTAATTAAAATTTATTATTTTATGCAAAAACGAATTGTTATTACACGTATAGATAAATCAGTAGCACATGAAGTGCAATATGCGCAGATAAAGATATTCTGCGCACTTCAAGGTCGTGGTTCAAGCTATTCCGAGTAGCCTATATGTGTATTAGGTTGCAGGGTTAGCGCGTCGTGTTGACTTAGTAACAGAAAACGCAATACGCTTATCAGGCAAACCAGGGAAATTAGTTGCATTCAAATGCGATGTTAGTGATGAAGAAGAAGTTGCTAACACGTTTAAATTAATCAAAGAAACTTTAGGGCCTGTCCAAATTTTGACTAACAACGCTGGGAAAGTTGTACAAAATTCGTTAATTGGTAAAAGTTGAAAATATTACAAAATTTACCTAAAATATTCTTATAGAATAATTTGTTTATGTTTATCTAGATGGAGATCCAAAAATATGGAAAGATGTCCTAAGCACTAATTTATATGGATTAACTGTGTGTACCCATAATGCAGTGAAACAAATGCGAGAATTAGATCTGCCGGGGCATATTATTAATATTAACAGTGTAGCTGGTCATAAAGTTATAGATTCTAATCCGAATGTTACTAACATGTATGGTCCATCCAAGTATGGAGTTACAGCTGTTACAGAAGTGTTGAGGCAAGAACTACGGAACCTCAAGACGAAAATTAAAATTACGGTAAAGCGTGGCGTGGAGTAGCGTTCAATTCGAGTATACGCGTTTTAAAGTGTATAAATGTTTATTTTTTCAGAGTATAAGTCCAGGGTATGTGGCTAACACGAGTATTTTTAAGATTGGTAATTTTGATAAAAATAGTCAAGAAGCAATAACAAAAATGCCTCATTTAGTACCAGAAGATGTTACTGATAGTGTTATTTATGCTTTAAGCACTAAACCGCATGTCCAGGTATTCTATATTAAGGCCTTAAGGTGATATATCCAGATTTTTTAAGTAAAAACTATAAATATCACTTTGGCCGTTTGATAGTTTTGTTTTTATACAATTTACGTTTGCAATTATGAATTTGTTTCAGATTCATGAATTAATCCTGAAACCTATGGGTGAACATTTTTAAATAAATAATTTAAACAATTTTGTAGATTATTTACTAATAAATTGTTTAGTACCTCGGAAAAGTATATTTAATTTCGATAACCCCTTTTAATCCTATACAACCATGGATAACGCCATTGCACACTCACTAATACACTAAATATTTATATTACTATTTTAACTATAACAAAGCAAATAAATAACACATGAAGTGTCATGTGTATCAATAAAGTACATAATAGTTTATAAAATTAATCCTACTTAAAAAATAGAGCAATTTCATAAATGTTTTTTAATATATAGATAAAAACATCGGCCATGTGTTGGTCCTAAACTTTCTTTTACGTAGTCAGTATATTTAGATTTGATAGTATATAAATAAAAAAATAAAATGTCTAAATTTCAAGATAATATTTTCATTCGTTGTCCAATAAAATTGTAAAGTTAGTTTATTGCCAGATTTCCAAAGAAAACATATGTATTTTAGATTTTAAATGTTGGATTTTATAGTAGTATAAAGAAAATATCATTATTCATTACATATTATTAAAAATTATTATGGCCGGGCATTTTTTAGTTTTCAAATTAACTTTAAACCAGAGAAAATATTTAAATATATTTACTAACCTTTGTAACGGTTTTTCACTAAACTTATTTGTGACACTGACAATAAATGTTAAATGTCAAAATATTTGATTATTTAAAACAGTTGACATGCATAGTAAATACGATTTATTATATATATTTTTCCATACCTATGTAACTATGGCAATATAAATAGGATAATAGCAATTTTACACACAGACACACACACACACAGACGTCATTCCAAAAATAGTCAGACTCAATTCAGGGAAGGTCAAAAGGTGTATTTCCGTTAAAATTTCGAGCTGTTTTTTTTTCGTGATTACAATACTTACTTATTACTTCGTAAAAGAAAGTAAAAACCTGTTATCTATATAAAGCGTTACGTAAATATTTTTAGAGGATCGCAGAGCTTTATAAATATTTTTTAGAAGACACATAAAGTTTCTTAGGCTCCGAAAAATATTTTAAGAGGACCTAATTTTCATAGAGCGTCGTAAATATTTTTTAGGAGACCATAGGGTTGTCTAAATATTTTTAGGGTATATGACAATTATTTTAAGAGTATTTTATTTTCATGGGGCGTCGTAAATGTTTTTTAGGAGACTACAGGGTTTCGAAGTGCTTCAAATATTTACTAAGAGGGAGAGTTCTTGCAACTCAAAAGGTTGCAAATGTTTGTAAATATCAACAAAGTTATTTTATTAGTTAATATAAAATTTATGATTAATATACAATAAATTACAAAATATATTTAATGAAATGTATATAATAATAACAACAATGTACAAGTAGCAACTACAACTCCTAATATAATTGAATCGCGTTTCTTTTTCATATTTATTCGTTGAATAATGCTATTTAACGCCGGGAATCGATTCGAAATATCGTTAAATCGAGTTTGTAACCGCTTGAACGTATGTCGTTGATTAACTAAATGATCCCGCGTTTCCATCGCTATCGATATTTGGTCATTCACTAACGTATCAGAACTGCAATATTAAACTTATTACCCACACAAATTCGACTGAAATGTAGAAGAAATACTTATGCAAATGCTGACTCTCTTTCAAATACAAATCTCGCCTATTATTGACGCCTTCGGTGCTGTTTTGGCGCCCGAAAGAGTCTTTCGTACGCAGTAATTCATCGCGTTCTTTACGGCTTTCATGCAACGAACTAGTTTTGTGATATTCGCGTGTTAACTCATTTAAAATATCCCTATGCCGTTGTAAGGTGTGCATCATAGCTGCACCTGATACAGGGTATTCGGTCATACGTTCATTTACAGCTGATAACTGAGTGAATCAAATATTATTTGGTTTGTTTACCAAATCAAATATTATTTGAGAAATTGTTTACCTTATTTAATAATTGTTGAATCTCCAATGACATGGAGTCAAACATGTGTTCTCCAGACAACAGTGGCACCGTATCGAAAGAGCCATGGGGGGTGTTTACCCCCGCACCTAATTTACTAAAAGCTACTAGTTTTAAATCTATATCGTTTTCCAAATGTCGAGCTTGTTTCCTTAAATCTGCAAGTTTTAAATTAATCATACGTCATTTAATCATACTTCTAGATTAGAATTAATTAAATAAATTATAGCAAAATCTAACCAAATTATTTAGACATATTTAATAATGGTAAAAAATTCATTTAGACCCTGTTAATTAAGAGGAAATATTACAATTTAATAAAAAAACAAACCTTCCCAAGTCGGATTACTCGAAGCCATTTTGACAGGTGACAGTTCATAAAATTATAACACGCAAGCGCGAAAAGCCCGTTTACATTAGGTAAATATTTAAATATCTTAACAACTATTTTAAATCATATTTAAAATAAATAAAATGCCTATTCGTATATACAACGATATATATATATATTATTTAAAATAAATAAAATAAAGTCTATTCAAGCGTAAATAATTTTTTTGAGTCAAACAAACGTATGTTTTGTAACGGTCATTTTATAAAATATATACACAAACCAACAACTCAACTGTCAACGAATCAATTTACTGGTTAAAATGAAACGTAACGACGCAAACGTACCATTTACGTTCCACCGTAATGTATTTAATTCATCTGAGGTGAATTCGAAAAATAAAAATTGCCGTCAACGGTTGGAGAACCGTTTCGACAATGAACATGACTGTGCCTCGGAAACCAGTCAGAAAAGTGATCGAAGTGTTTTATCTGTGTTATCATTGAATGATCCGCGACGGGTGTTTCGAAATAGTGCTCAAAAGTTATCGAAAACATTTAGTACGGTACGGACGACTTTGGGGAGTTTTTCGCAAAAGTTTCGACCGTCAACGAAACGGAGGCAGATTTTAGAAGAGGGGCCCTCCACACCGAGCCTTACACCGCAGGCTCATTCGAAACAAGTTCTAGGACGGACACCTACAAAACTGTATAGTCCTTTCGGGATTGAGAGTCCCAGAAACGCGGAAATTGAGAAGAATAAAGAGAATAATCCATTTTTTGCTCATTCGAAAAAGTTAGTTTAGATTTTTGTTTTAAATGTTTATACTATATTGAAATTGTTTGTTTAGGAAAAAGGATCAAAAGAAGCACATATCAAAACATGATTTAATTAATGATTGTAGCAGCCCGTCTAGCAGCTTTTTCCGCTAATTCGTTTTACGCGTTTGTCTACGAAACATTTTGCATATCAGTATGCATGATTAATTTTGTAGTTTTGTACATTTTTTATCTACGCAACTCGACTATTTTAAGTATTTATTACGCATTTTTACTCATGTATTTATTATATATCTGCTTCTAATGTATAAAATGTATTTATTATTTTATATCTTTGGACAAGTTTTATATAAAAACCCCACCAATTTTTCAGTATTTCTACAAATAAACCTATTTATTTCATAAGAAAAACCTTATTTTATTCCTAGTCTTATATATAAAGGTATAACAAGCAGTTTTTCGGTCGAAATAAACATTTTCGTAATGAGTGACGTCACTAGCTTACACTACAAATTTGAGGTGAATCAAATAAAAAAACGGCGTTTCTTTATAAATAACAACATAAGTTTATGTTTAAAATCAATAAATTACACATATATAGTCACAATTTACAAAAAAATATATATTTATAAACATTTTAGTTATCAATTAAAATTTTATCTAGCGATTGATGCATCACTACTGGCTTACCTTTGATCATAGCGTAACAAATCAACGTTATTGCCATAACTAATAAAAAATAGCTAGTATGGAATAAATGTAAATTTATTATTGAGCGGTCGTGCTAAAATATATAAGAAACAAATCTATACATTGTTTAAATAGTTTTATAAAGAGTTTAAACAAACCGAAGTTAAAAGATCAGCGTTGTGTGAGTTCGGTAAATAAGAGATATAAGTTGGGATTCCTTCTGTGCACGTATTCGGGCTTTTATTTAAAATATACCCCGAAATTATCTATTTAAAATGTTATTTTTATTTATTTATTCATATATATATAAATAAAACAATATTTACGTGAGTTGATGCTAAAGAACCATAACAATGTTTCTCTGAGGTCGCTGGTGTTAAAAATGATTTGGGACCAGTAATAGAAACACAAACATCCACATCGGATAAGTTTGAAGTGGCATGGATTAATTGTGGTAGAGCGAAAGATATTTTTAGTTTTTCGACTTTCGTGGTAGAGCATTCGCTTATCCAGTCTAGACAATAAATAAACAATAATACACGAATGCGCCACCATTTTGATTGAAACGCACCTGAAGTAAAAACGAATCCTTGTATATTAGTAAAATTTTGAAGCACTGCTTTATTTTTAAGCTTAGCTTTGACGAACACTGTTGTAAAATCTTTATATAAATCAGATTCATTTGTGTTTGCAGTGAACTCATTTTGAGTTATACATAACTGGCGTTTACTTAAAAACTCGAGTAACGAGACAAAATCCTAACACAAAAAAATATATAAAACTCCCGTTTAGTAAACTCGAATTAAAAACTCACCCTTTGAGCATCTACGTTTGGTAAATCATCTTTATGTTCGACATAGTATGCAAATGTGAACGTTGTTACTGCAAACCCAATCAAACATAAAGTGAATAGCACTAAAGGTGGTTTAGTTACTATAAAACCCTTAATACTACTAAACGGTGACGTTATAACCATATTTCAACTGAGATTTTACTCTTTAAAATAAATAAATCGCATAACCTAGAAATTTAACCCAACCAATCTTATAATATATTTAAAGTTGTATAAAATAACGTATTGCTTAGTGCAGTAATTACATTTGCGTTAAATAAATCGCTTTTACGCTTAAATATTATGACATTTGACACAAGTCAACAATATTCGCGCAAGCGCTGTCAGTTGAAGCCCGTTTTACACAAACATAATACCTTAACACCAATTTTGCCAACAGAAGAAAATAAATACTCCCTAGTTTTAATTACTTAAAATACGCTTTACACCCTTTTAATTTGTAGCAAATATGAGTACTTAGCAATATTTAATCAAAAACTATAGATATAATTACTGAAATAGTAACTTTTTATTAATGTACCAAAGTTAGACTGCTTAATCTGCAGTAAACTTTTGGTAAATTGTAACGTCTCTGTTACGTTGCATAGAAGTAACAGGCGCATATAACATCTCTGATATATTGGTTAGATAGTATATGTTATTAAATATTTATTCAGAAGTATGTTTATGCGATTTTACAATGATTAGTCTTAGACTAGTAAACATTTAGTCACATGTAACGTTTCTATTACGTTGTGGAGACGTAACATTGCCTTGTAACGTCTCTGATTTGTTGTCTAGATGTTACATGCGACTAAATGTTTATTGGGGGCCACTGGTGATCTAATTGACTTATGTAGACTAATCTAAACTTGCTAATCATTGCTAAGTTTGGATAATTATATTAATAATAATTCGTTTTTCAACCAGTTTATCGCCAAAAATCGTTTTTTTAATGATTAAATACTTGATTTAAAAATTGTATTAAATCGTATATTGTTACGCGGGAAATTAAAATATGTTTGATTTAAAAGGCACTTTTATAATTTTGTAAACGTATTAAAAATAATCAAAAACCAAGTTAGGGGACACCCGGGTTTGAACCGGGGACCTCTCGATCTGCAGTCGAATGCTCTACCACTGAGCTATATCCCCAGATATTGTAATGAGTGTCTCAGTATACATAAATATTTTTCATAAACATATAAATATATCTTAATAAATATATAATTCTTCTAGTGCGCTTATTAATTGATGAATCATTTCAAATCATTCAATAACATGTCCTGTTATTGATTTAATCTAGGCGCCGCCATATAACTTACGTGTTTTATATATAATATGTCTGATGCAACGCATTAATATAATAATCCTTTAGGACAATCACTTCACAACAACAGTAAAATATTATTAATAAATAGTTCATCAATCACGCCATGCGTTAGTTAAATTATCTTTAGATAATGACTAACATTTCATTCCTAAATCGTTCTTCTCTTAACATTAACCTTCACCAATGATATCAGTTTTTGTGATGACATATTTATTAACTTTTTTGATATCTACCAAAAGTTACTATTTATAATAATTATTTGTTATAAATATTACCCAGGGTTAGACATTAATTAAATTGATTTGTTTATATATGTAATTTCCACATTACTACCAAAAGAACAGCATTCGAGAAACATTTTCCGGTGTTCATCAATTTAATTGCAATTTTAGTTAAAAACAAAATAACAATGATTAGAAAATTGAGAATTGCGTTTTCCGCAGGGTCAATCCGCCCCTGATTTATGCGTCATTGATTATACTAATTAATTCATTTAATTAGTTTAGGCGATAACGCTCTATTTATTTCAAAGGTCAAATCAGAGGAAGTATAGCAATATTTAATTAATTTAATTAAAGAAAATACAGCATTTAAGTAGCATTTAATAGGCATTAATTGCTCATCTTGAAACAAGAATGCATAATTTTGAAGAAGTCATAAAAACACATTAGAAGTAAATACACAATTTGGTAATTAGTAGAAATGTTTTTTAAATTATTTAATCATCAAAAACAAAATCATAACTCTTTTTTTGTAAATAAAAGTGGATTTTAAAATATGCACAATTGACCTTCCGGTGATCTTTATTAACATTTTACGAAATAACCTAATAACATTTCCCTGCTATACTATAAGTAACCAAATTCCTGTAGCGGAATAACCGTTGTTTTATTACTTTAAAGTATCAACAACTACTCCAAAAAAACTTCCGTAAAATCGTTGCGAAAATGCAGAATTTGTACCAATGTTTCGCGTACTAAGTGAACCCTGTGATCGCGTTCCGTGAACTTACAACAACTCCAAAACCAAACAGATCATCCGGTTTTGTTGCTCTACTAGTTTTTAAACCGACTTATCCGATACTAACAACAAACCGGGATAGAAAAGACACCACAGTTGCAATTCTAAATATCACAAATACTGAAATAATTATTTAATTAATTTCAAAATTTTTTATTGTTATACGAGAAGGAAAACATATTTTTTGTTTCAGTCTCAAATCACTCCATATACAAGACCAAAACGTTGAGTAATCGTAATTGGAGCAAGAGTTAGCAGTATTTGGAGGAGCAGGGTATGGATCCGAAATATTATATGAAAAAATCGAGCGGAGACGCTTAAAAGCGCTGAAATCCCCAAAAATCCAAAGTATTATGTCGCAGTTATGGACCAGGTGGAGCACAGCAAACACATTGCTACTGTGACTAAGAAGTTAATCGATATTCAACCAATAGAGAAAGGAGTAAGTTGCAATGATGATTTTTGCAAAAATTGCGGAAACGTTACACGTTTTCATCTGAATTGTGTGCGTCTGAGTTTTGTCAGTGTTCTGATAATGTAGCTAAAGTTATGAGGTGTTCAACTGGATTAGTTTATAATTTAGTAAATGAGTTGTGTGATTTTAAGATCAATTTAGAGAATTGCGACGGTTTTATTTGGGAGTTGTTTACAAAGTTCTCCCAATATATAAAATCAACTCTCAAACCGTAATTATAAATATTTACTCCAAATGAAAATAAATTAATACACTACCTAAACTATGGATCAAATCAAACAACACCCCCAATCCCATCCGAAACTAAATATTCAAAGCAGCACTGGCTAACCAATGCTGATCCAAACCTACAATTTCAACCTCTTTTCCTATGCAAGTAGTACATACATTTATGAAATTGCTCTAATAATTTTGGTAAACAAACATTTGTTTAAACCCTTAATATCAATAGTTTTGAAATAATATCCATAAACCATACACACAAAACAGCATCATGAAATACAAAAACTCCAACAACAAAATCGCGATACACAATACGAAATCAATCAAAATAATATTAAAATATCACTTACCAACATTTAGAAGATCGATTTGTAACACCACACAATCACTAACACCTGATTAAAACCGTAAAATCGATAAATAATCTCACAATTCGCTATTGTCAAATGCTCGATCGTGTAATGGCGTCCACGTACTACAAGGGCTTGCTAACAGGTATCGCTAGATAGCTCATTTAAGAGTCACATTTTCTCATATATCTTAAAAATGGTAACAGTTATTAAAAAATGTTAATAACAAAAGTTATTTAGCATATTTTTGTCTATAACTTTTATTAATAAGAATTTGCTCTATTGTGGCTTAAAGCATAGTTATAGGTAGTTATTTTTTTAATTTTACTAGTGTCTAGCTAGTGAGTTCTAGTACGACCAATCACAGTTCGCGTTTGGGCACCACCTGACTTGTATACGAGCTGTGATTGGTCGTGTGTAGTTTGGTGATGCTAGTTGAAGTGTTGAAGACGCCATTAGATTACATTTATAACGTTTGTGTAATGGCAGGTGTTTTATTGTTTTATGATATTCTGCAAGTTGTAATTGTGTTTTGTTGATTTCTATTACTATCTATATGTTGTTTATAACATTTTTTTAGTGTTTAATGTGTGATGGAACTGCTATTTAACTTGTTTATCGTAATCATAAGTGTAATGAAGCCACATGGATCCCGCGTCTTTAATGAAGCCACATGGATCCCGTGTCTTTAATGGTGGTAAGTTAATTTAGATTTTTTATTAAATTCTAAATATGTTCTATTTATAAGTATGGAAAAGTATCTATGTATTTGGTGAAATATAATGTGTAATCTGGCCCTGTGAAATTTTGATTTCACTACTATAAATATGTTGTTTAAGCCCTGTAATATTGTATATGTGTACTATATGTTTAACCAAAACGCCATTTTAATATTATTTATCGATATGTATAACGATTTTATGTACATAAAAGGATGGTTGGAGTCTACAGAATCTCCCCTTGTACTAAGTTATATATTTTGTGTTTTGAACCCATTATGTCTGGTACTGTACCATACAATAGGATTCATCTTATTTATTCTTTATAAATAAACTAAATATATATTCTACTTTAAACCTCTTAAGAAATCAAAATCCCTAAATTGCAATTATTAATTTTATTGATATATATACATATTTATGAAATCCAAGCATGTCTTTAAGTGTTAAATCACACAATGATTCAAATACGAACCTATACTTGAAAAAGGCTAACTTGGATCAGTTTGAGAGGCTAACTCTTCAGAATTTCCTGTAGGGCCTTCCTGTTCTACGTCAGGGCTTGGGGACCTGCTCAGTATCAACTGAACAGGATACTGAGATCTAGTAAATTTATTCGGCAATTTTTGAGTTCCATCACAAATCTCTGGTTCCTCTGGTTCAGGTAACCACACCTAGAATTTAATTGTATATTATAAATTGTTTCCTGGAAACGAACTTCAACAATACCTCATTCAACTGTTCGGTATAACGCATTATCTTGCGGCATTTGGTGGTGTTTGGCGCCGCAGGAAGCCGAGCTTCTTTTTGGCGCTTAAGCATGCCGCGGCGTGCATCATTTAGGAGCCGCTGGGTTCGTTCCTCCTCCGTTTCTTGAGCTCTTTTGTACGCGTTGCGGCGACACATTGCGTATAGACGATCGGATCGTTCTTCATTCGATTGTAACAGTCGTCGGATTTCAACTGCTTCACTCTTTTTGCGAGCTGCATATTTCCAATCCAGTTTGCTTACTCGTTTCCGCGGCATTTTTAAATGTTTTTAGAATATATGTTGCTAAACAAATCTAATGCCGGTCCTGTCCTACAATGTGCTGTGATGTGCTGCTTAGAACATTTGCAATTTTAATTAAACTATTAAAACATATTAATTAAATATTCATTTTATTATTTTAATAACAATTTATAAATAATTTATTATATTTAGTAGTTTTTAATATATTAAAAAACCTACCAACATTTGCACTGCTTTATAAATAAATATTTAACATATTATCCAAAGAAGCTGAGGACGTTTTAACACTTGAAACTATATTATAGTAAAAATTCACTAACTATTCACCAAATACAACATAACTGAACATAACATATATCGTAAATACAATCCCCTCCATAGCAAATATACGTGTGGAACAGAGGAGCAGTGGAAATTTTCGAAACTACGAATAAATCAGTAGCGTAGATTAACTCAGAGTTTAAAAGTGCACCAAACAGCTACAAATTAATATTTACCGCCACCAGATGTACATTTCTGTAATGCCTGTAAGTAACAGGCGTCTAACTATACAGTTAATAATTGATCTCAATTTAGCACTAATAAAAAGCTAAATATAATTTTAAATCTGTAAGCACTATTAATTATAGAATTTTTACATGACCACTAATAGATTCCTCAACATTTTGAGTACGAGTACTCAATTTTGCATTAAAAGTACTTAAATTATCAAATAATTAGTAATAAAAATAAAAATTCTAGAAGTTTTTAGATAAAATAGAAATAAAATACAAATTTAATATATATATATAAAACATATATTTTTAAACAACTAGACAATAAATATTAATATTTACTAACTCCTAACCATATATCATATTTAGACGCGAGTAGAATTCCCTTCGTTTGAAACTCAATCGGTAATTTCGTTTTAGAATCTACAGAAAACTTATAAGTTTTTAATAAAACTGTTAAGGCAATCTTCATTTCCATAAGACCGAATCGCATCCCTAAAAATCAATTTTATATCAAACTAATTCCGTCTACATGTAACTTAAGTTCCTTAAATGTTAAGTATTTGTTACATAATCATGTTTGGTAGGGATTTTTTTTATAAATAAATATACCTATACAATTTCTGGGTCCTTCACCGAAAGCTAGAAAAGTAAACGGATGCCTTTTAGCGTTTTCTCTCGCACTAAATCGTTCTGGATCAAATATATCCGGTTTCGGATAAAACTCTTCGTCATTCTGTACGCCTGATACTGAAATCCAGACAGGGGTGCCTTTTTTTAAAACTACATCACTACCCGGGATTTTATAATCTTGAGTACATTTTCTGTTTAACACAGGGGCTGTTGGGTATTTCCTCAACGTTTCTAAAACCGAAAATAATTTCCCAATAAACATTGTGACGTCATAGATGTAACAAGTGACCTTTAATAACTTTATCCATGTAGTCCATTTCTGTTAAACCTTCATACGTTATCTGTCCACCATATTTATTGAGCACTGTTAATATTTCATTCCGTAACTTTTCTTGCAAATCCATTTGCAAACTTAACTCGAATAAACAAAATGTTAGCGTTGTTGAGGACGTTTCGAAACCGGCGATGAAAAATATAAATGCTTGAGCAGCCATTTCGTTAAAAGTGATCACATCTTCTGGACGTCCATCCGTTTGTTTGCCGTAATTATCATCCTGAATACTTTGGTTATTCTTCATTTTAATAAACAATTCTACAAAATCGTTACGATGTATTCCGTTTTTCTCGCGCTGTTCAATTGTATCTTTGAGGGCGTTCATAAAGAATTTCGCTACGACTGGATTCGTTTGTCGGATTCTTAAGAACTGGAGAACAGTTGAGCCAATCATGCCAAACGTTAATTTGATGTTATTGACCATTGTAGAAGACATGAACAACTTTCCGTAGTGGTAAAAGTCGTTGTTGGCGTCTTTTAACGAATTGCACTCGATGCCAAAGGCACAAGAACCAATCACATCTGTGGTGAATTTTGCTAAAATATCTTTAGTGTTCAACGGTTCGGAAGTTCTAGAATAAGGCTCTAAAGCGTCCTCAAGCTCTTCAGCGCATGCTAATAGAGTGTTG
Organism: Nebria ingens riversi; assembly: GCA_018344505.1. NCBI lineage: Eukaryota > Metazoa > Arthropoda > Insecta > Coleoptera > Carabidae > Nebria > Nebria ingens. The sequence continues at coordinate 68,766 of JADQWA010001375.1, forward strand.
AACATCATTTTCATTTTCCCTAAAAATAACAACAAATCTCTTTAGCGCTCCCATATATATTTACGCCACTTTACGCACCTGATGTGAACGTAGGTGAAATCTTCTTCCGTAAATTCTTCCATTTCGTACCACAGACCGCAAACAAATGTCCGCTTAGCGGATCGACTTTTTCGTTTGAAAACACAGTCCTATCATGAAAATATTGGAAATCTCTAGTAAGCATATTCCTGATTAGATCAGGATCTAGCGCGATGAAAGCTGGTGTCGCCATCATGTAGAATCCGCCAAATTTGGCGCCAATTTGTTTAAATTCAGTGTAGAAACTGTGCACTGTTTGACCAACACTTTTCTCACTGAAAATCAAAGGTTTTACATTGCCGAAAGGGAAGGACGGGGGGATGTAGGGTACATGGTTTTTTTGCCAGTAAAGAAAGCGATAGTAATAGTAGGTTAATATGGAGAAAAATAGGATTGCTGAGAAGTAAATGGTGTCTGCTAACAGTGATCCAAACCAGAACATTTTGGAGTATCTGAAAATTAAAATTACTGTTACAAGTCATTATTGAGCTTTGTTATGTTCAGGCATTTAAAATTGTTGATTTATCTATTTCTTTATATATAAATAATATATAATCGAACAAAATATCTATAATACTTAACTGGGGCACTAATAAAATATTTTTAATTAAACAAATCACTACATTTACAAACTACAACATTCCCAAAACCAAATCGACATTTAACTGCGACTAAAACATATATTTTTATGATTTGTTGAAGATTAAAGTATAAATGCCAAGGTTAAATCATAAATAGTGGTTTTTTATTCGAAAATAAATTTATATTTACCACAAATCACACAAATATACTTAAGTATATATAGAAAATTGTTTATAACATTAAAACAATATTAACTTTTAATTTTAATTGATTAAAGTCATGATTATTTCATATAAAAATAACTATCATATCCAGGATAGGCCTTAAAAGAATTTAATAAACTACAAAGTAATTCCTAAACCCCTTAAAGCTGTTTCATCAATCACAAAATCATTATTAGTTTTACTCAAACTTAAATACCGCCGGATGCTTCTCATACACGGTAACGGCATAATATCATTTTTTCTCAAAAACATATACGATTTTGGATACTTAGAATGCAATAACAAACATATCCTAATCCAGTCCTGGTTATATTTAACAGTTTTTTTTGTTGTATGTTTCGAGTGTTCCAAACATTGCATAATAAATAATTGCTGGACTTTGGACACCCCCATTTCTTGTATCTTAGTTTTTATAATTGTGTTTTCGGTTTTCAAGTCGATTTTCAATCTCAAGTCTTTCAATTTAATTTTAAGTAAATTGACCTTTTTTATTAGTCGTTTTAATTGTTTGCGCTGATTCGCTCGGATGCGTCTCAACTTAACCACGCTTTTATTAAATTTCTGCTGGGTTTTTAAAGTTAGTAAATTGCTATTATTCGAAATTGTTGAATTGCCTTTTTTGTTGAGTGTTTTTGTGGAGTTGTTACAGAAGTAACATGAGCCTATTGATTCAGATAAAATTGTGCATTGTGTGTTTCGCCACACCTGACTATATTCGTCCATGTAGTAGTTTTCCCATTCTAGTATATCATATAGTTCCGAATTAGCCCCCCCTTGGCATAAATATAATTTATCAAATAGTACTAAAATATTTTCGATATCTTCCACCGATTTAACAAACCCCGGGAAAATATCGCGATTTTTACAAATGCTTTGTAGCACAACTACTTTTAATTTTAAATTTGAATCAACTACAATTTGTTTATTGGCCACTGGTATCCCATCTTTTGATTTTATATATTTAGTAAAAGTAACAAATTGTTCTGCGTTTATATCAATTTTATTGTGGATCCAATTCGCAGGTGTTTTTATGTCACTATTAAAAATACTTTCGAAAACCTGGTGTTCTTTTATTGGTACTACTTTAATGGGTACTAGTTGGCTGGATCCAAGAATTGTATTTGGTACTATTTCGTTTAATATTTCTTGATTTATTAAAGTGTTTTTTGGAGTTTTTATTAGTATCTTAACTGGAAGTTTTGTATGTGATACAATAGTACTTTTCTTCTCTGGTACTCCATTCATACTCAGTACATTTTCATTTAATGGTACAATTGTGCCTGGTACTAAGCCTGCTATTTTATTTGGTGTTGATACTACTGCATTTTGTTCAACCATTGGTACGCTTTTATTATACTCGATTTTATCTGATACTATGACGTCATCAATCACATCTAATTTCTGTGATACTTTTATATCTGGTACACATTCATTGTTTATATACTTTGGTACTCTATTTTCGATTAAAACGCGTTTATCTTCGATTAAAACGCATTTATCTTCTATTAAAACGCATTTATCTGGTATGTATTCACTGGACATACTATTATCCGGTACTGTTGATACTTTCGCTAGCGCGATTGCATTTGAAACGATTTGATTTGGTACGGTTTCTTGTAAAACAGCTTTATCTAAAACGATCTCTTCGTAAATATCTGGAGCAACTTCAAATTCAATCGGTACACATTCAAATGGCTCATCTACTAAAATATAACAAAGTTTAGTTGTAGCACATATTACGCTCTAAAATATTTACACATTGATACCGCAAGTACTTTCATTGGTGAAGTTTTATTATCAATACATTGACGTTTTGATTTGGATACATCCGTAGTTTTTCCTTGGAATATACATGGGATTGCGCCTCTTTTCAGTCGAGCTACTTTTAACGGTATCTATTAATTAAAATATATATATATATATATATATATATATATATATATATATATATATATATTTACGGAAATATATTTTGGAGTATATAGATGAAATGTGACCCACTTTGGGTTTGATAGACCCTTAATACTATAGGCTGTGCCATCTGTTGGTTTCTTTTTGAAGTGTGTGTTATTTCGGCAGTTTGAAACACTGACGCGCTTGACATTGATAGATATATATAGTGTCAAACCTCCGTTGTAAAGAGGTTTGACACTACATATTTATCAATGTCAAGCGCGTCAGTGTTGCAAACCGTCGAAATAACACGCACTACAAAAAGAAACCAACAGCTAGCCCATCCTATATAAGTATATATATATATATATATATATATATATATATATATATATATATATATATATATATATTTATATATATATATATATATATATATATATATATATATATATATATATATATATATATATATATATATATATATATATATATATATATATATATATATATATATATATATATATATATATATATATATCAGTGTGCAGTGGTGAAACAGTCTTCTGCGCATATCACGGTGCAAGCTATTCCGAGTAGCCTATATATATATATATATATATATATATATATATATATATATATATATATATATTATGAATATGCAAGTACAAGATTATATATTTCATTCGAAAGCGTGTTACGATTACACAAAACAGTTGAGAGCCACTGGGTACATATATATTTATATGTGCACCACTGGACTCAAACCATATGATCGAAGTTTAGTTCTGTTTTCTACCAGTATCTCATAAATGGTCGCTGTAGGCCGGTGCTGTGCAATAACAAATATAGTTTCTTAATATTTGGACTTACACAATTACCACCAGATTCCCATTCTTTCCGGATATCTTCATCCCGGAAGTGCTTCGCACAAACAGCGTCTTTTAAGCTGAATACCCTGTCTTTGCGTGGTATCGCTTCTCGCCAAAGATTTAGACTGTTTTCGTCCCGTGGCGCAGAAAATATATTTACTTTTTCTGGATTAGATGTGTAACCACTCTTGCAGTTTGACACAAAACATTTTCGGCCCATTTTTACTATAGTACACACTTTAATATTAGTTTTTAACACGGCCCACACTTGCTATCTCTCTTTCATGGGACCTCAAACAAATGTGACCCCATTTCGTTCTGCTCAGTATTGACCTTCTCGTCGCACGGCATTACTTACACATCATAGGCGTACTTGGCCACAACAGAAGTCAACATGGTAGGGAAAATTTTAAAATCCCAATAGGGGAGAAAATATTTAAACATATTTTATTAGTGGATTTATTATAAACAAAACAAAAAATCATTTCGGATTGATACACTTAACTAGTTATGTAGTTAAACCAAATTAGTAGCTTAATTTTCCAAATAACACTTAATCATATATTATGAATTTGCATAATTATATATTATATACTTACAAGGCCATAAAATAGCGCTAAATTTATAAAATTAGTTTATATACTTACATAAAATATATTTTAAACAATAATACACAATGGCATTTAATTCAAATTTATAATAAAACAAAACACAACCTAATTATAGAGGAAATGAATAAAAACTAATAAAAATACAGTTGAGTTGCTTAACAAACTACAAAAGATAACGGTGCTTTGACCCCATAGGCGTAGAACACATAATAATTTATGGGGTGTCTAAATGTACTGTAGCGTAATGAATTTTATTTATAAATATACAAAATGTTGATTTAATTCGTAAATAATATTAGTGCATCTAAAACATACATTCCACAAGTGCATATCTGTTATATGACTGCTCCTTTGTTATATATCAGGTATATAACATTTATAATAATTCCCCAACTGAACGAATAGTCAATTCTTGGACCTGAAAACATATAAATAAATAACGAATTTAATTTTAAATAATTAATTACGAACCATGACATGCGGGGGTGTACTTAGAACGTAAAGAATTGCATCTGCAATATCCTCCGCAAATAATTTTGAGCTTTTCTCAACTGCCGCCACGATTTCTTTAATCTTATCATAACCGTTAGCAACTATTATATCTGTATCAACATATCCTGGACTAATACTCTAAAATAATCAATCATTTTCTCTTAAAACACTTACGCAACAACATATCCTGGACTTAAAGTCCAGGGGTTGAATATATACTTACAGTAACTTTAATATTACTACCGATACTATTCAATTCTTTTCGTAACGTTTCCGTTAAAGCACTAACCCCATGTTTAGTGGCCGGATACACGCTGTTTAGTGGTATATCCGGTACATAATGCCCACAAATGCTATTCAAATGAATCACATGTCCTGCAATATTATTGTCTCGCATTTGCCGTGTTCCTTCTCGAGTACAAATACACAAACCAAGCAAATTTGTGTTAATTATTCGTTTCCATTCTTCAGTTTTTCCATCTACTCAATTTAGTTATATAAGAATGTAATACAATTGGAGCTAGTCCAGAAATAAATATACCTAAAAGTGTTTGTGGCCGCGATAACCCGGCATTATTAACTAAAACGGCGACAGGTCCTAAATTTTCGTTGACCCATTGAAACGCGTCTAGTATTTCTTGTTCGTTCGTGACATCGCATTTAACAGCGTACACTTTACCCGTTTTACCTGTTAATCTCATAGAAAGTGCATCTACTTTCTCCACTCGACGTGCAAATCCAGCGACCTACATTTAAACACATTCCCAGTTATATGTGTTTAAATATATCTAAAGCGTATAGACTTACCATCATTCCAGCTTCCACTAGCTTAATAGTAGTGGCTTCGCCAATTCCAGCACTTGCTCCAGTAACAATCGCAACTTTTCCAACCCACTTGTCCATAATTTCTATATATCTGCAACAATCACTGATGATAATGTTGTGCTTTCGAAATCTGCACAGCAAATGCATGTATTGCCAATCCGGTTCGCAATATATACTCTTCGTTGTTTTTTTTTAATAACAATCAGCGTCAATCACGCTATTATATGTTTGTTTTTAAAATATTTAATTATCCGATTTTAATTTGAGTTTTCACAAAATATAATCATATCTACGCCTATGTTTTCGCATTGGAATCCCTCCCACACACCTCGACTTTACCTGCCAGGGTTCCTAGCGTTTATTATCAACCGACGTCTAAACGCGACCAGTTCATAATTCTATTCCTAGAACTGAATCTATATATAAAAAAAAAACACAACAGCGTAAACACATTTCATCTGCTATAAAGGTATTTTAAAATATTATATATTAGTTTTTAATATATATATTTATCTAAATTGCGTATATTTATACAAAACAAACCAGAGACGGATTGGCCGTATTGAATCAACACGGGCCAATATAGCATTAGCCCTAATCAAGGGCAGGACTTGCCTAGGCGTTAAATAGCCTAATGTACTAAGTCCGCCCTTGAAAACAACCTTAAACTACTATAGAACCATCTATTAGCTTCTTTTTTAAGTGTATGTTATTTCGACAGTTTGCAAAACTAACGTGCTTGACATTGATAGATATATAGTGTCAAACCGTACAACGGAGGCTTGACACTACATATCTATAAATGTCAAGCGCGTCAGAGTTGCAAACTGTCGAAATAACACACACTTCAAAAAGAAGCTAACAGATGGTCCACTGTATAGTTTTATAAACATATCCCCTTTAATTTCAAGATGCCTCGAATTTATCAACGAAAAACCAATCGATACTCTTGGAGCGAATCCGATCTGGAAAAAGCGTTTGCCGCGGTCCGAAACGATAAACTCGGCATTCGAAAAGCGGCTGTAAAATTCGGCATCCCCTACACCACTCTCCAAGCGAGAATTAGCGATAATTGGCGGTCTAGCAAAAAGAAACTAGGGCGCAAACATGTGTTTAATGAAACGCAAGAAACAGACATTGCGCAATTAATTGTGGACTTGGCGAAAAAAACGACACCAACTTCAATGCATATACGACGACTGGTTTACGAGTACGCTGTGAAAAATAATGTACAACACGCGTTTAATAGGGAGAGGAAAGAGTGTGGTAAAGAATGGTTATTGTCGTTTTTAAAACGATACCCGAATATTAAAATTGGGCGACTAGAGAATATGGTTGGGGTTAGAACTAAGAAATTAAATCATAAATCACTTGATGTGTTTTTTGATAAGATAGAATCGATTGTAAGCGCTCATAAATTGGAGGCGTATCAGATTTTTAATGTAGCAACTATTCAGATTTTTGGAGATTCTCTAAAAACGGCTAGAATTAAAGTAACTGATCAGTTTTTAAGTTGTAACCAACAGGAAACTATTTTTTTTAGTGTAACGACTGGTGTGAGTGGAATTGGGCAATATATTCCACCAATGTTTATTTTCAAGGACTGTATTAAAACTGATTTGAACGGTCCTGTAGGGGCGATTTATAAATCATCCAAAACTGGATTGATATGTGAAGAATTATTTCTAGATTGGTTTAAACATTTCGCCAAATACTCCAAATGTACACCTGCGAATCCTGTCTTGCTAATCATTGATAACCATAGTATAAGTTCAAATGTCTTCGCAGTGAAATACTGCCGGGAAATGGGGATAGAATTAATTTCAATCCCCGCCATTGAAACTCATAAATTATTACCGCTAGAGCTCAGTTTTTTTGGCTCTTTACAAAATTATTTTCAAGCCGAATTAGCGACACCACAAAATTTAATACAAGCGTTCACAAATTCGTATTACAAAACCGCCACTTTAGGGAACGCAATCAGTGGTTTTCAGTTATCCGGAATCACTCCGTTTAATCGGTTTTTAATATTTGATCAAATCACCACGAATGTATCAGGCTCCAGTTCTAAATTGGTGACCGAATACTCAAGCTCACATTTAGTTGAGGCGTTATTCGATGATGATAAAGACTGTAAAGTACAAACTAAAAAAGAAATTGAGCATATCAGTTTTGAAGAAGTGTTTCTACCAATTAACTAATTAATTTATATGTTTAACAGTGTATTTATTAATTGAATATACATATATGAAGTGTAACTAATATATTCTATATCTATTCTAATATAAGCCATAAATATTAATATGTAAATCATTTAAAACAATTCTCCAACTGGACGAATTGTTAATTCAGCAATCTAAAAACAAATATATTTTTATTAAATATAAAAACGTTTTAAACCAGTATAAAATAAATACCTGTACATGTGGTGGGGTAGTCAATACATAGTGCACCCCGTTCGCAATATCTTCTGGTACCAAATGGCTCATGTCCTTCATCGCTTCTTGGGTCCCTTCACCCGACAACCCCTCTTGGAACTCGGTTTGAACGAGGCCGGGGCTCAAACTAGTGATCTTAATTTTTGAACCAATGTGTCTCAAGTCCTGACGGAGCGTTTCTGCCAGGGCTGTAACGGCGAATTTCGAAGCCGGATACACGTTCAATACTGGTTCGGGCATTGCTGTTACGTAATGTCCAGCAATGCTATTTATATGGATTATTTGACCATCAATATCGGCTTCTTGCATCGATTTGATCGCTTCACGAGTGCAAATACATAAACCGATTACGTTAATGTCGAAGATTTTTTTCCATTCTTGAACATCTCCATCTTGAATTTAATTAGTTTATTTTAGTTGCATATATTATTTATTGTTTGTGCTGCTATATGGGATTCCCTCTTCAGCGTGTTGTGTTGCGTGCGCGAAATTTACCCTAAAATCCTACCCTGGACCCTACCCCTAGACCTTACCCCTGGACCATACCCTGACGCAGCTCTGACTCCCTGTATTTGTCTGTATGGGATAGGGAATTTTTGAAATTAACCGAAGTACATTTTGACCTAGACGGGATTCGAACTAAGCTTCATAGTTGACTTATTGTGATGTAGTAGCGTTAGCCACTAGACCACGGCTACCAATATTTAAATTCTGTTGAAAACATCTACTAATTGAGCCCTTCCCAAACCAATCCTCTATATGGTTTTAATTCGTAGCGTAATCATACTTAATGTAAAATTGTTTTATAAATAATATAATTATTTACCAATTAACGTGGTGGGTCGTGTGAGACCTGCATTGTTTATCATAATACTGACGGCGCCTACATTGGTTTTGATCCAGTCAAACGCTTCCAGAATAGCGTCTTCATTACTGATGTCACATTGTAATGGATGTAGTTTCGCTGGAAGGTCCACCAATTCGTTACTCAGTTCTTCCAAACGGTCCAGGCGACGGGCCAATCCAACAACCTATTATATTCCCCAGAATAGATTAACTAGTATAATTTGGGATATTTAAAAGTATTGATATGAAATACAAATAAGGCACAATCCTCTTTTTGATGTGGTTCTTATAAGGGCATATATTTAGGGCCTTAACAAACAGTATATTTCATATCTTTCGACAACACAAGTAGTAGTTAATTTTGATCAAAGGTCGTATGGTTCAATGCTTACACAAATATATCCTGAGGTCCTGACGTTAAAAATAAAGATTATTTGCCGAATTATTACTATTTGATAAAGTTATCTTCGGTAAAGTCTGCTTCAAGTCATCGAGGTAGAGCTACTTTATTTAGTAATTGGATTTTTGCGTTACTACTACAAAAAAACAAAACAAAAACACAGCTTATATCCGTAGAGTGATATCTTAAGGTTGCAAATCGGCGTGGTTTTGATAACTGAGCTAATGAGACACCCTTACAATTGAGATACTAATTATACCAATAATCTAGACACGAAATATCCACATTACCTTTCGACAATCAATATATTTCCTATGATTACCATCAAACGCACGATACCATGGTGATATTTACACAATAAATTATTCATTTATTGATCACGATTGCAATACAAACAATATATGATGACCACCTTCCATTATATTAACATAATGAAAAACTCCAGTTATTTTATGGTAGTTGAAACCGTGGTACTAAAGTACTTATATATTTTATTAATAATTAAAGGTAATTGAAAAATTACGCATTTATACCAAATATCATTCAAATACATATCACTTTTGTGCCCTAAATTATTTCCTTAATATAATTAATATTAAAACAATATTACAAAGCCTCAATAGATATTTTCATTTTCATACATATAATTAATTATGCAATATATACAATTAAGTATAATTAAGAAAACAAACTGGTGTGGCCATCGCACATTTTAAACTTAGTTTTAGACAATACATACAACTTTATGCCTAGTCCTATCAAATGAGGTGGCAGAAAACCCTTAACATCTATTCATTTCTTAACAATCTTTCGCCATTTAACTCTATCGCCTTACAAACTTGTTTTTATATTATTTATCCTCCTTTTAGACTTGTTCATAAATAATAATTGACGCACTTATAATAAGTGATTATAATATATATAATAAAACTTACATTTATCCCCGATTCAACTAGTTTCCGGGCAATGGCTGCCCCGATACCGGAACTGGCTCCGGTAACAACGGCTACTTGATCCACCCAACGATCCATTATAGATAAATGCGCAAAGCGAACTGGAATCGTGGAAACCTAAAATATGTCTGACACAAAAGTAGTGCATAGACACAGCAATAGTATAATTATTTACGAAGGTCGTACCCCACTCTATGCGTAAATATATCGATATTATTTGGTTGGAAACCTTTTTTTTTTTATATATATATATATATACATAAAAATTGAGCTAATAACATTGAATTTTATACTCTAAATACACAGAAACGATTAAGGCAACTGAAAAATAACCTAAATTCTATTTAATCCTACAATTCTTTGATAAAACAGGGCCTAAACTAGAAAACAAAGCTCAAAAACATACATAAAGTTATATATAGGCCCTTATTTTTTATATTTTTGGTAGAAATTGTGTTCCAAATCAACTGAAATTATAGTTAAACGCAGTTTAGTGTCGCTAATAGCTCAGTTAAATTAACTATTATGTCATTTAATCACTGAGCAATGTCAAAGACAAGTTTACATAATTTAATAATGAAAAATATCTGAATAGAATAGTTTGTTTAACATTATAAATATTTATTTATTTAACCAGTACATTCTAAGAAAATATTGTGATGTTTCATTATTATAATATGAAATATAAAGACTCTAAGTACATAATTATTCTATCTACCTATAAAACACAGCATTATCTTTGTAATTATTATTATAATAAGATAATTTCATCACATTTTGATTTGATTTGATTGAACCTAGGCACTAACATTTAAGAACACTTTTAATGAATGGCGTCACCAAATCCGTTTAAGTAGATATTTAATTTCGGGCGAATATCACGTGATTTTAACATGTTTTTGTTGGAGTTTGGTGTCCAAAGATTCTTGGGCGTACAACACTGCATCGTGAACAGTTGGAAATATTGTAAATGTGCTCGTTTTGTTGGTATAACTATCACATTTCTGGATACTCTCATAAACCGAACCTAAAATGAATATGTATTACTGATTTTTTCTAACGGTTAAATGCTTTAAAACTAACCAGAAGCACTAGCTAAATATATGAGTACATCCACTTTTTCGTACTCAGTTTGAATGAGCCATAACTGTTCGACGCCGGCGGGATCAATGTAATTAACCGCTGATAAATCGATAATGATCCATTGGAGCAGAAAATTTGAGTTATTTGCTTCTATTTGCTTGCTTTCTTTACATTTTTGACGTCTTTGAAACACTTTTCTAGCATCTACTCCTACGCGTTTCATTAATTCCGTTTTAAACATTGCGCGAGATGCAAAATTCAAACCACCCACATAATGAAAGATTTTTATTCCTTCTAATTCATCAACCTAACAATAAATCGAAAATTATATTTATCCTCAAAAAAATACACATATATATATATATATATATATATATATATATAAAAAATTAAAGCTAAAACGATTAAAAAAGAGCTTTTGAGGCTCATGGAAAAATAGGAATTGAATAAGTACCTAGATGATTTTTATGACGTATTTTGCGTTTGATATTAATTTAAAAATGTCAATTTAATATTTAAATTCTGGGACTCCTGTATAGGATTATTCAATTATAAAAGTAATAATGGTTACTTACCCCTTTGTATCTAGTAATATCCAAGTAAATCTCAGTGTTACGTACCACCCCTAATAGACACGTATTCGGTTTAAAACTTTGTATACAGATTACTAGAATCGAGGCAATAAATCCCGCTAATAAACCAACATCAATGTCGAGTAAGACAACCGTGCCTAGTGTGACGATCCAAACAAGTGCATCCAACTTGCTCAGTTTCCAAAATTTAATCAAATCTTTAGCTTGTACAAATAACCCTTTTAAAGCGATTATAATTATACTAGCTAGTATACACTGAAAGTTTAAATTAAATATAAAAACGGAACTAGTCGACTAATACCGAATAAGTTCGTTTTGTCTATGTAGCGCACGCATGCGTAATAAAACACTTACTCTAGGTAAAAATTGAAATACAGGTCCAATCCACAGTAAAACTATTAATAAAATCAAACATGAGACCAACGAAGCAATCTGGGATACGCCACCTACTTGCTGTTGAATAAACGACCTGGATAACGACGCCGTTATTGGCATACACGAAAAACAGGACCCAAACATATTACTAGCTCCCTAAAACCACACAATTAAACCATCAATTAAAACGCATCGGAAATCACCGTGACGCACCAACGCTAACAACTCTTGATTCGAATCGACTTCGTACGATAGTTTTTGTGCGAAAATCAACGCCATTGACATCGTGACCGCGTACGACACAATCGCAATTGAAAACGCATCGAACGCTACCACTTGTATGAGTGAAAATGTTGGTAACACAGGTACCGGTAATCTAAAAAACCATACATATTAGAAATCTAACTCAAAATACTGTTTATAGTTGTCAAACAAACCCTGTAGGTATATTTCCAACTAGGGTAATTGCGAATTGTCCATTTAAATCAACATACCACGATATTAGTGTGCCTATGACTACAACAATTAATTCTATTGGTATCGGGTATTTGCTTCGTTTACTAACCCAAGTTTTAAAGCATTCGTTATTCACTATCATCACTATTGAAGCGACCACTGAGATTATTACGGCCATATAGTTCGCTTTAGGCAACGCTAGGACTGCATCGTATATAGCCTATATAGAAATTATTTATAGTTTATAGAAAATTATTAAATAATGCAAATGATTCAAGTTTATAATATACTATATGAATAATATGTGTTATAAATAATATTTATTTCCTTTAAAACATTTAGAATCAGTCATTATTTGCGTTTAAAATACAGCAGTGACGTCACTGCTGTACATCTGTTTCTCAGTCAATAGTGTATAAAAATAAACTATAGACAATTAACAAATGTTTATTGTTTGCTCTTCGTATCAACAATAAATACAATTAAGATTTTATTTCATCAAAACCTGGATTCATTAGAGTACAGCAATGACGTCAGTACATGAATAAAGCATATAGATAACTTACAAAGCCATTTTTAAAATACCCGCGTCTTTTTGGTACTTGTAAACCGAATAGATCTTTCAATTGCGAAATGACTACATGAACAGCTGAGCCTGTTGTGAACGCATTGACTAAAGTTGATGATAACAACGTACTTAAAATTCCCAATCGAAATATATACATTGCCAACTAGAATAAACATTAAATCATATTTTATTTCGAGTAATTACTATATATATATATTGTATGTATACTTACATGAAATAACGCTACTGTAAATGTTACAGCTGTTGCAACTTGATACGGTGTATAATACGGACCAACATGTGGTAAAATGTTAGTTGCGTTATTATTTAAAACATCCGCAACATCTGGTTCTTCTGTACTGTATTTCGTGACGGCTTTTCCCGTCATTAAACAAACAACAGCAAATGTACCTGGATGTTATAAGTTATTATAGTAACAAAGTGTTTTTAATTTAGTTTAAAAATATTTTAAAATATGCAATTGAGCTGGCCACTCACATATAAGCAGACTAACCCATAGACACATGTTTCGAGGTTCCGAAAATTGTATAGATCAACACCGGGAAAAAGGCCATGTAGATGCCCACTACTGGATCAACGTTTCCCAGGAGGCCGTACGCCATACCCTGGGGGATGTGCATTACCGCGATGGTGACACCGGCCACGATGTCGCATAAAAGATCTGTTTTAAAGTTGTAATCTAGGAGCCATCTTATTATTGGCAGGCGGTCTAGTAGGAAGTTTCCGATATGGAAATGTTTTAGTGATGCACAACATAATTTTAAACCTGAAATTTTAAAATATGCTTTAGTTAATTCGGATTTAAATTTATTGTAACATGAAGCTCTTTTCGTCCATAAAATAATAATAATAAATTAACTAAATAGCAATAATAGTAAAAGCAATAAATAAAATGTTATGCGTCCAGAGTCGTTGCGGGCTGCATAAAATACAGGCGCGTATTTCAGGTTGCCTAACTTTCAACTAGAGATAAAGATAATAAGAAAGCCCTCAGTCAGCCCAAATGATTGTTTACTAGACGGCTAAATTGCTAATCCACCCCTGCGTCGAGAAACAGTTGGGTACTTACGATTTTTATACGGTTTTTCATATTGTCCAGCCACATTCAGTTCGTCTTGATGATATAACTGTCGATCCACGTAAACAGCTGATTTCATGTGGGGGTCCATTCCGCTGAAACAAATATGGAAAAATTATTAAATATTTATGCTATCACGAAAGATATACACATGGGATTAGTTTCAGTTACTATAAAGTGATAATCTAAGCCTATTAATAAAACTAAAACTGTCAATGTTTATCAAAAATCAATAAATTTGCACTTAAACTGATATCTATACGTTTTCATGTAACGAATAATAAAATAATTTACCGTTTTTTAACGCCATTTTGTGGTCCTAATAATGGCACTCTTTCTGAATTCATCTTTACTAAATCACAGCACGAGTTTAACCCTTTTTCTAAATCAGGTCTTATAGCAAAAGATACCACGTATTATATTAAAATAATATTGTCTTAACAGACGTTTTATCTTTATTTATAAGACCACGTGAGTAGATTAATTTTTATAGAAATTATAAGATAATTTTTTTTCTGGATCAAAGAACAAATATTAATAATAATAAATACATCAGTTATTTGCAAATCATATCTGTATGTAATGTGAAAATAGCATGAATAATTATGCGGAAATAATTAAATTGGATCGTTGTATTAAATAATCTAAAACTGCATCATACATATACCAAAATTATTTAAATAAATTATTTAAAACAGATTTAGAATCAAACCATTTCCATTAAAAGCATTTTTAGATGATTAAACAAGTAAATAAAATAAAAACACCAGTCAAAACTTGTATATACCTAACACCATGATCACAGCATATTTTGAGCAAGAGTTAGTTGTCCTGCATGTGCATCACCGGGTGTTAAAATTTACAAAAAAAATTGTTTTCGACTTTTTTACATGAAATACCGCGAATTAAAACGTACCGCATATCAAATTAACTCGTTTAGAACGTATATTACCGTTTCGTACAGTTTTATGTATAAATATATAAATATATATATATATATATATATATATATATATATATATATATATATATATATATATATATATATATATATATATATATATATATATATATATATATATATATATATATATATATATATATATATATATATATATATATATATATATATATATATATATTGTATGCAGAGTGGTTGAAGTTCTGCAAATGTTTAACATGTTAAAGAATATCTTTTATAAATTAACTAAATTTTTTCTTTTTCTATTTTGTTACAGAGTTACAGTAAAATGAAGTCATCCGGTGAGTTGATTTTTAAATTATAATCTTGTAGTTATTTATATTTCTCAGCTACTATTTCTTGTATTTCGAAATGTATTTTAGGATTTTTAAAAAAAATTATATGTTTGATTTGAAACTAATAAATTTCCTTTAGAAATTTATTGGAATTGCAAAAAAGTTGTTGCTCAATGACCTATAAGTAACTTAAGTTTCTTAGGGGTTTTATTGTTTTAAATTCAGTTAGGATGTATTCGTTTCCGGCCCCGGTCGATTTTTTAACCCCGGGCGCTTTTGCCATACGAGCGGTTGTGCAAATCGGGCGGTTTTTGAGATTGGCGAATATTTTTAATCATTTTAATAACCGCGGGATTTTGCTAAATATGTTTTTACTCAGTGTACCTACTTGAAACTTAAAATAAATATTTATATATTCCGTTTAACAGTGTATATTAAAAGTCTGTCACTGATGTAGTGATTAAATCATAATTTGAAATTCGGGTTAAACAATGTTTAGTGCAGTGGTGATTGTGTTTAAATAATATAAAATCGGGTTTTAAATAGTACTAGTTCTTAGTGAGTGCGTCGCCCATGTTACTGCAGTTCCTCAAGAGGAGTTCCTGAAAAAGGAAAATAAGGAAGGTGATGGATTAGCGCTATGTGAGTTAACATTTTGGGTACTTGTGGTGCTTTTGTAGCAGTAGTTCTAACGCGGAATTCAGATTTTTAAATCGCTTTATACGTTTTGTTAATTTGTAATAAATGTTCAAAGATGTCTACATGTTATAGAACTTCTGCTACCCTAGTATTATTTTATATGTATATATTGCATTATTGTTTATGTGGTAGGCCTTTTTTAAAATATATATGTACGTATTTTTGAAAAAGGTCTATACTAAAGCTGAGAAATATAAACCAAAATAACTACTTTGTAACTTAAGTAAACTCAAGATAAATTGTTTAAAATAATCTAATAATAAATTGATTGATTGAATAAAAATTCAATCATTAATAAAGTCTATATGTATATCTGTAACTCTAGCTACAGTTGCTTCTAAATTTTAAATAATTTTCTTACGAGTTCAACCACGAAAACCCATTCGTAACAATAAATTTGATTAGGTAGATTAGTTGAGTTAACGTAAATTCATATTAACAATTTTTTGTTTGTAAAATTAAATAAATAATTAAATTTCGGTCAATGGCAAATGATGAACTACAAGACCTTCCACCGTTGGCAACCTGAAACTATATTTATCCAACCTGCAGAACAACTTGATGTATAAGTTGTTTGATGGTTAGATGAGTATAGATTCGTTGACGTTCCAGTTAGCTGCACAACTATCACACTGAAGAGAACGCCCCAGCAATGCCACTCGTTTGTTTTTAAATCTACGTTTAAATATTTTTACATTTGCAATAAATAAATTAATTATTCAATTAAATTGGAATTAACTAAATATTAGGTTCAGGATAGTTTTAAGTAAGGGTCCTCGTGTTGGCCCATTATTGCCACAATAGGCATACATCAACAGATATGTTTGGACCACTAAATCGGTGGTTCTAAGTATGTCATTGCGCTTGAAATATTAAACAACGTTTGTGTACATTTTTCACCTTCTGCTACCCTGGTTAGGCTCCCACTAATATTTTTTCCACAGTTTAAATAAAAGGTACGCTTAGTTTTTAAGAGGCACTGAAAAGGGTCTTGTTAGGATTTACTGAGTTAAACCTAGGTCTAACTTAGTAAAAGCTAATCATATTTTATTTTTAGTGGATTTTAAAACTCAATCAATCAAATCTCCTGCGGGTTTAACGGCGCTGAGTCCATTCAGGCACTGATTCAGGATAGATTTAATATTTTTTTAATAAAGTTACCAGATTTGCTATTTTTATTTCGAAGAAATCTAAATTTAATAGTTAAATATATATAAATTATATTTTTAATACCTAAATTATTTATTTTTACATATAAGTAAATAATTATTAAAATCTGGTTACTAATATTTATAAGTTGTTAATTTTAGGTACTAATCAATTCTTTTCAGCCTAACCTTTCTAATTTTTCAGCTTTATTTCAGCTTAACAATTTCCCTTTCAGCTATTAAGCTTAAGTTTTTTTCAGCTAGATAAGTTTGGGTAACATAAGCTAATCTAATTTTTTTTCAGCCTAACTTTTGCTAATTTCAGCTTTCTTTCAGTAGTTTAAGTTGGGTAGTATCTAAGTTAGCCCCCCTCCCCTCCCCCAATACACCTTTTCAGTGCAAAAAAGTAACAAATAAATTAGCGACATACTTATGTAATAAATAGTACATAAGTATGTTTTTATGTACGTATATGTAATATTCATACCTTTTCGGATGTAATTTACATGTAAATTTGGTTACCTCCGTGACATAAAACATATAATAGCCAATCCCATACAAAGCAAATAAACATTCTTGTATACAGTTTGTGACATATTTAAATAATTATCTTTCACAATCATTTTATATGATTTTATAAATAATGACACTACAAATTGACATTTGGAAACAATTGATTATATTCGAATTGAAAATCAAATCAGAGATAATCAATTATCTGTGAAACTGTTAGTTGTATCTATAGAAACGATGGTTAAAATTTGAAATTCAAAAAACAATGCCTGTTGGTGAAGAAATCTTCGGAATGTTTTTTATGTCGATCGGTTTTATGCTGTCCGTTTTCTGGACATTATTTCTACTACTCATCGCGTTTGTTCGTATTCCTCTTAAAATTATTTATTGGTTAATTTATGGTGTTATATACGTTTTTGGAACGATTGATAAATTATTACGACGTTACGTTTTTCGAACTTCGGAAGACGAAGATAGTCAAAATGATATTTAAATTATTTTTTACATTAGGTAAACTATTTTTTTAAAGTTTCCAACTGTTATTTCATTATTTACATTTCATAGATATGCAGAAAATAAATTAATATTAAAGCCCCAACGGGTAGGCAACCCACGTTGTAGCCATGTAGAAAATAAATATCAGCGTAATATACAAATTTTTTGGTTTTATTTCATTATATTTCGATTAGCAGCGAAGGTTAGACTATCGTTTATTATATTTTTTGTTCATATTTATAAACATTCTTACTAGATTCCATATCCTTGCAGATTTTTGCGTTTTTAAAATCACATTTATACATGTGACTTACAAACATATTCATATATATATAATTACTACAAATTAACTATAAAAAATTGCGAAATTACTGCTACAACTACTACATAATTACATTTTAGCAAAAGTACTCAAATAGAAGTAATTTTTAACAAAAGTACTCTTATAGAAAGAATTTTTAACAAAAGTGTACTTATTCACCCTAAAGTAATGAATGTTAAACATGTATCTCACATCAATAATAAACGCCTAAGCATATGCAACCCGCGGTTACTTCCAAATGATTTGGTTGCTATAGTTACGTTATGTATTAAAGTTTAGTGTACTTATTCACCCTAATATGATGAATTCTAAACATGTATCTCACATCAATAATAAACACCTATGCATATGCAACCCGCGGTTACTTCCATATGATTTGGTTGCTATAGTTACGTTATGTTTTAAAGTTGAGTGCTTCAAACAGTTTCTTACATCAGATTTTATTTAGTGTTTAAGTAACATATGTGTGAATTATTTTATATTAACAGTTTTTGTCACTTATGCACTCAGTCAATCAATCATTCACAATGGAAATTGTATGACTTGATAATTGTATAGTTTTTAACCTTGACACCACGTAGACTATGAGTAAGATTGTTGTTTTTTTTATTTATCAGCTTTTGTGTATATTTTTTTCACGGACTAATTTGTTTTTTTTTAATTGGATACGTATTCCAAGGAAAGATCATGCATTGCTTAGTTGATTTTTCTACACGTTGGATTCAATAAACTTGATAAGATAAATTAACGCATTTTCCAATCATTTATTATTAAATAACCGATAAGTTTCTTTTGGGTCGCAATAATTATATATTTACAAAACAAAAATGTGGATTTATATACATATATAACAAATATACAATTTGGTTTAAATTTACTACTTATTTTAATATTTCCACCGAAAAAAATATTTATCTCACCAAATCACTAACTAAAAAATTTAAATATATTTACTCCACGTATGTAATTATTTATAATTTTATATATAATATTTTAACTTACGTTTTATACTTTTCCAAATTATTTTTCTCCATAATAAAATTATAAACACACACATTTAAAAACGCACGCGAACTTAAAAATTTAAGCGAACCACAACTACTACTATTAGACCATTTCACTTTATATCTAATCACAATTTAGTTAGCACGCTTGATACTTACACAATTTTGACCTTATGAATCCAGCTGATAATTACTTTCTGCTTGTGATTGGTTTGCGACGCTATCACGTCACAAAATTAACATTCGGTTTTGTATGCAATAATTGTTTTTTTTTTGTTATTATACTTAGTAACTAGTACTCAACTAATTAAAGTATTTAAACGCATCAAAAGTGCTTTGTTTTCATAAACTATATAATCAAATTCATAGACAATTTAAATGTTATTATCAGAATATTATTTAGGGTTAGGAATTTATATTTACGCCTTATTTTTAGGCAACTAACTATTTTTTAAAGTAGTAGTATTAAAACCAACTTTTAATTTGAATTGAATTTATTTTATTGTATAACAAATTCGCTTTTTTTGTCGAACTAGGTTAGGAATATAAATAAGAATTTTAATTGGAATTTTATCAATTACTTATATTAAGGTCGATAAATCTTATCAATTGCAAATTCTTTTGCTGTTACACTTATGTATTTAAATTTTTTCAATCCCCCCCCCCCCGCCCTGTTAATTTAATCATATATAAAAAAAATATATATATAAAATATAATATCTAACAAATATATATATTATTTAAATGACCCCAGGTCATAAATGAACACGCGCCGCCAATGGTTAAATGTATAAATATTTTTTACAAAAGGAAATGTAGTTATTAAACAATTATAATTCTCTAAGAAATTATTTTATGAGCGTTTTTGTATTTTTATAACTAATTAAATTGTTATTAAAACTCTTAGAGTTGATTTCTAAGAAAACTATTTTAAATTAAACCAAATAGAAACAGTTTGAGGTGAACTGGTGTTATATTTGGATAGCCCTGTGACCAATCTTACACCTAAGAGTCTACACCGTAAACAAAAGCGTTTTAAATAATTTTAAATTAATTAACATATAATTAAACTCGAGTCTCTAAAGTTCGAACCCGATCTGCCCTATCTAGATACACTAATAAAACGAAATAAATCAGATTGATTATATAAACTCTTAAGCGTCTTCAAACAAAGAATTCGCGTCAATTAAACCAAATTAACGTTATATTTATAAATTCATTCGTTCATACATTCACTAACCTCCAAATTCTGGTTAAAAGTACACAGTAAAAAATCGATGAACATGTCACGAAGTACAAAATAAACCACTACACAAACTGAACGAGCAAAAAGCAAATTAAATCATCTGTGTCTGTGTTACTCATCACATTGCACCATTTTGCGAAGAATAACATAAGAAATGCAAGTAGGGACATACTGGCGAACGGTTTCCTTGAGATTTTATTGCAAAAACGAACCTTTCGTTACGTTTCATAAGAACGAAATCACAAGTGTATATAAAAAAAACGAAATCAGTGACCGTCAACATGTCTTTTGTATTCCATATGCAAAAGGCGAAACAGCACGCCACTGCTTTCTTTATAAGATATTTAACTTATCTAAATATCTAGATTTGATCGTAATTTAATAATTTGTTATCAAAAATAGAAATAATAAATTAAAAACAATATATTTATCATTATACATAAGGTTCTACTTAAATATTAATATTGAGTATCATAAATAAATTAATTAGGTAATTATAAAATCGATTAATTAATCAATCGTGAATTATTGTTCGGTAACGAAGAATTGCGATGTTAAATTGACGAAACCGAATAGTATTACTAGTACGTACATAAGTACTTTTATTCCGGTGAGTTTCCCTTGTTTTTGTAATGACGCCATGCGTAATAAACATGGTAACGTAAAAATATGTATCAACCCACTTAGAGCACCGGTATATCTATGAAAAAGCATTAGTTTGTGAAAAATATTCTTAATCAACAAGTTTGATTAACTAACCTGATAAGAGTACCAATTTTTGGCATACAACAAGCAAACACAACACATATTATTATCACAGTCATATTCAGTACAGCAACTTTGAAATAACTGAATTCTCCTGAATATTTACAGGAACTGAACATCATTTTCACATTTCCCAATATTTCAGTGCGTAGCATAAATTCAATTAGCGGAAACACTGTTACTAGTTGAAATAGTAACAAGAATCTTGCGATTACTGTCATGGTGTCGAATTTTGCGAAATTGTTTAAAAGATTCTAGAAAAACAATTGAAACAAATATATAGACTGTTGAGCAAATCCATTTGAAAATGCGATATAATTTGAGATATTTAAATACTTACATCTTCTATACAAGTTTTCGCTAGTGGAAATGTAATATAGAATATTGTTCCTATAAAAATATATGTGAATGTCACCAAGGCGAAAGCTATACTTAAATCTCGGCCCTGAAAATTATTTACATTTAAAACGCAATCAACATTACATACTTGTAATACAATTTTTATACATTTCAAACGAATTAAAATCACTGTCTGTACATAACACCTTTGCGCTCCAAAGCGTATTAAATTATCTACATTTTTGTCTAGATTTAATTTCTATAAGCGCAAAATTTATAATATTTGCACCAAAAATTAGTGAGACGATTTAATAATAACAAATTGACGAATATTTTGCTTTGTGCGCACGCGCTTGTGAGTGTGTGTGTGTGTGTGTCGGTGTGTGTGTGTGTCGGAGTGTGTGTGTCGGTGTGTGCGTGTCGGTGTGTGTGTCCAAGGCATGTAAACTAGTTTACATTTTTCTATGGATTTAATTTGTTAAAAGTAATATTTTACTGTATTTGTATCGAAAGTTAAAGAAGCGATTTAATAAGAAGAAATAGAAGAATATTTTGCACTGTATGCACTTGTCACCTTTGTGCTCTAAAGCGTATAAAATAGCGTTCAGATTTAATTTGTTTAAAAGTAATATTTTACTGTATTTATATCGAGAGTTAAAGAGGCAATTTAATAATAACAAATAGAAAAATGTTTTGCACTGTATGTACGTGTCACCTATGTGCTCTAAGGTGTATAAAATAGCGTAAATTGTGTGTGTAGATTTAATTTGTTTAAAAATGTAATTTTTTATAGTTAGAAAGGCGGTTTAATAATAATAATAATAATAAATAGAGAAACATTTTGCACTCTTGTCACCTTTGTGCTCTAAAGCGTATAAAATAGCTTACATTTTTGTGTGGATTTTCATTGCTTTTCATCAGACATATAATGATGTTATGAATAAAATAGCTCATTGCTAAAATGCCAGTGAGTGCAGTCATATTTGGTCGCCACCGAAACTCTTCGCTCCAATCGGGTATATTGATACCCCAACTGAACCCTTTCACAACCACAAAAACCATCAAATACAGCACACTAAGGGTCCCTAAAATAAATCAATTCATAATTAATTCAGCTACAAATACTCGCTGACAAATCAACCACTAACCGAGACTGTTGAATTTCGTAAAGAAAGTTACATTTTTAAAATTCAATAAAGGAAACATTAATATGCCCAAAAATAACGGTACGGTACTGTACAAATCCCAAACTTCAGTAAACGTAGACGTCGGTTTTTTTATTATCACATCTGAGATTGTGTTATTTATTGAGATATTTATAAAATCTTTCGGGCACACAACTGTTGTCATATTTGTATAATCTTCCACGTTACTCGTAAAATAATCTGTAATTTAATAACTAATTAAAATCAAAACTATTTTCTATTTCTAAAAACACAAGAAAAAAAATTACTAAGTCCCTAAGTCACATGTAACGTCGTTGTTACATTGTGGAGGCGTAACCTACCATAGAAAAAAACGACTGAATTGTATAAGAAATTTGACATTAAAATCCAATAAACAATATTGGCGCCAATTAGGACAATCATAGAGAATATTTTCGCTATAACCTCGGCCCATCTGCCCAGTAATTGACGGCACAAGTGGGCGACTTCTTCATTATCACCAAATCCTAAAAAAAATCGTGTTAGTATCTTAAGAAAATCCTAGAAACTATAAAATACATAATCATTTGCTATGGTTATTTTACTTTTATATAATTTTTAATCACTTGGGAAAAAATTGCAATTAAATGCAATAAATTGGTAAAGGTCAAAAATAATCTTTAAAAAAATAATAACATATTGTTTAATTTCGAAATATTCCTTACCATGTGTTTCGTTAACTTTTAGAACTAAATACGTTGTGTACAGTGTCACTCCGGCTATTAATATAATAGCTAAAATACCCGGAAACAATCCGGCGTGCTGGATGCCCCATGCCATCGTCAACAACGAAGTCCCCATCATTGTATTCCATATCGAAAATCTTAGATAGAAACAATTATATGTTATTTCGTCAATGAAAATCATGAATGGAGCGTCGTTATCTGTGTATGTATTTTGTTAATAACAATATATCGATTTGCAGTAGCAAATGACTTTTTTTATTATATCATAAAAGTCGGATTAATAAATCAATAACCTTTACATAAATGATGAAACAATGTATCATCTTTAATCATATATTAAATAATGTTTGTTTCTAAATATTTAAATATATTTCGGATGTGATCAACAAATACATGTCACCTTTGTGCACAATTTACCAGTTGTAAATTGACTTAATATTGATTTATGAACTAAACTCTAAATAAGTAGTGAGTACTACTAAAATAACTAACTCTGAATGACGAAATATCGAAAATGATTGAATCATTATTTATTATCAATATCGGTGATGTTCCTGTGAGAGTTCAAAGTGTTTAAATGATGCATCCATAAATAATTTTTTTATATCAATAATAGTAATAATACAGATAACTATTTGTTGATTTAACATTGAACTAAATCGACAAAAATACGAGTAAAGACGCCGGACATATTAAATATAAACAAATTACATAAATAGAAATCTAATTGATTGATCAACATATATTTTAGAAAACTTCAAATATCAATTTGCACATTTAACCCCATGTAACATCTCAGCTACATATTAGATATGTAATACGTCTATATTTCCTCAACATACCCGAGATGTTACATATACCTAAATGTTAATACAAAAAGTTTTTCTCTAAAAATAAAATTGCTTTCTCCATTTCAATAAATCAATCATATCAATTAATATTTATAAATACTTACATAGTAACTAAAGAACTTTGTGTAGTAGGCTTTTCAATCACATCAGCTATAGTCATCTCAGACTTGTGACACTAAAACATATTTAACACACAAATATATTACTATAGAAAACACTTATGTATCATTTACAAAACATATACATATATGCATCATAATATATACTTAAAACAAATATAGTGTCTTCACAATAAATATTTAGTCAAAAGTAATGCTTCTATTATATGGCAGCTACATAACATGTGTTATGTTACCTCACCGTTATGCAGCGGTTACGCATGCTTGAGCATATTACCTCTCCGTTATGCTGCGAAAAGGTAACTTTGAGCATGTTACCTCGGTGTCATATGGCGGAGATGTAACTTGTGCATGTTATATATCTGTTATGTTACTTAAATATACTTGGGTATATTTATGTATGAAATTTAAAACGTGATAGGTAATTATGTTAAAATCTAATCAAATTCTATACTAATAATTTTTCTTAGATGAAACGTCACGTAATTCTAGAAATAACTCAATAACCTATTGACCTTTTGATTGGAAATAGATTAGTTGTTGATATAATTTTACAATTTAGTCAATCAACGTTATACTATTTGCATGGTTTCCATTTATAATCAAAACAATTATTATTGTTTATCTATAAGTAATTTTTATTGAAAATAACTTTATTAGGTAGTTGAATTAACGAATTATCTGTTTATGCGAATAATTATTTGGTTATCAACATTTATTTAGATTATTAACATATTTTGTTATGGGTTTCGTTATTTGACCCATAACTTTATAATCTACAATTGCTATATATGAATAAGAAAAAAAAATTCAGACTTGCGTCGCCCGAAACTGTGATGCACTAATTTTGTTTATGATTTATTGTGTTTAAACAAAATTATTATTACAATTATAAAGAATATATGTATATATATAAAAAATCTACTTACTCTTGAGGAATCGGTTAGGGACATTGAACTTGGTTTTTTCGCAAAATACGGATAGCGATCGTAGACATTTTCGTCATTTGTAAATATATCTAAATTGGTGTTTTCGAAATGACCACCGGGGTAACAAAATGGCCGCCTGCAACATATATTATTAATAACACTTGCGTACCACTACATTTCGACGATATATCGTTTTAAATAAGTTATTAATTTACCTCGTAAATGATTTCGGTGTTACGGGAGATATTTCTCTGGGTTTATCTATATCAGATTCACCTGCGGTTGTATCTGAGTCATGGAACATGCATTGCATCGCTCTAAAAAATACATTTAATTAAAAATATTATTTTATAAATATATTTAGATATAAATATATTTTATTATATATATATATATATATATATATATATATATATATATATATATATACGATAAAAAATTATATACTAAATTACCTATAAGATAAATAATGCTTACACGTATAGTAATAATTTTTTAAATTCTTATCTTATTATGCATTTTGAAAAAAAAATATTTAGAAATTGTGTCATTCATATATAACTATGATCTCTAAGTATGTGATAACATCTACCCTATATTATAATTAATTTAGCCTATAAACGTATAAGTATGCTAAATATAATATAAACATATATATATATATATATATATATATATATATATATATATATATATATATATATATATAAAATAGCGTATCAATATACCGAACAATGCCACGGATGTGGGTAACGTCTCTGTTACGTTGCTGCGCCGTAACATATAATACGTAACTGTAACGTAACAGAGATGTAACAAATATTAAATTTCAACCCATAATTTAGAAAAAACGTGTTTTTGTATATATATATATATATATATATATATATATATATATATATATATATATTTTTTATTAAGCTTACCCAAAACTAGAAGTGGAATTTGCCGAACTTACTAATGGGGTGGATTCGTTGTCCGAATCAACAGACATTTTTCTGTTGATATTCATTTTATAGTTCCTTATTAAATCTACAACAAAATTACTAATTAGGTGACACTCCACTAATTCTGTATAAATAAATATACCTTTCATTATCAAACTACAGAAAATGTATCTTAGTTCTTAAACTGCACTTAAATCCGAATAGTTCAATAAATGTTTCAATAGGACCATTCTCACAATACACAATTCTTTAATTGTTCTACGCACTATTGGTATGAATTTATTAAATAAATAATTATTTAACTGGTCTCTTCGGAAGTTAAGCTAGACTAGAGATTCAGAATAGCATGCTTCGTATTTTATATTAAATATAGTGTATTGATAACGCAACAGAAAAATACAATAAACAAAAACAAATATTCCAGAATTTAATGTTTGAAATATCGCGGGAGGTCATGAAGTCCAAATGACGTCACAGTGTGACGTCACAAAGATGATAACATGTATTAGATTCAATATTCAAATTTATAGTAATAATTATTGAAAAATGTATAAACAATTATATTTACATGTATACATAGCAAGTCAGAGATTTTTTGAATATTTTGAACATGATTGATAAGCGGAAATATTGTAAACGAGATATAGATGTGTTTTGTTTGTTTAATTGAGGAAATAACCTTAAGTACTACTGAAGGTTTTTGGTTGCGATAAGGGTGGAATTTTATAACAGAAAAATGTCCTCGCATATATTATTGATCATTATATATTTTAAAATGAGAAAATCGTTCCGCTGCTTTTTCACTGGATAAAATATGATTTAATGTTAAAACTGAAATAGATCCTACTGTTAACGTCTTTAGGTAACCTTTAAGTAAAGTGAAGGACAACTAATCGCTGATTTACCACCTGGTATATACACCTACATATTTTTTGAGAATTATTAAGTTTTTTTAAATTTCATAAATAATTTTTGGAAATATCTGACAAATAGTTATATAACAAATAGTTATATAATTTGTTACAATTATTCCTGCACTTGTGAAGTAAATAATTGATTTGTTGATAAATAACAGAATTATTTATAATATTAAATTAATGATTGCCACAGTTGCAAAATAAATTTCCAGCTTAGAGATACAAAATAAAAAACAACTGTATAAATAATGATAGTTATTTCAAAATTTTATATATTTATAAATAAACAGAATATTTTATGCAATTTTCATTATCACTAAATTGGTTCTTAAGTTGAAAAAAATATTATAAAAAACGGTATTTGATACAAAATCATATCTAAGTATACAATTTTCAGTAAATTAAATTGAATCTCCGGATACTAAGATAAATATTATGTGTACAATTTTTTTTTTTTTTTTGCTTTTGAAATTTCACGTGGTTATAATATCCTTGACCCAGATGTTAATTTGCACGATAAATTTATCAAAAATCATTTTATTTTATTTAAGAGGAGTCACACTTATCAACTAGTTAATTAAAAATGTTTTAATATTTTGCAAAAATATATTAATCGAAGATTCGCGTAGGAGCTTTAATGTTTGGTTAAGATGCAAATTTTTGACATTAGGCGATGAACCATTATGGCATGTTGACCTTGAAACTAACTATATATATATTCTAATTATTGTTTTGTAATTGTTATAATTTACTGTTTTAACAGTATCTATATTTTATACAGTACACTTGGGGTAACTAGAAATATACCTATCCTTGTTTTACTCATAGGCGCATAGCCAATGGGTTGGTAACACTGTCTGTCATAAGAGCCCACAGTGTAGATTTAAAATGAAATAACCTATAGAGTAAAGACAATCAATAACGAAATACTATAGAAAAGTATACTTTCTGAGGGTAATTTATATATCATAATAGTTTTAAAATATGTTAATTACAACTAAATTTGCTAATTACATTAGCGAAATCTTAACCAATATTGATAATCTGTCGAAGAAATTTCGCTCCGGTTCCCAATAAACATTAAGTTACATGTTCCGTCTCTATTACGTTGCGGAGACGTAACATGGGGCTCGTTACGTCTCTGATATGTTGCCTAGATGTTACATTCGACTAAATGGGTGTAATAAGACTAGATTAGGTTATAGTTTAGTAAAATTAAATATTTTCTCTTCGAGTATTCTATAATAAGTTTAGTTATGTAATAATTACTGAGTAAATCGATTATAAGTAATATCCATTTTAGGGTATTTGAAACTGTCTACGCGATCGCAACCTTCTCTCATGGTCGTTCTGTTTGTTTTGGTCACATTTACACCGTCAAGGTTACATGTCCACGTGGGCGTTTGTTACTTTTGTATTCCTCTAAGTATCTAGCATCTATAATTGAGTGTTTGAATACGTAATCAACTAAGAGCTAATACTTCAAATAGGTGATTAATAATAGCGGTTCCGGAACTAGATTAATTAAGTGGGTGCACCAATAAAAAGTTCCGGAGCCTCCGGTGCTGCACCATATAAAGTACATACCTATCATGTTTGCGCGTATGAGTAATTTGAAAAATTATTCAGTTTTGTAATTTCTATGAATTTGTGCATATATATTTATATATATATATATATATATATATATATATTTAAATATTTTAGTAAATATTTAACATTTAAGTTAAATATCAAATTTAGTGATTATAATATGTTTATATATATATATATATATATATATATATATATATATATATATATATATATATAAACAATTAAAGAGAATCCTGTTTTGTTATAACATACAAACGCCCATCGCGTATCCATATTTGGTTGTTTAGCGTAGGTGCAACAATTCTTCAATGAATGATACTTTAGTGCGAGTTTAGTGCTGTTTTACATCAGTTTATGTTAGATTTTCATACTGTGAACATCAATGTGAACAAGGTATGTATATATAATATATATATTTAACATTTAAATGAGTTTTAAAACGTATGGTATATTTATTTTTATTCGTCACTAATCTAATATTAAAAATATACGAAAAGAAACAATATTTATTGCAAGTAAACACTTTAGATGCAATAATTGTCTTGAACTAAATAAATAATGATGACTTTTGTATCAGAGGTGATCAGCATCACGGCACACGAGCCACAAGTGGCACGCGTGCCACAAGTGGCTCACAAAACGAATATTTCATATATATATATATATATATATATATATATATATATATATATATATATATATATATAAAATTTCTAAAAAAAGTAACCATAAGTTTTAAAACTCAAAAAGTATTTTATGCTAATAAACTAAATAAATATTTATTTCAGATGATTCCGAAAAATGTGTATTTAATTATATTTGGCGTAATTTTCGCCATTCAACTTAAATCTATTTATGGTAAGTTGATTGGGTTTTTCGTTCAAATCTGGATTTATTGATAAAATGTATATATGTTTGTCAATAAATTTAAGACACTTGGTACTAACTGGTACAGAGTTTCTTTAGGACATATTATAGAAACTCAAATATATTTACACAGTTCTACGATTAAGTGATTTTTCAAACCATAAATGGAAATTAGTGTCAAAGGTAAATTATTTATAAACAATTAAGGTTGCGCTAGAAAATCAACACTACGTTTAGATTTATCTGTATTTTAAACTATGATAATCACTAATCGAAACACTCTTATGCTCAAAGCATACAATAATAGCTATTGTTTAAATAAATTATTTATTAATGTATGTAAAAATCAATTAAAATAGTCGTTTAGATATATATATATATATATATATATATATATATATATATATATATATATATATATATATATATATATATATATATATATATATGATGTTACATAAGTGTTACATGCATAATACCAAACTTGTATTTATTTATAAATAACTTTTAAAAGTTTTATTTATATTTGTTATATACATATATATATAATTTAGTATTCAATATTTAGAAATATTACTTGGACGTAAAACATTTTTTTAGAGCAATTGTTGTGTAATTTATTTTAAATAATCACAATTTTCTATTAATTTTTAATTATACGATATGAGCTCCCCATGTATAGTAAATTAAAATGTAGTTTTTACACCATATATAAATGATTTAAAATATTTTAGGCGAGCCAAATCCAGCAGACGCAACTTGTGGCACTTGTGGGCAAAACGCCCATTGTGCAGTCATCGGAGGACGCCCAGTATGTTCCTGCTTAAGAGGATATAGCGGCGATCCCATTTCAATTTGCCAAAGAGTTGAATGCTTAGGTAAAACCGATTTCTTTGCTTATATATACAAACATATATGCTTACATGTATTGAATTTAGATGACTCTGAATGCAGAGGTACTCAAACATGTGTAAATTCGCGCTGCATCGATCCTTGCGAAGGAGTGTGTGGTGCAAACGCGCAATGTGACGTCCGAAATCATGTACCAATTTGTACGTGTCCCGCCGGATACACCGGTGATCCGTTTAGCTATTGTCGTCGATTTAATCCCGGTAAATATAAATATTTAGTTAAGAAAGGAGTCAATCATCAAATATTAAAGTAATCTGTGGTTAGATGAGCTATGCCATCCAAGTCCGTGTGGCGTTAACACTAGATGTGAAGTGATCAACTTGGTACCAACCTGCAAGTGTCAGGTTGGCTACCATGGATCACCCCTGCAAGGATGTCGCCACGAGTGCGATGCGGATTCGGATTGTGGTTCGAATTTAGCTTGTATTGAATTCCGTTGCCAAAATCCGTGTTCTGCATGTGGTACGAATGCTGATTGTGATGTTAGAAACCATGCTGCCGTTTGTACTTGTCCCAAGGTACAATAAAATATTATTATTTTTATATATATATATATATATATATATATATATATATATATATATATATGTGTGTAATTAATGTTTTAAAAAATATAATTAGAATTATCAAGGCAATCCGTTGTTGTCCTGCCAACCAGAGTGTACTCAAAACGCTGATTGTCCACATAGCAAAGCAGCTTGTTTTTATAATAAATGCGTGAATCCTTGCGATGGAGTTTGCGGTATTGGCGCCAATTGTGAGGTGAAGAATGGAGCAACTCCAGTTTGCTCGTGTCCCAGAGATATGACGGGAGATCCTTTCACTCGTTGCAGACCTTTTGAAAAACGTAAGCGTCACCACACAATTAATCACAAATTAATACATATTTAACAGAAATTTAATAAAATTAACCGCGAAGCGGCCTTTAGAGTGCAATCACAAAATATAACATATTATTTACTCAATATATCAAACTACAATTCTCAATATGGAGTAAAAATGGAAATAAGATGAATAATGATTGTATTAATAGGTGATTTATGTGATCCAAACCCCTGTGGTTCAAACGCACGTTGCCAACCGGGGTACGACCGGACAAACAAAGAAAGGCCCGTGTGTACATGTCCAGAAGGATACACCGGAGATCCTCTTAAACACTGTGTACCTGCTGAGTGCACCATGGATGACCACTGCCCCGATAACAAAGCTTGCCACAACTATAAGTCAGTTAACCATCTGAGAAAATGATAGAAATACCACGAAAAAACGATTCCAATTGTAATATTCAATGTTTTCTAGTTGTGAAAATCCTTGTCATGGCCAATGTGGAGCTGGAGGAGAATGTAATGCACGTAGACACGTGGCAGTATGCACGTGCCAAGAAGGTTACGCCGGTGATGCTTTGAATAACTGTTACGACACGAAAGTAGATCCGCCAAGAGCTGGAAGATACTTCCGGTACCGCTATTATAACTAAACTGTAAACCTGTTATGTAAAACGAAAGAAATTTAACACTTTTTCATATTAAAAATCATGTAAAAATGTAATTAAGAAGCAATATAAAAGAAATTAATAATATAACAAAAATAATATTTGTTTTTATTCGGACAAAAGTGCCCCGGAAACCACTTATAAACGACGCCTATGCGCGAGATGTTGCAAGTAAACAATTGCCCCGCCATGTCACTGTTCTATGTATGCTACATGTCATATACAAAGCAAACACATTGCGAGAATCCTCCATTGATCTTTGTGGGTAGCAAAATTCCATTTGTGTCTATAATATATTAAACATCACAATATATATCATCAACTTGGAAGGTAAATTGATGTTTTTAAAAATAGGTATTTATATAAATGAAAGTTGTTACGTAAATATTTAAGATCAAATATAGAACACATCACGATGTTTTTTACTAAAAAAAAAAATATCATCCATTGCTCTCTAAATCTATATGAATTATATTTAAATTAAAATAGTTTTCGAAAATATATTTGTTATGAAAATTAGTGTTATTTCTGTTATAAGTTGGCGCAAATACAACTAAAAATAACGCGGGGGACTTGAATTTATTTTAAAACATGTATCCGTACGCCGTAATAAAATTCGTTAAAAATGGCATTGATGACGATGAAGACGATATCGTATATACAGAAATACCAACGGTGTGGATTTGTATGAATCAACACTATTGTTGGTGGCCGAATTCAAAAAATGTTCGCTCACTCATGTTAAAAGGAGTTTTACCAAATAACTCATGGTCCAAACACAGAATTGAAATCCACACTTATTGTCGTAAGATATAATAAATTACTGAATTAAATATGAAATCAATTTGTAATTATACGTATATAGATACGTTGGAAAAGGCGAGGAAGAAATCGGAAAAACTCATATATGCATCCATTGAAGAAAATGGTCGAAGACGGAAGAAAAACAAACAGAAGAGAGCCCGGACAGATTCGGATGACTCTTCTAGTGACTCAGACGCTTATTGCGCTCTTAAGAAACGAATTTGTACAACAAATATTAAATGTTAGTGCTAAATAAGTCACATTTATTATATTTTTGTTGATTAACTTTAATGTATAGCTGAACCAATTGATGAAGATGAGTTGGAAGCTGCAGCTTCATCAACTAGTCGGATTTTTGAGTCAATCATGGCGAATAGTAATATGGAACATGAAGAAATGATTGAGAGTGCAACTGGTGTTCAAAGAACATCGAAATTTGAAGGTATTAATGCTTGAAACCCTAAAGGGATGATTACGTCACGATTCTTAAACGTGAATCTACACGTTTAGAAAATAAAAGTTGTAATTAAGTGTAGTTTTAAAAACAATTTTTAAATTGTTTATTTTCATATATATTAGAAACCTTACTAGATGTGTTAACATCTGTTAAAAATTCAATAAAAAACATCGAATTACGATTAAGCGCATTGGAAGCAGTTAGCAAATATGGAAGTAATCCGATGGAAAGTATATCGGAGCAGCCCCTTCAAGAGTCAGTGGATGAAATTCGAGCCCTAATACCGTTAAAAACAATCGAAGAAGTTGAGGAATTTGAAAATTTACTAAAACTACCAGATTCCGCATTAAAAATAATGCTGGTACACATAACAAGAATACCACTAATTGTAACAACTGTTTTATTTCAATTATTTGTAGCTGAATTATTTAAAAACAATTGGTGGTGACCATGTAAAGAATTTCTTAGTTCGAATGTTACAAAGAATGTTCACGAATGACCTAGCGCAGAAGTGTTCTTGGTTAGGACAACGACACAATTTTCGCATTTGTGATTTAGTTATAATTAACGCAATTCGAGGTATAGAGAGCGTTTTTGTTGTGGAAATAACCGCATTCACCGTGTTTATTATTATTCTAGAAACGCTAATGCAATTTCATGTGTTGAGGGAAAAAGAATTTGAATCTATGTGCAGCGAATGGTTTCGACAAGGAAAAATGCGATATACGCGAGAAATACAACGATTAGAGAAACAAAATATGTCGATATAATTTTGCGATTTTGTTATTGACAGTATTTTATGTAAACCAACTTTGTTATAAATATAATACATTTTTTAATAATTCAAGTAATATTTTAGTGTTTCAAATTGAAATATATATATATATAATTTATCAATTATATTTCTGTATTTTCATTTATTACCTATATACTAAACATGTATATACATTTAGTCCTTCGATATTCGGGGAAATGTGCTGTAATAATATGGCGTACGGAAGCTATATTAAATCGAAATAAACGCGTAATATAATCGCGTCGTAAGGAAATGATATTAGAAGTTAATAATATAAATTAAAATAAACCAATTTTAGATCATTCGTATTTATTTAATTATTTAGACACATATATACTAAAGCAAAAAATCTTTTTATATATATATATAGTAAGTATTCACATTTAATTAAAAATGACGCAAATACCGCCATATATTAAATATACAAAATTTAATTATTCTTGAATAAAAAGACGAAGTACGACAATTACTATAACTGTGCTAATTACTACTATTGTTTGATTGATATACAATTTAATTAATAAATTAAAAACGACAAATACTTAAGGTCCCATGCGTTCAATGCGAATATCAAATCTTATTTTATAATAATCTTTAGCTGACTATATAAAACATTTTTTTAATGTAGTAAAAGAAAACTATAAGTATAAATAAATCATATTTCTTAATATTAAATAAATATTCAACAAAATATACAGTCTCTTTACGAATAAAACTTAAAATCTATTTTCAAAATGAAGAAAAAGAAAGAATAAAATGTACACGTTAATTGTTGTTATATTAAATATTTTATGGGAAAAAAATTGAAATAGTAAAAAACATAAAAGTTACATACATACATACATAGGTTACACAGTATTTTTAATAACTGTAACCGAAAATGTGATGCACATATTTTAAATAAACTCAAATTATAAATATTTAATATTATTGACTTTCTATTGTAAAGCAAAGATTACTCTTAACAACAAAACGAATCGAAATTCAGAGTGGACGAAAGAAAAAACGACTTATAACTTAAGCTGCACACATACACACGCATAATGATTAATTTTGTACCAAAACTCAATTTTGACAGAAAATCCCATGATAAATAAGAAAATTCATATATTTCGACAGAGATTTGCGTCAGAAACGACAACTGAATCAAGATTGAATTCAAAAAACGCCAGAAATGATTCGGAATTAGTAACATTTTCATACAAAACCGAAAACACACATCGATAATAATTCAAAGCAACACAAACGCTTTTCTTGAACAACCAAAACACCATTTGCTCATTTGTAATTAAACTCAAAACGAATTCATTTGATAGCCCCCCATGTCGCCGCCAGCACCCATACCCGCCATCATGGGATTGAAACGATGATAGCTGCTGCCGCGACCGTTGATTACGCCCCCTGGATACCCTGCGCCACGCCCACCCATTTGCATCGGCCCACCACCACCCATATGGGGGTGGTGCCCGTCGCCACGCCTCACGAAATTATTGTTGTTTCCTCTCATTACATTTCTGAAATCTGAATAGTTAATTCTTTATGTTTTAACGTGGAAATTGGGTATTTATTTATTTGGATAACAAAAAAAGCGCTCACAGGCACAACGTGCAAAGGGTAAATCATATAACAGATTTAAACTGAAATTAACTGTAGTGTCTACCTAAATAAATATATATATATATATATATATATATATATATATATATATATATATATATATATATATATATATATATATACATATATAATAAACATTTATAGTTTGTCTAAACAGAGCACGAATTCATTATTTCCAACCAATTTTGGAACTAAGAACCAGAATTTTAAAGTTGTATTGTTAGTAGCATTTTCATTGGTATAAATGACGTCATCACTATATGTACCCGTATGAATTATATTAATAAATAAATATATGTATTTATTTATTAAAATAATATACATAGATGAAATAACATTTATTATTAATAGGAACTGTGTTATATATTTGAACCCAGTAACTTTTTGCAAATACTTAAATGTTGACTTAAAATAAACGATTAATAAATAATTATAACTAATCAAAACAGACAAACGATAACAAATACAGGACAATCATTTCAGAAAGAACTAGATAACAGATGTGAAATAAGAAACAATAATAAATAGTTAATAAAGGAACATAAAAACACCATGATCGACAGGTTGTATATTGGAGTTTCGTGGAGGTTCTAACATACCTTTAGTCATATTATAACCGGCTTTCCATCCTTCATAGTACGTAGCCTTTTGTTTCCCATGTTCTTCCGCGATTTTCACTATAAGTGGTTCCATACATCCATCCAGGAACTTACCATTTAATTGTTGTATTGCGTTTTGAGCATGATCACGCCGCGTATACCTAAACAACGATTCATTTCATCCTGTTTTACAACAACAACAACAAACAATTTACTTACCGAACAAAAGCAACACCGCGCGGCATCCCAGTAATCTTGTCTTTAAGCAGGTTTTTCTGAACTATATTCCCGAATTCACTAAAGATTTTCTCGACGTCGTCTTCAGTGACATTTTTGGGTAGATTTGTCACGTATAGATTCGAATCTTTGATGTCCTGACCAGGCGGACGCGCATACGACACTTTTAAGCGTTTATTGTAATATTCGACTCCGTTCAGAGCTGAGATGGCTCTTGCTGCGTCTTCAGCGGTCACAAATTTCACAAAGCCGAACCCGTAACTGTAACCAGTCTAACTCAAAACATAAATCATTGAATTACAATTGTTTTAACGCTTTGTTTACTTTATAATCCTTCATAATGCGAACGTTTTCGATGGCGCCCTGCGTCACAAACATAGTATATAAATCTTTATCCGTCATATATTGTGGTAAATAATTGACGATGAGATTCGTTTTGTTCATATCACCGTCTCCATCATGGTCCAACGGTGGCATCGATTGTGACGGATCTTGACTTTGGTCATCCGAATTTTCCTAAACCATTCATTCATTATTTTATAATATATTCCCATACATGCTTACACACAAATCACACACCTTGTAGAAGCCATAACGCGGTTGATTTTGTTGATTTCCAAACATCTAGATGACGCGAAACGCACCAGGATAGTATCCACAACATAAATACGCCACAAGCATCGTCGAGTACCACAGATATTCAAAGTATTTCCAAACCGAATTCGACATTGTAGATAGGTATTTCAAAAAAAAAAGAACAAAAAAATACTGATAGAGGGATAAAAAAAAGTTAAGTCAACCTGTTAAATACAGAGTCAAAATGTTACATTTTGTCAATTTGCCGGCTAAATAAAGATTAAAATCTATTTACAAAACAATTACATACGCAATTTTACTATAAAGAATTAGCCAAAATTGTGTAATACACTTACGCACTACGCAAAATAAATTATATATGTACGTATTTCAGTAAGAAATCTAAAGAAATTCATTAAATCTTGCATCGATAAAAAAAAATATATATATATATACATAGTTTGAAACACGAAAAATTCACGTGTGAAAATAATTTTAATTTCATGCAAATATAATATATAAACAAATTGTAAATACGTTTTCGAATTAAATCTAAATTAGTTTAAGGTTAAGTTGATACAATTGTCAAAATAACTCAATTCGCACGAAATATTCTATATTTATTTAAATCTAGACAAAATAGTTTCTAAAATTACTATAATTACGATTAAATAAACAAATTATATATTTCGTTCGAAAATACGTTTCATTCCAACTTTAAAAAAATTGTCAATTTATTCAAATAACTCGAAAATATTATAAATAACATTCAGTATTTATAACTTTAAACAAAAATTATTGTTTAATTAATACATTTTAGAAACTAGCTAAAGTGTACACATTTATAAATGTATATGAAATAGTTATTAGATCAACAAATTAAAAATTGCTTATAAATAATAATTATTAAACAAACTTCGCCAAGATGCTTTTTAAATTGAATAAAATTGGTTAAGAATTGTGGTACCTACTCGAAAATTATAAGCATTCTTATTTGTAGTAGCATTTTCCGGTGTATAAACAAATACAATTAATTATTAAATAAATAACTTACGTTTTACACTATAACTTTAGCCAAATTAACAATTTATTTCAAATAAAAATTGCTATTTGCAGTAAACAAGTAGACAGACGAAGATTGAACGCATGCGTACATATAATACGTAGTTGTCAGTTGTTTAATCAGTGACCGTCAAACAAAACTAGAACTGGTGCATATAGATTAAATAAAGACAGGGTTGTATTCGATTTAGAAGCTTCCATAAATAATCAAACTAATTGTTTAGTATTTTTGGCAGTTTAAATAAATATTACTTTAAAAAATGTTTGTGGTCCACTCACCGGAAATTGGGGGAGTTTATTTTAACGATCATAAATTCAACTTCCTCAGTTTGTGTATCCGTTACTCGCACGACGTTATTTAAACCAACTATAATTATAGAAATAATTAATTATTGTTATTGTTTAGAAATTATATTTGTGCACATTTATTTTATAAATCATCACAATAAAATTCTAAAATAATTAATTATATATAAATAAATATTTTTTAAGTAACTTATAAACAATTAATAAAATCGTGTGTTAATAATGAATAAAATACACATTAAATTCGATGTTTAAACTATAAAAGAATGAAATTATTTTAATATAAATTAGGCCGATTATTTATATAGGAACTTACTTATAATAAAATCTTTTAAATAAAATATACCAGCTTTAACAAAAATATAGATCTATTTTAAAATAATAGTAATATAAAATTTAATTCACTGTTATTAATTAAAATGAGTTAATTTTATTAAGTATAAAAACATAAAAATATATATATATATTAAATAATTGAACATGCAGTTCTGTAAAGTTGGTTGCCTGTGCTTCGGCGTAAGTATTGGGCAAAACTGAGATTGTCATTATTTGAAAATATAAAAATACAATTACGTCCTTTTCAGTTAGCAGTGAATTAGAAATTTACCC
Source organism: Nebria ingens riversi (assembly GCA_018344505.1). Classification (NCBI taxonomy): domain Eukaryota; kingdom Metazoa; phylum Arthropoda; class Insecta; order Coleoptera; family Carabidae; genus Nebria; species Nebria ingens. Next base: position 108,529 of record JADQWA010001375.1, read on the forward strand.
ATTATTAAATATTTAAAAAGAAACACCTATGTTTATGACATATAACATTTACAAACATTTTTTTTTGTTCCCGCTAAAATATTATATATCTATTGTAGTATATATTCGGCTTGAAGTATTATTATTAGTTAGTTCCGTACACAAACGCAACCTTACATTTTAGTAATTATGTGTAAAATTGCGTCATATTACGGAAAAATCTTTTAGATATGAAGAATACCAGGGGCGGGTTAGCCTAAAGGTTAGCCCGCCCTTGTTAGGCCCTAATCAATACGTAATTCGTTTGGTATTCGGTTTAAAAAATCGTATTCATAGAAATTCGATGTAATAAATAAAAATTGTAAATTGTGTTTGTAGAAATAAAAAATAATTAGATTTTCTATGAATACGAGTGTATAAAAAAATAGTTAACAACAATAAAATACAACATATGTTTTAAAATTAGGCCATCAGGTTATATGTACAGGGGGGGTACAGTACATAAAATCCGGATTTTACAACGAAATGGATTCGTTTACGAATCATCTATGTCCATCCGATTCAATCGCCGTATAAATAGCTTTATAAACTCTATCTTGTTCCTGTTGAAGTAGTTTCTTCATTTGTGTTGAGTACGGATCAAAATTTAGCACTCGTTTTCGTCGACGGTAGATTCCTTCTTTTCTGTCCATCGCGCACTTCATCGCGTCTGCGCTCACCGGCATTCCCAGAAAGTCGAGCAGATTTTTGATTGTTCCCTCGACGTTCTGCACGAGTTTATCGTAAAAGATCACATGTGTGGGTCCCGTGAAATTGTACAACCAATCCAGGTTTGTTTGTTTCCATGCTGCCAACTTGTCCGCCACGAATTGTTGCCAAACTACACGTTTTGTGAACACACAAAATTAGTGTCAACAATAACTAAATTAAAATGGAATAGGGCCAAATTCATTTCTAAAGTTAGTGTAACGCAGTGACGTCATCCTCTTCAAACTTTATTATGTTTGAAGAGAATATATTAGCATTAGTACATTTAGAATTATGTAAATGTGTGCGCATTGTTCTTTGATTTATAAAAACTAGATACGCAAAACAAATATTGGTGTTGATAGTTCGACGTTTCGCCACCAGGGCGGCGTCTAGACAACGCCATATACTCCTGTATATGTTTTTATATATAATTAGGTTATCGAGTTAAAATATTTACTTTACTGAATAAAATAATAAATAGAACTGGAAACGTTTACGTTTATAAAATTTGATAGATTCTTAACAGTTTAATCTGACACAATAATAATAAACAAATATGTATTTTTAAAATAAATAAACCAACAAACATTTTCCTTTGGTCCTCTTATATCTATCAGGCGATGCGAATCCAACGTGACCGCCGCTCTGTCTATTAAACTCAGCTTGTATTGCTTGACCAGGTGCGCGAACCAAAAGCACCGCTTTGACGAATGAGTTGCGCGCTTTCGGGCCCCATTCGTGCGTTTTCACAACCAACACAGATCCATTTATAATACTTTCGGCTGGAAACCCATTCTTTAACAGACCGTAGTCTTTATAAACGGATCCAGTGTATAGACCTGTAAATTATTATAAATATAACTAAATCAAAAAAGGTGTAAATAATGAACCTGTTGCCTGCTGCAATAAGTAACGTAACCAAGTGTTACCACTACCGGGAAACGAAGCGAGTGCTGTAGGATAACGAGGAGGATCGAGATATTTTAGGCCCGCACACCAGTGGAGGCGGGCGCGACGCATTGCGGGACGCACCGCCGGACCGTATTCATAGTTACGCGTCCGGGTAGACTGTTGTCCATGCTCCTGCGTCTGTAAACAATGTTTTAATCGACTCCAATGGGAATTGGCGCTGGTTTACTTACTCTGGTGACGGTCACACCGGAAACTCTTGGTTCGTAGAGTGTTACAGCTGACAAGACTAGCATTCCTATCAAGTAAAGTATGAGCAGCATGCCCAGAGCCAACATCCGGCCCCTGGACACCTGCATCTCTCCATGTCTGAGCAATCTGTACGCGGCGAACAAACATATACACCAATAAACGTATTTCGCAGTGGTTACAACTATTTAACAGTTAATCACATATACATATATTTTAAACATAGCTTTACGCTTTTGTTATTCAAGCTCCATTCTATATTTATAAAATCTAATATGGCTAATAGATTATTTTTAAAATAGAATAGAAATAGGGTTGGAGGGGGTCGTGCACCCTTGGTTGCTAAGCTACTAAATATGGGGATATACACCTATATAGACGGAACGAATTTGCAGGGAATCGCGTATGTATATATGTACCTCTGTTTACGAATCAATAACTCACGGATAGACGCGCAATCTATATTGCTATAAAAACATTTTTAACTAATCATAGTTAAATAATTGAATCGCTTAAAAATGTTTAAAGTATTATTTCAATTATTATATCGAAATCTAGCAGCAATGAAATTACTGTTTGAATCATTTATACGTTCATTTCATAGAGTGTATAACAATTTGCGATATATGTTCGAGTGAAATTGGGTTGGTAATGTACTTAGGAGGTCTATTTGTAGTTTATAAAAACGTAATTGTATGTTATATGCAATAGAAAATTGACTGAAAGATCATTAAGTATACTCATGGTTGGCAACCTATGATTTGAACTAATGTCAATATATTTATCGCATACTTTTAAGAAAATTCACTACATTTAAAAGTGATCGACACTTACATTAAATTAAAACATAAAAAAACTTTATATGTATAACATAACATACTTTTATACTGTATAATTATTTATATAAATATATATATATATATATATATATATATATATATATGTATATATAATTCATAATAATTATATATATATATATATATATATATATATATATATATATATATATATATACATATATATATAATAATTAATGTATTCTACATGCCTATATAAAGATTATCTGGATAATTAATAATAAATCGTCCTAGAGATCAAATGATTAATCTATACAATGTTAATTGAAAAACAAATTATATTATTGAATTGTAGTATCTATTCAAAGACATTATTCTATTTTCATATAAATAATTGATAATTGCATAGGTACTTTTATAAATCGCCTACTATTTCATTTAATGTTAAAGACCAAAATATAATTTCTGTTAGTTACAACTAATATAAATATCGTAATAACCAAATTCTAGTATAAATATTTAGATAAATCAAAATAATTGTTGTACAATTATAATTTTGCTACTTCAGTGCTTAGTAAGTAAGCGAATTTATTTTTTTTTAAATTGCACTAATTCTAAAATTATATTTTGTGATTTAGTGATGGAATATAACATGTATACCTTTGATAAATAACAATGTTGAACAATCACATACACTTGACAAGCCGAAAGTGTCAATCACAACCAGAAGAAGAGATCTCACTTAAGCCTAATATCAATAAAGCCCGGCCTACGTCACGTCACGTCACCACTCGACAGCCCGCACAGAGCACATTCGCACCAATTCACAGTTAAACTGTCACCCCTATAATATTATGGCTATGGTGCTTTGGTATATAAACCCAATACATCCACCTCTAGACCAATTGGGCGTCGTCTGACTGTCAGTATATGCGCTTGAGTGTATTTGAAACGTCGCGGCGCCCTCTATAATGTGCAAAATTAAATTGTGCTTTATTTTATATATATATATTTATATATTACAATTAGTCATATTAGTTGAAGCATTTGAAATAATTTCTACTTCAGCGCCAAATTTTATTATGCAGTTACAATGGTGAGCTTTAGGAATATTAAATAAAAGCGCTTAGCATTATACCGGTAAGCTTTAAAACTGTTGTATAAATAGCAGTATATCATGCGCAATTACTACCAGTGTGTGTTAGTGGTGACCTTTAAATGTGCACATGCACGTCATAGTAACTAATAATACCTTGAGTTACACCGATTATTAAAAGCATAAAAATATTCGTTCTAAATCACTCAATTTATTCATTTTATCAATTTAAAAATTACAAAGCCAAATAATTTTAATTAAGTAATCTATTTCCAACATATTAATATTAAAACATGATTCAATTTCGTAAATCCTATTAAATAAAATTCAAATTAAACAAATCAATCATTTGACAAATGTACAATCAGGCTTTACGACATAATAAATTCTCCTATTAGTAATAAGTGCACATGGTTTATGTTTAAACGACCGATTTAATAACATTTGAGTCAGTCTCACAATCACTCGAATGCGAACTCTGTTCTTTATCTCGTTTAAGCGACTTTTGACTCTTTTCCGCCGGATCACAGTCCCGTTTCCGGTGCTGCGTCACAGATCTAGATCGGCTTCGATGTCTTCGCTTCGATTTTTTGTGATCATGTGATCGGTGTTCACGTTTTCGCTTCTTTGAATGCGATCTACACATATATACATTTCTGTACTCTTAATACCACTTTTTGTGTGTTTGTTAATTTATTAGATACCTTTTATGAGATTTTCTCCGGTGGTGAGTATTCGATTTGTGTCTGCTAGTGCTGTTACTATTGCTGCGTGATCTGTGCTCTTTATCGCTGACAACTGGCGATTTGGCGTCGATGTAATGAACTAATCTTGAGACATCTTCAGCGGCTTCGCCGTTATTTAATTCGCCATCTTCAGGCGTTAACGATCGAACACTTCTTATCTAAAAATCATTACGATATTACAATTTGATGATTTTTGAATGAATTCAAATTATAACTAAGTGTTTAGGATTCTCTCAGGTTTTTTTTTTTTGTTAGCTAGGTACCAAATTCGATCTAGATTAAGATTTTATGAAGTTGTTAATTAATTTACTTACTTATTTTATATTTGTTTGTTTATTAATAAATAAATACTTACCAAAACGCCGACACAAAATTCTTTCAGTAAAAGATTAATAATATTATAAATAATCCCTAAAAAGTTTTGCATTTCATAAAATCAAACACAGAAATTATTTTTGGTTGGTAGCAACCTTACCTCTAAATCTGGATTGGGTTTTTCGTTTGAGTTTTGCGGTTTTAATTGACTCAGAAATGCTGCTGCACGTTTTTTACGTTCCATTTGCAATGCACGGTTTTTCGTTGCTAGTTTGTCACGAGCCGCCACTGCCAATTTGTCTTTAAGGCGATCTTCAGCTTTAAGAAAAATATATTTAGTTAAATATACATGCTAGGGTAAAAACGGCTATAAAATACTTAAATAGTATTTTTTTTATTGGTTTATTCTTATATAGACTACTTCTTACCTCTTCTGTGATCTTTTTTTTCTTCTAAATCATCTGTTAAATCAATCAATTCCATAATTGGATCTTCAATTTCAATAATATTACTATTTGTTTCATTTTCGGTTTCACTTTGTATTTCAGTGTTTTCAATAGCAACTACAACACGAGTTTCTTCTATTTGTTGACTTGTCGTAGCTTCTTCTTCCTTCACTTCTTCTTCATCATCTGTACTGTCTTCAATTGGTAACGCGCTTTTATCACGAGATACAGAATCTGTATCCCGTGGTTTTTTAATAGAAAAACACACAGGTGCTAAAACAATTCCGAAATTAATATATTCCTTAAAGTACATTTCTAAATAATTACTTATAACTTTTTTCTCCCGCCCTTTCTTCTCCCCTAGTTTCTTTTCAATTTTCTCGTCCGTCTTACAATCAACTTTAACTTCATCTTCCTCAATCTCCTCATCCTCTTCCTCCTTTTTTTTAACGGTTTCAACCACTGGTTTATTACACTCTTTCAATTTATATTTATAATACGGATGAAAAGCGTGCGTCGCGGTGAGAAACACAAATCTTGGATCACCTTTCGAACTAACAATCGCCTCAAAATCTGTTCCATTTTTCGCGACGTAAGATGCCATTTTATCGATAATCAACTGAATATCAGCGGGTGGTATAACAACAGCTTGTGCATCCGTATTCGAATCTTCTTCATCATTTTCACTTTCGGAATTACTATACTGAGCCAACGCAAATAATGATTGTTTAGATATCGTTTGTTCTATAACCACTGGTTTTGTTTCAGTAGTAATAGATTCCGATTGATTTTGAGTATATAAAATAGGCGCTCTACTAATTTCTGTATTAGTTTCGCTGTAATTTTGCCCCGGTAACCCATTTGGAGCATCTGTGTCCGTTTCCAGTTTAGCTTTAACTTTTGAGACGATTTGCGCGTACGGGTTCGACGTATCTGATTTTTGAGCGTAATTGTATTGTTGCAATTGATACTGTTCGTATTGGGCTGTGAATTGGGCAAAATATGGGTTGTTTGCGTCGTATTGAGGGTAATAACCGTATTGTTGGTAGTGTTGGATCCACGCCGGATGATTGTATAGCGGGTGGACGCCATTTGTCGATGTGGCGACCCCGGATGGTTCAGTTGTTGTGTTTGTTACGTCTTGAGGTACTGTTATTGGTTGATTGCCTTGGATGCGATTTACCAATTTTGAATATGCACAATCTGCAGATGGTTTGTAGTTGATGAATGGTATTACAGGAGTCTGTTAAAGTACAAATATATTTTTGTTAAACCAACTCACAGAATGATAGCATGAACATTTAATCGTTTTTTATCCAGAAATTACGGATTTTTAATTCGTTTTTGTATTAATTTAGTTCAATTTTGTCTAAACGCATAGTTATTAAATTACTAAATCAAATATATTAATCAAAATTAGATATTTTAGGTGTAAAAATTGGAAAACTTTATATATATATAGTATATATATATATATATATTTATAAACGTATATGAAATAAAATGATTGGAAAACTGGTGGGGGGGGGGAGGGGTTAGTGAACTTCGCTTAGATCAAATAAATTTTACTGATAAATTGATATGCTGTATAAACTCGATAATCCGACGCTCAATAGTAAGACATGCTCAGTAATCCGTTGTTTTTCAACGAAGCGAAGCAAACAATTATGTAAATTATTTAACTTGCATAATTGCATAAAAATAAATAAATACAGTTATAACAATTTGTAATATTTGTTTTATAAAAATGCAATTTAAATAATAATTCTCTAGTTTTTAAACGTATTTTGAGTTATTCGAAATTTTAGTATTTATGGTGTCGGATTATCGAGTTCGATGTGAATGTTAGTGTGATTTAGTTTTAAATCATTGTATTAAATTGGATATAGGCGCAGGAAATATGAATAGGAAATTGGGTGGGTAAAAATATTTCGAATTGTTGAATTTTGTCTAAGAATTGATTGTTAAAAACACTTAAATTGATTTGTGTTACCGATGAAATATGTTAGTGAAAATGATTTAAATCTCCTGAAATGGTAAAAGAATTAACAAATCACACAAATAGTGGTTAACAAAAATAGATTGATTTGTAGTTGGACACACCGTTGAAAGACACCTGTAAAATAGAAATGGAACCATTAGTTTTTCATTGCAATGACAGTTTGGTAAAATAAACAACAATTTTTCGGTTTTTAATGAACAAATAGACAAATTTATTAAATGTTGAATGATATTCATGTACAATATCTACATATATGGACATAGAATCAATAACAATGTTTAACAGTGTATTTGCACCTACCGATTCTACAGAGGTTTGAGACGCCGACGCCAGACTTGGATGTAAATAATGTTCCTCTTCCTGCTTCTGTTCTTGTTCTAAACACAAATTAATAATCATATATAGCTAACAGCACCCTTAACCCACCCCTGGATATATACCTGTTTTTAAAGATTCAATTTTAACTTTGTATCGACCTGTTTTAATCGCCATTAATACATGTCGATAATATCGGTACAACAAGTCATCTTGTGTTAAAAACGCAAACTGTGGATTAGCTGCTTGTTTAGTTTTTAATAAAATCTCCATTTGTGGCCCTTCTTTACTGATAAATAACGCTGTTTTTTCGATTCGAGCGTTTTGTTTCACCGTTGTTGGCTACGATAACAATTGCCATAAATTGGTTTAGTTATATTAATAAAATTATATAATTAGTACAAAAAATGATTTAACGTAATTTTTAAATGAAAGCTCACACAATTCTATAACTACTACTATTTTTCTTTTCTTTTTTAACTATATAGATTCGAAGTTATGAATTTTTAAACATATCACGTTTGAGGATCGTGACGTCACAATCCCTTCTACGCGTTAAACACACTTATAGTACTAGTATCAACTTACTAGTGTCATATTAACAGGTATATCTAATTCTTGGGGTGGTATAAATGGTTCATCATCCTCTTCTGGGGGTAATGTAGGGCCTTCTGTTTGTGGTGGCTCTTCATAATTATACCCGAATTGTTTAGATTTATTTAGTGATCGTTTTCGTTCTTCCTCTATATCATGAAATTATAGTTATAATTATGAAATGAGACACGAAGTAATATGAACCTTTATAAAGCGCATCATCTTCTTCATTTTTGTGTAACGCAAAGTACCGTTCTTCGTCGCACAGTTGTTCAATTCTTCTATCTGCTTCGCTTAAGCCTAACCATCGCATAGCATCGTATCCTTCTTTACTCGATTCGTAAGGTGATAAATCAGATAAAGCTCCTCTGCCATCATATCTTTTTATACAAAAATTACGATTAGTTACCTTACGAATCTGTTCAAGAAAAATCGAAACGCACAAACTAACCTATCAATTTTTAACGAATTATCCGCCATCCATGGGATCAAATGCTTGCCCTGATCAATTTCCAACGCTTTTTCATCATCCCTAAATAGTTTACATGCGTAACCAAACACTAACAATTCCTCTAACTTCTCTTTTTGATCCTTTTTACGCAATATTCCTGATTCCACAACACTTGACGTCCACAACGACGACATTTTCCAAAACTCAACACCACTCAACAAAATCCTAAAAGCCTAAATCATACAGCTAGACTTTTAGATGCGTTGCATAAAGTAAATTAATTTAATATTAATGAAATTCAACTATTTCTATAACTATTCCTACAGTTTTTTTTATTAACTACTACTAATTATTACAATTTAACATATTATATAAAAGAATAGCGACCGTAAAACATGTTTTAATAAACATTTGTATCTAGTTTTATTTGTTGCTGATGTTGGGAACACTGGTGTTTTGAGTTAGCTGATATTTAATTATTTTTATGTTGTGCTTTAAACCAGGCTTGTGACCAGCTGTCAAAGTTACAAGGTCACAAGGCGCAGTCTTCATTCGTTCGGTGTCAAAATGATTGCAAATTTGGAAGGTTCAAGTTGCATAGGTCTACTGTAACATCCAAAATGTGATTTGCGAAATTTAGTAAATTCTATAAAATTAATTGGTTTGGCTCTAGTAGTAAAGTCATTTTGTAAAACACTTCAAGTGTTTGTAGAAAACAAAACCATGGCGTACCTCGGCCATACCGGCAAACGTGAGGTGAGATTTTTTTTTAAATTAGCTGTTAATTTATTTATTAATGTAACCGTAATTCGATCTAAATAGCATGTGTCGTCAATTGCTTAGCACCGTTTAATATCGTTGATTCTTTGTGATTCGATTACTAAATTCGTCAAGTGGTTATTTATTTATAAATGTTGTTAAAGGTTATGCACTAAATGTATTTATACATATATTTATCAGACGTGGTTTAAATGCCATGAAATATATTACGAAATTATTTCTAGGTATTTTCTTGTACTATCATTGAAAGTTGCTATTTATTTAATATTGCATAAGAGCTTTACGTCATCTTCAATTTCATTCTTAATATATTTACATAATTATATAATTCGTCTAAGAATACAATATAGAACAATGACTATTTCAGTGAATTGCATTTATCTTCTGTTTTTAAATTTTATTTATATAATCGTATATATGATTAATTAATTAATATAATTCATTAAACTAATATAGTTTAATAAAGCTTTCAATCAAAAACAGTTCTAAAATCAGGTCTTATCTGCTAGTTAGGACATTTATCTATGTACATAGATTATTTTCACATAAAAGGTTGGATTTTTATCTAATATCTTATCAATATTTCATACTAATAATTTTATTGGTAACAATATTCTATAGCTATATAACAAATCATTTTTTATATTGTTTTTTTGAGCTATGTGAAGGTTTTTTTTTTTTAATAATTAAAAGACACTTGTAAATTTTTACTTCATTAATTAATCAGTGAAGTAAAGATTTATAAGTATCTTTTAATTTTTTATACAAATATATATATATAAAACAGTATTCAAAAAAATTTGAAAAGCCGCTTTTTCAATTAAATTAAATAATACCCTGTACTATTGTACGGAAGTGACGTCAACTTATTTACATTTTTCTAATAAACTGTCATTAAATGGAAATCTCTTAATATGTATAACTATGAACGCCTGGCAATGATTAGTGTGTGTAGAAATTGCTTGTAGTCTTTAGAAAGTAATAATTATAGTATGATTAGTGTGTATAAAACTGCTAGTCTTCAGTTGGTAATAATAATAGTATGCTTATCTAATCCTACAATTATTAGAGTGCGCTATGAATAAATATATTCATTAGCATGTCTAAAAGAGTACGCCTAGAAATGATTATTGTGTGTAAAAACTGTTAAGTCTTCAGTAGGTAATAATTATAGTATGATTATCTAATCATACAATAATTAGAGTGCTTCATGAATATGTATATTCATTGGTTCGTCTAAAAGAGTCAATATGACGTATTTTCATTAATTATTGTTAGATTTATATAATTATTACTTTAGTATATTTATTTTTCACTTGGTTGTATGCGCTAATGAGTATATATATACTCATTGCACTCGCTAATGATTGTGACGTCACAAGTGATATAATGATTTAATTTTGATTAATGGCGTTAAATAGTTGTTATGGTGAGTATTTGTTTATAATTTTAGTGTCGCAGAAACCATACATTCCCACTTCTAGTATTACTGGTGCTGGCAACTACAATACTAGGAGTATGCGCCTTAGCGCCCCTAGGCGCAGAAGAGCGCATAACCATCCGACGAGGTTTCTACCTATTTGGATTGGGTCTCGTTTTCTTTACATCGCTATTCAACTTCGTAAACCACGTAGCATTAAAAACGAATTCCGGCATAAAATTCCGGAAAAAATACCAACTAACTAAGAAAGACATACTAGATATCTCGAACAAGTACGTTTACGCATTGCTTTCGTATGAATGTGTGTGCTATCCAATCATTTCAGATTAGTATCCGGCGTCCAGGCAGCCCTCTCATGTTTGACCGGTGTCATTGTGTGCACGTATTCGTGCACCCGGTCATTGTTGCACACGTCTCATTACGTATCCGAAGCGTACGCATGGTTCGGTGCGTCGTATTTCTTTTACGACATCTGGTCCATGTATAGGGTGTACACCTGTGGACCTGGTTACGCGCAACAAAACGGCGACAATACACGCGGTAAACCACCAAAGAGCGGCATCCGGAAGTTCGGCCACTACGTTAAAACGCAACCAATTATAATCATGCATCATTTGTTCATTGGATCTTTTGGGTTTTTAGTTATCGTTGTAAGTTGATGAGTTACTAAAGTTGCACCGAAAAGGATGCGTTTATCTATGTTTGTTTCTAGTATTTACGAGGTGGGTTAGGCGATTGTGTGTTTGGTTATGTGTACTTAATGGAATTAAGTACACCATTCGTGTCTCTAAGAGGTGTTTTATCGAAACTAGGCTTGAAATCCTCGAAAATCTACGTTTTAAACGGTTTATTGATGCTAGGAACATTCTTTTTTTGTCGAGTTATCATGTTTCCCTACGTATGCTACCTATATTCGCAAGTCATTGGACTTCCATATTTTGAGGTTTGTCTATTTTAGTCTTAGTTAACAGTGATTCCTTGATTCTTATTATAACTATTTCAGGCAATTTTAACATTACCACGCGGTTGTAAAATCGGAATACTAGTTCTTCTTCTACCGCAAATCTATTGGTTTTGGTTGATGTTGAAGGGCGCTGCTCAGGTATTTTGTTCGCCGAAGGCCCAACTAGCAACGCCCGCAGCATCTGCCACGACGTCCGGACCCAAACACTTACGCAAATCATCTAATCATCATTTTAACCAGAACAGCTGATGTAATTTTTTAAATAAGAAATGTGAACGAGCTTAGTTCGGATGTCCCACAAAAAAAAGAAAGAAAAAGAAACCAGTGTGATTGATTTAGTCAATTTTTTGTTATTAATTTTTGATTTTTTAGCATATATTTTGCAACTATTATAATAGAAAGTTTGTTAATTATTGGAGTTTTATTTCTGAGCGATTTGCACATTTTTATTGTGTTTTCTACAGATACAGAATATTTTTCTATACTTTTATACCGTCAAAATTCTAGAAGAATCTCTATTCTATAACACTATATAGACACATACAAAATAATTACTTTCAAGGTTATAAAGCTTATAGTGCCTATGGCGCTTATATATAAATCAATTTAGTACTTAAAACAGTTAAAAACTACTTGATAAAATAATGTCTAATTTCAATTCTCTAGAGATTCTTCTAAATAATTTCACCAGATTCGCCAATACTTTTACACATTTGTTGATTAGTGGATCGATTCTGAGCAAATCTATTTAGCTCCTATATGGGAATCTGTTAGCTCTAACCGTGCTTCTCTAATAGCTTACAGATACTACTACATTTTTATGTAACTTATAGACGGTCACTGTAATAGTTACACATTCATGTCTACACCTGTCCCATAGTTCTCTGTAGCTTAGTAATCCATAATTCCATTTAAAATTCAATCTCAAAGTAAGTCAAATCGATTGAAAAATATTATAGATTCTCTTTACAGAAATACACTTATCGATTGTACGTACAGAATATGATTAGTTGCAGATTTATAGTTTTATACACTCTGAATCGACCCATAAATTAAATCATTAACACAACTTTACTTTGATTAATAAACAAACGTTGATTTACGGATGATTAGAGTAATTTTAATAAATTATTTACACTAATCGGTTTTCATATACATTATAAACAATAATTATACTAATATTTGAAAAATTGCTCCAATTATCAATTTCCCAAATCACATTTAGTAAAACGTAAATACGTTTCATTTACTGCCAAGAATTTGTTTAGAATTCATACTGATTTCGGGTAGATAAAATCGTTGATTCAAGTAAAACAAATGCAAATATTTAAATTAATATTTGTTTTGTAGTATACCAGAGAGAAATCGCTAGATAGTTCCGAAAAAGCCTCAGAACTTATTCATGAAATAATTACATGACCAAAATATCCGTATAATATTTATTAGTTGATTATTTATGTGCCACAAAACGCGGATGTGAATGTCCGATGATTAAATTTGTACCAAAAGTGATATAGGTACTTCCAGTATGTAAGAAAAATCGCTATTTTGTGAATATTTAAACAATCGTATGTACCTATATGAATAACAAAGTATGTTATTTATAAAATAAGATTTGTGTAATGTACCTTAACTGTTTTATCTTTTGTTATAAGTTAAACTTGATTTTTATATAAACGCCTGTAAATCCCGCAACTATATATACATTAAAGCTCTGCATAACCAAGGGTTTATTTATATTTAGATCAAATTTAACTGTAAGTGTATATGGTTGATGGAATTCGTTATTTAAATCTAAAACAATGGTTCCGGTATTAAAAACTGATGCACTGCAGCGTTCAGAGCTAGAAATAGACGTCATACTACAACATTACTTGATATTCACTTATAGTAGTCTATTTTTTGCTCGGATTGCTCTAGATTTAAATACTGAAGCCAAAATAGTGTATTGAACTGAATATTGAATTTTGTTTCAGATTTTAATAATCTCAACCATTGTAATATTTGCTTTCTACGTAATTATATGGCCGTGTCCAAAATAAAAATTGTTTTTACTGTGTCCGTTTATATTATATTTCCCCAGTAATCAAAAATTAAATATAGGTCAGATAAACAATTAAATATAGATCTAGGATTGATTGAAAGGTTATTTTCTGCATCTAAGAATGTTATAAACTTTTATTTCAATTAAATAAAAAGTACAAATATTTGAAAAATAAATACATGTCTTTGCCTACTGGTATATTCAATTATATGAAAAAGAAATCTGTAATTGATAACAAATTTTTAATTACTTTTCAACATTAAAAATTTGTGTAATCCGCTCTAACAGTGTTTGTGCAATATTTAAACAAATACATAGTTTTATCGATTTAACATTAATAAGTCAATTAATAATACAAAGAACAGAAAAGATAATTTAACATTTCTTAAAATATGCGTCTTTAAAAATTTCGAAAAAACATTTCGTTAACAAAAAAAAACATTCAATTTGTCCAACGATATTTTATATACAGGAATCGGGGTTGGGTTATTTATTAAAATTTGGCAGTGACAATTCTCAAAAAACAAACAAAAATCCATTAAATCGGGAGTTTTAAAAATAGTTATCTCTAGTTTTGATTTAAGGCCAGTGTTTTTCTCTGATATTCCGTTAACACACACAAAAATCAATTGACACTGCATTAGAAATTTTCTGTTATTCATTTTTTTTTTACAAACTTATTTTAATTATTAAGAAAATGACAATACAAGAACAGTCCACAAGTTTGTAAGAAAATCGCGCGCGTATTTTTGTTTTATTAAAAAGAAACACCAAGTGTTCAATCGTCTTTAGTTGACCAATCATTTTCCGCGGGCGGATTTGTCGAGGCAATCAAATACGGCGGTCCTTTAGACGGTGAATCAGGGAATCGTTGCATATAACGTTCAAGTCTTAAATATTTTACTGTTACCAAATTTCCTGAAAGCACCAAACATATATTTTAATAACCAAAAGCTCAAAAGTATGATTCAAATCTCATTTATAGAGGCGGGGGGGGGGGGGGGTATAATTTAAAAAATCAGCTTACCATCGTACCACCATCCGTGTAGATTCTGATATGCGATCGCGGCCTCAGCTTGGCTCGAACATTTCAAATATACGCAACCGGAAGTCAAATCACCTTCACAATGTAAAATTTCGCATTTATTCGCACATTTCCATATCACTGCTTCGCGGACTGTGTAGAAATTTCGTTCTCTTCAAAAGAAATTAAAACAAATCAACAAAATAGCTAAAAGTTTACTAAATATGTTTAAAAACTAAAATAGATATGACGTCACCCATTACACCATACTATACTTTAGACTATAAGTTCCTAAATTATCAGATTAATTAAATAAAAATTACAAAACTCAGAGAAATTTTTATAAACGAACATTTAGCGTGCTTTAGAGGTCTTCTGCTTACCTTTCGTCGAACATACCCCTGATTTTTAAACACGGCGTCGGACTGCACGGTAAACTATTCACAGAGCCGGATTGAGTCTCAAAAGCTTGGCCCTGCCAGCTTTTCGATTTAGGTGATCTAGATTATAAAAAAAAAACACTCATAATTTCGAAACAAATACACAAATTCAACTTAGGCAATAACAGTTCAATAATTCCTAACTTATGATCAAACTCACCCAGTCATACTTAAATTAGCGCTGCCAAGCCACCGCCAAACATGAAATTCCTCTCCTGAAACGATTTGAATTTCAGTCCGGACTCTAGATTCATTTTCTTGCAAGAATTTCACAGCTGCGTTCCAAATATGCGACATAGCTAAGAAAAACAATGATTAATCCAGGATACTCCTAAGATAAACGCAAATATACCTTGGCGATCTTGCGGAGGCATGATCATATCGCGCACATGATTCACAGCTAAGAAATTCTCTGTGTTATCAGCTGCGTTCGATTGTAAAATATCAATAATCTTCTCAACCATACTGAAAATCTGATCGTTTTTCAGTTTACGTTGTTTCAGGATGTACCTGTAGCCTTTTTGTCCCATGAATATACCCGAAAATCCTTTAATATATATATATAAATAAAATTACTCAAATTATAAATCATAATTAAATGATTTAATTACCTAACGCAACAATAAATAATGATGATATAATCGTGTAGATTTTATTGTATATTATACATTTCCAAGGTAAATCTGGGTGTAACACGACCATAGCCAATTTGCTTTGATGCCGATTCGATAGTAATTGATCCTAAAAGTACTTAATTCGTTTTAGCCCCATAAGGAAATAAATTGCGGATATAAGTTACCATAGACTCTAAAGCGGTGGAATCTGTTACGTAATCGCCGGATTGCACTAAAGATATGCCCCATTTTATATTTTTAAACAATAACACTTGTAGATTGTTGATCGCTTTTTGAATTTCGTACGGATCCTTTCGAATCAAAACGTTAATTTATATATGATTATTGATTGGAAGGGTGACTTACTTTTAAGGCGTAGTTTGAAATGACGAAATCTATAATTGCTGCGTCGTCCATTTGTGGTTTTTGAACCGAGTCACTGCATTGATATGTGATCGCGCGTTTCGTCAATTCCGGCAGTAAGACTCGCATCAGGTTGATTGCATCCGTTATTTCAGTTTCCAAAACACAATTAATGCCTGGTTGACCCACCGTACCGTCTTGACAATGCGGAACTTTGTAATCTGTAAATTTAAAAGTCAAATTCACAACTCTACGATGAGTTACAGTGTTACAGATTAAATATCGATTGAGTTTATTACTAAATATATCAAATATAATAAATATATGCTATAAAATAAATATGTGAGATTTTTAAATATTTATAGATTTACTAACAAATTGCACTATTGGGTTGCT
Source organism: Nebria ingens riversi (assembly GCA_018344505.1). Lineage (NCBI taxonomy): Eukaryota > Metazoa > Arthropoda > Insecta > Coleoptera > Carabidae > Nebria > Nebria ingens. Next base: position 125,244 of record JADQWA010001375.1, read on the forward strand.
AAAAAACTGTAAACCTGTTAGAATTTTTAACGAATTTATTTAATTGAATTACGAATCTAATAATCGAATATAATTCATGATTTATCTATATAAAATATGTAATAATTAAAGAAGTCTTTTAAACATTTATAGTTTGTTTTTATAAAATTACAGATTTACGTTATTAGAATTAAAATGACTCAGGGTACCTTTTAAAATTGGAAGAAAAAAAAAACAAAATGTCTGCTAAAATATTTTTTATTAATTTAAAAAAGTTACAAATTTTACAAAAAATCATTAAAAATATTGATTACAAAAACCCAAAACCTTAAATTAGAGACGATAATTAAAAAAGAAAAAAAAAGACTAAGGCACCCTGATTAAGACTTCCATGGATCTGTAAATATATAAGTTATTGTTCAAATCTGTATTCATCGAATAAAACAAAGATGATACTGATTTTTAGAATAAAATATCTAAACTTTTGCAACCCCTAATTAAGCGTCAGTTTAAGGTAAACCAAGTATTTTAAGTGTTACTTACCAGCTACATCAGCTAAAGCAGGTTGATCCGATCGCATACCCATGTACAAGAAAGTAATTGCGATGAAAAACGCAATCGCGATCCCAACTAAAGTAAACGAAACAATATTGTTTTTAAATATATTTTTCTCTTGACTGGATTTGAAGTCCTGCGGATAATCACGAGCCCTAGCCCTTTGAAAACACATAAAAAGACTTATCAAACGCTTGTACCCTTGCACACATGCTCACACTAACCTGCTCAAATAAGTACGATTACTAAACGAGCTGCCGTTCGAATCATGCTCTTTAATTATATCGTTTTTGTAACTATAATCCGGTTTCGGTTGCGAAGTACTCGATAATTGCGATAAACGTTTCGAAAAGTTGCTCAAAAACGGTGTGTCACCTTTCGGGCCAACTTCACCCTCTACAAAACCAAACTGTAATGCGAACCGGCGAAACACTCGCCGTTGTTCAACTTACCAGAGTTACCAACAGTTTGTCGTTCGTAACTCGTACCAAAAGTTGGTCGATCATAATTTGTTGATAAGCTCAACCGAGCTCGAATCTGATTGAGTTTATCATACGAATTATCAACGATTGGATCTTGCACCGTTGAGGAATACCGAGAACTCGAATAGCTAGTTGTCGAAACGGGTTTAGCGACGTAATCAGTGCTCTGCCCTAATGGGGACCTAGGGCTCAAATATGAGCTTCCACTGCTGGTGTACGAACGGTTAAATGATGAACTTGATGGTTTAGTTGTATCTGAATTTTAATCATTGTTTTTGAGGCGTCCGATTAGTAACTAGTCGAGCTCTTACCAGAGTTATTTGAGCGGTTGACCGAGCGGTTGTCAGCGTTCAAAAATTCCACCATTACTTCCGGTTCTGAATCGGATCCGGTCTCCATGTCAGCCTCGACTACTGGCGCTATTATCCTAGTTGTACGTCTGGATTTGGATTCTGATAAAAAGTTAAGCCATTTTTCTAAACACTTCCAAGTCAAATCTTGATCCAATTTTCGGGGACATTTATTTAAAAATATAGTTAAAATTGGTATCACATAGCAGAATATACATTAAAATATTAGACAAACATTCGCCCATGGTTTCAAATGTTTGGCGGAGAATGACGCGTCGCTAGCCGGCAAATTAAACGAGGAAATAGTGATGTAATTTATGGTAACTATCATTTCTAAATTGCTCAAATTGATGATAATATATTATAAGATGAGCAAATACATTGATTATTATAGAGAAATATTAAAACAACATATATAAGTGCGGGGGTTTAAGTATTCGGGCGGCGCTAGCGGGTAAAGAAAACGACGAAGTCGCAAACTACTTTCATTTTTTTTTTTGAGACAATTTAAAAACAGTTTAATTTGCCTGAATGTGTACAAATATAAGCAAGTGCAACGTTATTAATTGAGTATATATGAAAAAAAAAACATAAGTAAATATAAGACAAACATATGTCCGATGTTACAAATTATTGGCGGCGACTGAGGCGTCGCTAGCCGACAAGAAAATCTGTGAGGTGCTCAACGAATTTATAAGTAGTTTAAATTATATAAAGTAACTTACCAGTGGTGACTTGAGAGGTCGCCTGTGCCATGTCATTAAAAATACTCGAATCAACCTTACGAGTGCTTTTCCGCGTTTTACTTGAAACTGGCGGAAGCATTCCAGCTGCTACCGTTACACGACGGTTTTTATCCTTCTTCGACTTGACCTCGTCCTCTGATTCCTCCTCGCTTGAAAATTTAGCTAAAGATCTGTCAAAATTTAAAAGTCAAACATATATGACAACCGCCTAAAAAAAAAACAATTCAATACCTCCGGCCTTCTGTGTTGATCTTATTTTTGTTGTCGATCAACATTTTTAGTTTCTTCGTTAAAACTTTACGAGTGGTTGTTGTGATCGGAACCACTGGAAAGCCATATTCGGCCAACTTCATCCGAAGCTGTGCGTCCGAAAGATCGTCGATAAAATCTGCCATCTGATCGAAAAAATATATAAATACGGTATAACATTCGATGAAACTATATAGAAATTAGTAGATTTGAGATATTTTTAAGCGAATGAAGCATATAATCTTCCGTTTAATTGTATTTAATAAACCATAAAAATTACTTTTAAAAATCGAATTGACCTTGAATGAGAGAACGTAGGTTAAACGTACGGTTTTAGTAAAATAACGATTAAAACAATCAAAAATACGATTGAAAACACAAGAGGAATGATTCAAAATTGTATAATTATTAATAAAACTACTTAATTCGGCGTAAACATTAAAGAAAATTTAGTTAACAACCAAACATAACATCAGATGAAAATCGACAAAAATGTTATATTTACGTTATCAGTTCTTGCAAGCAAAGTTCAAGCACTTAATAATTGAACCTAAAATAGATTTAATCAATCGAATATGTGGTATTTAACAGAAAAAATCAACTTTAATAGCACATTGTTGATGACTGAATATTATAATGGCGGCAAATTATTACGACTTGTTAAAAACAACCAATAGATATTGATCTTTCGATTCAAATCAATAAAATTCAAAAGTAAACACCTTAAATATTCGGTTTGCACAGTTTTTTCACATTTATATTATGTAGAAACACTAAAAATTCGTATTTTATTTGAAGAAACGGTCCAAAAATAGCGATGGCGAACCAAACTTTTGGTATACACCAGCAGGGGGTAAACCAGTATTTCTAAAAATGTACAAGAAAATAATAGACTAAAAAAAATAATTTGTGTATCAAAATAAAGTTTAAAACTCTCATAAATTTCACAAATAATAAGACATTTTAAACTGCTTAATTATTTTCTTGTACATGTTTATATTATTTTATAAATAAAATGAGCGAGTGCAAAAATAAATTTCTTATAGTTGGGAACACTACAATAAGGCCTCGCCCAACCTGATTTACACAGGAATAAAATAACAAATCCCCCCCCCCCCTGATTTATGTCAAATTATTAACTGTCAAAATAAATTTTAAATTATTAATTCGCATCCTAAAACAAATATAAATCACCAATAATAATAAATCAATAAATATCTTATTATTACTTACATTTAAATGATTTGTTGTTTAACCAAAAAATTCTAAAATAATGACTGACACAAGCGATAAACAAGTGTTAAAACAGCTTTTAAACTACAAAAACAATGTAAATTCGTCTGTTAATCTACCAGAATATCCATTTTTGGATCTGGATTACGTAGAAACGATTTCAAACACTATTGGTGATATCGTCTATGATTCATACACAACACATACTCGAGATACTATTATTGTAAATGCGATTATTGATAAAATAGCAATAATTAACTGTAGAACTTTCAGGAATTAATTAGTAAATGGACACGGCCTAATTCTCATTTTACAATCGATGAAAAAAATGTTGATATATTTATCAATATTTTTAAAAACAATCTAGACTTAAAAAACAATGATTTAGATCATTTATCTATAGTAGATCCTAAAGATTTAGGACCTGTGAATCAATTGGATTATATATTAGATACGTTAAATAAAAAATATAAAATTAATCTTGAAAATAAAATCAAGTCAGGTATTTATTCAATAAATAGTTATTTATCTTATATATATTGTTGTTTATTTAAGAATTAACACAAATGTGGAACGTTACTCAATTTAAAAACTCAAATTTTGAGTTTAACGCCCCTAATATACAGTTACAAAATCCCGATGTTGAAAAGACAATAGAATATTTTCAAAATTTAAAATTAAGTGAACCTTCAATAAAAAATCGAATTGAAAACATGGAAATAGATCAAAATTGTCTAGAAAATCTTAATATATCTATAGAATTGGGCTATGCTCTTTTAAATTACCCAAAAACTCTTGAAATTGAAAATCTATTTTTGAAAATAATCAAAACTATCTCAAATATAAAAACTGATGAAACTATTAAGTTTGTCAATTATTTGTGGGAAAATAAAGGTAATTTATGGAGAATTAAACATGGATAAAGGATTAATAAAGTGTTTTTTTTTTTAGATACAAAACCTTTAGGGTCTAAAATATATGCGACACTGTTTGAGCATTTTGCGTATTTGTATGAAAAAATTATTATAAACTCTTGTACAAAGATTTTGCAAAATTTAAGACCATCCAGAGATGTTTTTGAATACGAAATGGCCCTAATGGCACCTGATTTGGAAGCTGTATTGCAAATTTGTAATAAAGAATTATTAATGAATATATTAGCTATTTTAAATAAATTATTAAAATTAAGTAAAATGGATAAAAGATTGATAATTTTCTACAAATTATTTATACAAAAATATATTAACAAATAAAACTATATTTCTAATATGTGTTTATTTTTTTGTGAAATCAAACTACTAAAAAATAAACAATTTATAATTTTAATTTTATTCATCAAATTTCTAAACATTTTAAAACAATTACTTTCAATAAAATAAGTTGGAAATGAAGAAATTCAAATTTTTATATCGAAATTTTGGACGAATTCTCTAATGTGGGTCCTTGTTGACCTTTTGATTCATACATAACTTTATACGAAAACAGTAAAATGCCTCAGAAACATTTAATATAAGTATTTTTGGACGATTTATTTGTAGTTATAAATCAACCGAATAGTAATGAAAAGTATAGAGAAATATAAAAATTTGAATTTCAATCGAAAATTATATTCATACTCAAAACTGTCACAGAAAATGGAATTGACGTCGTATTCGTAAGGTATTTTGGGCAATTCCTTCAAGTAAAAATAAAAAATTTGTGCTATTTTGTGTTCAAATGAAAATTTACATTTAATAAAATAAGAATAAGACAAATTAAGAAATTGGAGATCTAACTCCGATTTATCTGATCAAATAAATCAATAATATTTATTAAGTATCACATTTCTATTTGTAAATGCAGTTATTGACAATAAATTACGAAATGTTAATTAAATAAATAAAATTCTTATTTGATCGAAACACAAATGATATAAACTATTATCTTATAACAATACTTAATTAATAATAGAAATATGTTACACAAATCTAGGAAAATTGTTTATTAATAATTACAAAATAATACTTTTGGTAGAACTAGTAAAAAATTAAAAGATATTTCTCAAAATATGGGCCATTTTCTAAGTAATCCCAATTTAAATCCAGAAAAATCCCAAAAACCCCGAAAGAAAATGGCTCAGATTTGTCGTTTCAAGAAACTAGAAATAAAATGTGCATCATAAAATCGTCGGTAAAAGTGCATAAAAAATATGTTCAACAACATTTTTATAACTTTATTTATACTCTTTCCAACTGAAAATCGATAGAATCTAAATTAAAAAATTCTAGAAGTTCTTTTTAAACTGTTTTAAAATACTAATTTTCACTTGGTTTTTTTTTTCGTTTCATTAAAATAAAGCTGCTAAATTTTACAGTGGACTCTTGCGGGCCAAATCAATGAATAATTCTCTCTAATTGAACAATCTGTTTGCTAATATATGCGTCAACAATTGTGTCAAAAATTATAAACTACACTGTAAAATTAGCAGATTAGAATATTATCATTTTGTTTTTGTTTGCAGCGTAATTCACTAATATTATATTTATTGACATTATTTGCGTATTTTTTTAGATTTTCTTTTATTTTTTACCTGTAATTTTTGCTTTCTAGCCGTCAATCGTTTCTGAATTGACATTTAAGCTGAAATTTTCGCCTACAACAAATTTACTATCATTTTACCGTCCGCCAACTTCCGGTGATAAAAAAGTCAAATGTTTGATCTGACAACTCTTTCAGATGTTTCCAGAATCTTCTCATAGATTTCTGATCAATTATACAACGGATTCGACCGTTTTTAAACAATTTCAAATGTTTCCGAAATCAAATTCGATTGAGGAACATTTTACAATCGATTTAAAACCAAAATTAACTTATTGTTTTAAAACTAAATGTTACAAATCGTAAATTCATTTTAAACTTTATTTGATTACAAATGAAATAAATAAATTAAAAAAACCGAAATAAATATTGTATAATTTGATAAATAATCCTATAAAATATATCAAATCACATTTCGTTCGGAGGAAATTACTAATTTTCTTTAAGTAGAATGAACAATACTGAGCATTATAAATATTAATAAATATTTTGTGGGAAATAGCAGCTTATTCGCGTGATCCTTAACAACTTATGTCTTTTTTGTTTTTAGTGTTGTTGTGTTTTGACTTTTGCCGGTCGAAATTTTATTAATATTACAATTATAACAATGTTTTAATTTAATGTTTAAAAGTTAGTGGAGGTTTTCTTTAAAATTATTCGTGTTTTTTTTTATTTTTTTGATTATAATATGGCTGGATCTAAATGACTAGATATAAGTGGTGATAACGTACCCGCTACCTTTTGTCCCCTTTCAATTTCGTAGTGTGTATCCAACGGTGTACCTATTTGGCCCAAAAATATGTTAAAATATTAAAAACAATGCGCAAACAACCTAATTAGTCTTACCAATCGGTATTTCTGTGGCCAATTGACTAATTGTCGGACTGACAGGAATAAATGCGGCTACCAGTAGGGCACAAATCACTAACAACGCGCCGAAAACAAACGGAGGTCCTGGTATCATCTAAACCAACATATAAATATTCCAAAGCGTTAACATTTACAAATTAATCCATTACGGTCCTGCCTAGCGAATAATTACGTACAAAATTAAGAGTAATACAGTCAAAAGTCTCGAGAATCGAATGGTGCTAAATAGAACCTCCTAACTTATTTTATTTTTCAGTTATACACTTCTAAAGTTCGCATGTGTATTATATACATATAGATGTAATGCGGGTTGCGGACTTCGTTAAATATTTTATAAATACCTGGATTACTCCGGGTGTATTTATTGCAGTTTTATGATAATTTAGGGAAACGTAGTAGAAAATGCGACGGAACTTTTAGTGTTTGGTAGAAGTTTTTGTTGTGGTTAGTTTCCGAGATAAAAATTCGGATATACGATTACGGTTGATTGTGTGCAAAATTTATTTTTAATTCAACCTTGCAATTAAAACCGTGTTAGGAGCACAGCGCTACCTGATTTATGATTTTAGTTGTATGATTTGTTTGTTGAAATATTTATTAAGGAAAATTTATTATAATTAAAAACGTGTATTGTTCACAAAACAATTACGTAATAATACTAATTAAATACGCTGATTCATTTTAATAGGTTTATAACAAATTGCGATTAAACCAAAATATTTGTATTATTTTCGCAAACAAATATAACTTTAATCGCAAATATATTTCACATTAAACTTACCTCAGAATATGTATCCATGTGAGCGGTTGAATGAGTCGGATTGCCATTGCTATCTTCATTCAAATCCACATGGAACAAATAAAAGATCACTCCAAACATTGCTGGACCCAAACCATTGCATAGACCCCGCATTCCGGTGACCATACCCTGGACAACACCTAACACACACAAAACACAAATATTAACCACCGAAAAACAGCGCTAAATAGCTTCAAACTTCACCTTGTTTATCAGCATGCGAATGAATGGATACAAACGCGCTAATTGCTGGATACGTAATACTAGAAATTGAGGCAAGCATTCCAGCAGCCCACATCATCCTAAACAACGAAATTTACATAAATCTCGAAAAAAATCATCAATTCGTTACTAAACTCACCAAGTATTCGTTCCAAAACCATACCACAACAACTGCAACATCTCAAATACAAGTCCTAACATTATAGTATGTTTACTCCCCAAATTCCTCATTAAAATCCCAAGACACAATTGGGACAGTACGGATAACAGCCCCACCAACCCTATAAAAACAGCAACCATCGGCGCAGACCACCCCATGACCTAAACACCCCCCAAAAAAAAACTCTCATCAGCAAATATAACTCATCAGTTTACTCTAACAAATCTTACCAACTTCAAATAAACAAAAATACATGAATATTGACCAGCTTCAGGCAAGTACGACAAAAATACTGTTATACATAACATAAGAATCATTGGATCCTTCCCAACATTTCGTAAAGACTGAAAAGAAATAATTTTCAACAAGGCTCCACCTATTATTTTATTACGGCCCTATCTTTAAAGCATATACTATCAAATTTAGGGAGCATATAGTAAAAAGTATAGCCAATCTAACAACACTAAGTAAAAAATTGATATATTTTTTTATTTTTGTGTTATGAGTAGTTAAAGTTAGAGCAATTTTACTTCAATAGAGATTTAAAAATCTTTCTATTTGAAGCTTGTACCCGTAAAACTTAAGTAGTTATTGTTTAAAGTATAGGTACTCTAATGACGTCACGTGCAAGTCGTTATTTTTTATAGTTTATTTGTTATGAGTCGATAAAGTTAGACCAATTTTTATTATTAATAATGATTTATATATTATTAAAGGCTCTGAATTAATTGAAATTTTGAGTACTTAAAGTCCAAATTATGAAGTAGCTAAAGGCGTTAAATAGGTGGCTCTATCTAGTTTGATTTGTAAGGAAATAATTCGTAAACCTACTGCAAACGGATCAGCTTGTTCCCAACTGATGGGATTGCCCCAGGTTGATGGACGCACTTTCTCTGGCAAGGACTCCGGCACGGCTACAAGTATAAAGAAAACATCCAAAATTGCGACGGCAGTGGCCAAAGTCACCACTAACGAAACACTCCATCGTTCCATCAGATAAGCGCCCAGAGCCGGCGACACAACCATACTAGCCGCAAAAGTAGCGGAAACCTAACGTTTGTTTTTTAAAGGACAAAATTAGACATTTTGAGGAGCATTAGAAGGTTTTTTTTGTTTGTTTTTAAACGTACCAAACCATAGGCAAGTGATCGCTCATGTTCCTCTGTCACATCGGCAACATACGCAAATACAACGCTGAATGTTACGGCAAAAACACCGCTGATGCTAATCATAGCAAAAAACCACCAAGTATTTATGGTCATCAACGGTATGGGGACGCACGTGAACAGTACCGTAATTAGGAGGAAGATTTTACGCCCACATACGTCGGAGAGGGCCCCAATGAGAGGGGCACTCAGAAATGAGAGTAGACCCTAAGAAATATAATGAAAAACGTGACTTATAAGTAATAAAACATAAATTTAAATAAATATACAACACAAATATGTTCTATATACGCGTAATTCCGCTAAAAATATCTTTAAAACGTATATTTTAGTACAAATATCGACTTATTTCAATATATATATATATATATTTTAAGTAGTTTTGTTTTGTTGTTTAAATTAAATTAGATCAAATTAAATAATAGAATTATAAATGTATAATAGAAAATAGATATGAGAGAAGTTATTCTTACCTTTATGCCCATGATTAGCCCATTCATCAGGAACGTGTGGTCAGGAAATGTTTCATTGAGAACCTACATAAAGAAAAACTTATTATAAGAATAAAATAAAAGTCGATACGTAATAAGCAATTATTAGAAAACTACACGAATACAAACAAAGAGCATAGTATATTCGCAGTGAATTAAACAATATTAGATAAATTTGAAACGCTTGTGAATGTAAATACATGAATGAATGAATAAATAAATATTACTTACTGAGATGATGGGCATGGTTAGGAGACCCCATGCGAAAAACTCCAAAAATATAACAACTAGGGCATGGTACAGGCTCGGAGCCCCTATACCCGAGGTCTAAACGAATAAAACAAAACGAAATTAACGAGAATAATCGCAATTTGCATGATCGATTCGTCAAATTACCGTAGTAAAAAAAGCCATTTTCTCGCGTTAAAAACCACAAAACTGTATTATTATTACGTTGTAAGTTTACAATTACATCTAGAAGTCAACAATTTGATTAAAATAATTAAGCACAAGTGCACCGAACATACAGAAACATTTTTAACTAAGCCCCGTTGTGAAAAATGAACGTAAAATTTGCATACACTGATTTTACTCTACAAAAGGTATATTACACCTGAAACGTGATGTTTATTTAACACGAAAAAACTAGTGATAACGTTTGTTACGATAACATTTTATCACAAAGTCAAAGTTGATTGTAAAATTTGTTGGAAATACTCACAGTAACTACTCCATCTTTTATTATTGTTTTCCGACTTCTAATTATCATTCCTACGACTTTTTTCGACGGTTTACTGGGCATTGTCTTTATTTAAAACGTTTACACAAACTTTAATTTAATAATTTAATCATTTTTTTACTGCAAATATCATTTTTCCACTTCAATATCCTATCAATAACAGAATCTACGTACGATTGTCTAGTGTGAATTTAACAATATAACCTTGATAGATCCCCTTCACTACCAACGTATGCGAAATTTAATATTAATCAATTTTAATTATTACATAATTTACCCCTGAAATATATGCTCAATTTATAAATAAACACACAAAACTAATTTAATACATAAATATGATTACGTTTCAACACTCTCTCAATGCTAATCAATGAGCTGAATCGGGATCATCAGTTGGCGACCCTACCTAAATGTCAAATCTAAAATTCGGGAAATTCCACAATTGCGTCATAAATACCCGAAATTCCGAATCAGAATTACATAAGTTATAACTAATACATCGATTTTTATCCCCTATTAACAATTATCCATCATTGCTTAACTTTTAAATAATAATAAGCCTGCTTCCGGATTTGCGGTTAACATTGATGTTGGCTAGGTTGCAAACTTACAAGGCGTATTTATATATTTTTTTCGGATAACTCAACTAACTTATCCGATTTTCTTGAAAAATTAGAGACATATAGTAGAAAACACGACAGTTTTTTTACCATGAAATTGAAATTCATATCTATTTTAGTTTACTAGATAAAAATTTATATTCATTTAATATAAATAGTACATTTTGTAACTTTCGACGGATTATTCGGATAGTTTATGACAGAATTGTATAAAAATTTAGGAATCTATAAAAGAACGTATGATGTTTCTTTTGGCTTAAAGTATATATTTTTATCTTTTTTAGTTTTGTGATATAAAAATTCTTCAACATTTACGATTTATCTTGAAATTTTAAAAATTATAATTCTTTCGGATATTAATAAAAATTTAGGTTTTTATAGATGAAAATGCAACTAATCGAATGCCGCAAAGTAGAAGTGTGTATTTTAGTTTTTGAGAAAATGATTCTTAAGTATTTTTCAACCCACATGTAACATTTTAGAATTGGGATAAGTTAAAAGTCTTATAAATTTATATTAATTTTTATTCAATATTGTGTTAATTATTCAAATTTACATATAATCTATAGTATCGGTATTTTTTATTACAAATCAATTACAAATGCGAACATTATCTATACATTTATTCACATTTAGAATTCATTTGTTCCTGTGTGATCTATTATCACAAATTATAACTCAAAATTTCGTAATTCTAACGAACGAAATATTGGTATATTGATAACATAATTCTTTTTTACACATTCAAATCAAATTTAAGAGTACTTCATTGTTATCAGTCTGTATATATATATATTTTGTTTGTTAAAATCCCTGCCCTCCAAATAGTGTAATGTAAATGATATATAACAATATGCATTAAGTGCTCCGAAAAGTATTAAAAAATTGCAAAAAATTGTACAATTTTCGTTAGAAAAATGTATGATTTTTCGCAAATGTTAAACATATTTTGTTCGTAACTATTTTAACCTATAAAATGAAGCTTATATTTAAAAAAAATTCTATACACATAATTTTACATAACAGTTCCCGTAATTACTAAAAAAGACAACTTAAAACAGTGCTACATAATATTTTCTATACAAACATAAAATATTGTACATTCCTAATAAGAAATTCGATTCGAACACATTTAAAATGTGTTTGAATTGTTTTTTCTGTTACTAAAAACGTATTAATTTTTGCGATTGGAATGAACATTGCTCAAAGCATTATTAGAAATAATAAATAGTCGATATTTCAACTTTGATTCAAACGATATATATCATAAATTAAATTGCTAATAAAAATTGACATATAATTAAAATATCTAATAGATAATATATAAAATATAACTTATGAAATCTAAATAACACATTTTCTAGCATTTTAACACTTTTTTATACAAAGTGCGTTTAGATTCATGACGCATATTTTCAAAAAACTGCCAAAATGTCATAACCCAATTTTCATAAAAATTAACAAGACAGTTTTTGATAATAGTAATTAAAAATGATTACAAATCATAATGATAAATGTTGATTTTATTAATTTATTCCTCTGTTAGTGACGTTCTGTTTTACACTAGTCGGGGTACGGTTAGCGTTACTCATTGTTGAGTCGTTTCGTTATTCGACGTTTGACCATCAGCCTCCTCGCGTTTCATATTCTCGATTTTGTGCGGCGTCGTTTGCCGATCACGATCCGGATCATCGTCATCGTGATCCGGATCGTTCAGCAGGTCCCTATTCGCGGGTGTTTCGTTCGCGTCCGATTCGGATGTGTTATTTTGTGTGTTTAATACATCGCGATCATCAGATGATTGATGATTGGGCGGGCTATTATCGATTAAATTGCCGCGATTATTGACCAAATGCGACGGAAGTTGCGGCGACTGCAGTTGGGGTTTGCGTTGTTTTTCCCCTTTTCGCCAAAGAGTTATTTCCTGATCATCAAATTGTTGATTTGTTTATAAATTTTATTATTTATAGCACCAATTTTTGTGGTTTAAGAGGGAATTTAATCATTTTAAAAACACCTTACCTGTTGTTTGAAATACCTTCGATCTTCTGTGTCCATAAGGACTAAGTTTAGGAAATATCTAACTGAGAATTTTTTGTTTATGTCCCTCATTGTCGGCGTTAAATCGTATCCGGCAAGAAACACTCGAATCGGAATACTTTCACCTACGAAATGGACAAACATTATAAATGTTTTAGAAGCGATTTAAAACGTTTTAAAACGATTTGAGATTAGTTAGTACCTCGTACAGGTGCGCCATCCATGATTTCATATTTCGCAATCGTTTCGTTTTCCGTGAAAGAATTATTTCCTTCTCGAAATCACAACCAGAAAAGAAACCACAATTAAACTAATAATACGATCAATCAATTAAACTCAATCAATTTACCCATTCCCGTTGTTTCGCGTTTGATAATCGCGATCTCCATATGTTTGATTTTTATCCGGACTAAGAGAAAATAGATCTTACCTACTATAACATCTTTTAAGTGATATCTAAAACAATTTCACCGATGAATAAACAACAAAAACGCGTTCGTTTCGAAACATACTTAGATTTATTGTATTCGAATTCTATGTGGAGACAATCCTCAATTCCGACCTCCATTTTTATGGAGTTATTCATTTCTGGATAGGATGACAACGTATGGACAGCAATGTCTAATTCTTTGACTAAATCAGCCAGTCGTCGAACGACTGTTACGCGAAGGAAATATCTAAAAATATTTTTTTAACTGAATATATCTTAGATATTTGCTTTTCACGTCACTACTAATTATTTTTGAGTGTCGCGACTATTACCACGTAATTCCTCATAGATTTTAACTTAAGTTTAGTCAATTTCATAAATATATATTAACAAATATACCAGTTATAAATTAAGTTACAAAAAATGCTTTTTAAATATGTTTGAATGTTTTATTAGTTATTATAAGCATAAATATTGGATTATTATAACATAGCTAATTTGATAATTGTTTAAAAATGTTTTAAATTGTTGTTCAATATTTAGACTTACCGTAATCGGACATTAGACCCTGTGTAGACTTCGAATGGTTTGTCGACGCATCCGAATTCGAACCGATAACTCGAATTAATAATCATTTCACCGGGACGTGCTAATTCTTTGACCAAACTCGTAAATTCGTGGTGATTTCCACGATCATAAAACAATTCGATTTGACCAATAAACTCTATTTTAATTCCCTGATGCTCAAGTTTACTACCTGCTTTCCGCAATATTATGTTTACCTATCAAACGAATGTTCAAAAAGCACTTAAAACTGACCAGAAACACACAAATTAAGGCGCTCAAAAAAACACTCAAAATTAACTAAACCACTAGAATAATACACCGAAAAGGAATTGAAAATTAACACTAAAGAAATACACGGAAATAATATTTAAAATTGACTAAATCACTTAGAATTAATTAAAATTCACTTACCGAGCCCGAAACAGTTTCGCCGTCATAATATAATAAAAATCGTTCTTTTTTGCCATCCTCTGTCTTAATTTCGGCTGTTTTTCGTGTGTCGGCATCGTCTAAACGAATATCAATCTCCGCGGACTGGCCAAACCCGAAAAAACTCTGAAATAATCCAAAAAAAAATCTCAACGAGTACACCCATTTTTGATAACCTATGAAATCAAAGTTTATCACTTAATTAACCTAATTTTCACCGCCACAACACCCGAAACTAAATTAATATGTTTCAATTAACTATAATTGATCGATAAGTCATACGAATTTCATGATATTTTAAAGAAAAACAGTCAATTACATAAATGTTTCCACCTACCCAACGCTAAAAATTGATTTACGTACCATTTTAACGTGTTGATTTCGAAGAAAATGGGTAATATATACCGGGAATTAATTAATGGACATGTATTAATAGCTATAAATTGTTTAAAACACAATATATTAACATTTTTTTAATAAAAATTACGTTGACAATATGACATTAGACTTGATTCGGATAATCAAAATGGCTGATTTTGGGCGTTCAGACAACGATAATCATTAAGTTTGACAGGAGGTTACGTTCAACAAACCGCAAATTAATTTAATTAAAATTAATTAATTCCAATATTAAATAATAGGGATATGATGTAATAAAATGCAATAGAGCGAATTCGGTTTTTATAAATATTTATTTAGTTTTTTTTTTATAACTTAATAATTTTAAAATAACGTTTCAATATAAATAATTATGACAGTGTTAATATTATAAACGTTAGTTTTTGAACACTAACGTCCAGAAATCTGTGAGTTTCTTTTTCAAAAAATGTGTACCATATAGAACAGTGCATTCCCAATGTTCCGGTACCATTTTGTTCCAGTGAACGGCATGGCGTTCGTTTAGGGCAAAATGGCACCAGTCAATTCAAAAACCAGTTCTATTAACTAAACCTGCTATAAACACCTTATTTCTACTGTGCAAATGACATTTTTAATTTGCCAATTATTTAAAACCAAATCTATTCAAATTTCCTATTGTTTCAAACTGTCGTTTTCGTATTCATATATTTATTTATAAACCAAGCAAGCGTTTTATGTTTATAGAGTGACAGAAAATAATAGAAACGAACTATAATAGTTATTTATTTGTTTATAATATATAAATAGTTCGTTTTTGTATTTGTACTTAAAATCTTAACATTGCATTCTAAATAAAAATGTCATCGGCACAGTGTATACCTACCTAAACATCTATTTTTTTTTGTTACCAATAAACTTTTAATAGAACACATTTCCTTAGCCTACTTTATTTATTTTTTTATATCGTACATTTCAAAAACGCGTAATTTTAAGAAATATAGGGATTTTTCAGAATACAGATTTATAGATAAGCAATAAGTATATAGAATCGGTAGAGTGACCAGTTAAAAAGTGGTTTCAACGTTCTTAAAATGTACAATATTCGTTTCCCACATCATCAAACTCTATAATTACTGTAGTTTCCTTTTTATTTAAATATATTTTGCGCATTAGTGAATTTTCAGGTGGAAAATATTCAAAAATACGCAAAATCCATAACTAATGTACAATAATACAAGATTTCCTTGATCAAATAACGTAAAAAATTCGATTTTGATCAAGACCGAACGGTTAATATCTTAAAATATATATATTTGCCTCAATAAACAAAAGTAACATACCTATAAAGCTAAATTGTCAATAAATATACAATATATCATTGTAAATTTGTTTTCAGACTATTCTAGTACCAGTAAATGCTTAATCTTGTCAACTATTACGATAATTATGTAAACCTAGCAATGATTAATCATTTTGACTTGATTACACACGCCAATGAGTATATATACTCATTACAGGCGCTAATCATTGAAGAATTAGATAATCATACTATAATTATTACGTAGTACTTAGATCTGGTTATTATGAATTATTCCGTATAGAATGTCGTTTAATTAAGGCAAATAAATACAATTAGATAACAACCAAAATATTTAATTATATATATTTATATATATAATTATTTCTTTTCTTAAAAATGGCCAGCATTTTTTCAATTTTTATGCACAATATAAAACATATAATAAAATATACGTACATTTAATATTTTAAAAATAAAACAAATAATACAGAGCTGAAACTGAAAAATCGGTGCAGTTTTTTTTATATCGTCTAAAATATCTCAAATTTTCTGTAGTTTTTCAAAGCACTGCAATTTTTTTTTTATATTACTAAACTATCAATTTTTAAACATAAATGTTTTATCTCCTATTGTTAATACACAATAGTAAATTTCTTAATGTTTAAAATGAAAAACATTCATGACAATCACACAGTGTATTTTGTTTGAAATTTCATTTAAATATTTTTTTTTAAATCGAATTTTCGTTTCTTTACTGTCGTATGTGCGAGTAGCTGTTTGATTTGAAGCACACTATTGGTCTAATAAACTACCGAAAATATCAAAAAAAGTTTCAATTTAAAAAAATTATTTATACCGAAACAATGCAAAATATTGCATTTGAGTTGTGTAAACTATTAAATAGTATCGACTAGGTCCACAAAATGTTTAAAACTGAACCAAGCTCAACGTGGTTCGTTCTTAAATATACAAAATTTTCCACTACATCTTCAATAAAATTTAGCGTAGATTTTTTTTTTATATAAGCCTGAATTAACAATATATACGACACGAAATAAAAAAATATATATTATATTTTGTTTTTTCCACCTTTCAAAGTTATTTTGCAACAGTAGAGCAAAATGTATACATAAAATATTATAATATATTCAAAAGAAATATAAATAGAAAATATTACAATCACAATAATAATCTTAATAAATAAAACCAACTGAATAATCCAAATGTTATATTTCAAAGTTATACTTTTTGGACGTTTTCTATAGATTTGTATCTTTAGGGGTGGTTATTGCGACATTTAGGGCTTCGCCCCATTAAAGTCGCTTGATTTAAATATATTTTTACTCTGCAATAGATTTTTATTTGCAAACAACGAATATAAGTACCCGTTTTCGATTTATGTATTTTAAAAATATTATTTTTGGAAAGTTTAACTTTGATAATAATAAATATTACAATTTTAGCTGGTTTACCACATTTATACACAATTCATTCGTTTTGCATCGAATACAATACAAACTCAATCCATTATATATCAATAGCTTTTTAAAATAATTGTTTTCCATTATTTGCATTTTGGTAAATACTCTAGAATATTGTATCCGATACAAACGATTTATTTAAAAAAATAAAATGGTCTGTTTGACAGATCTTTTTAATGAAGCGCCTAAATTTATAGTTTATTTGATAAACTAATTAAAATATAACTATTTTCTTTTTATATTCAAAAAAATAATTACATTTGTTCAAATATAATTAAGAGAAACAACAATAGAAATGTTTAGAGTGCTCTTTTGGGAGTAAAAACACATAAATCACTATCGATAATAAATCAATTGATTTTTTTGAAGAGAAAGACTTCGATTTTAAGACAAATTACATCATTTATTTGATTCTAACTTCTTTAAGCAATCAAGAATCCAGCGAATTTTCTTTTAAAATTTAAAAACAACATGCTAAATATATTTATTTTTGATAAAAACATCTATATAATATTTATATATACGCAAACAGGTTCCATCTAAATCGTCACATTCAAAATATGTAATTTGCGTTAAAACTATTGGGGCTCCTCCTCTTCGTGAAGCAGCCACAGGTGGGTGAGAGTGGGCGTGGTCTCGCACGTAGGACAGTAGAGGAGGGCAGGCCCAACGTCAAACTTTCGCGGGATGCGTGGTTCGGATTAGGGGTGATAGGCGTGTTTACTGGGGTCGGGGCGTGGGTTGGCACTGGGTTTGACGTTAGGCATGCTCAGCGGTGACAGAAGTCTTGATTATTTAATTAAATTGGGGGGCTGGGGAGCTGTCACACGTGCCAGAAAGCGCAGTTGTTGTGTAATTGATTTTTGGGTTATTTTAAATGTTTTGAACTTTTCTAAAACACTTTTCCTCATGTTTGTTAGACTTTTTTTGTATTTTTATTAAATATTTGAAATTTCATTTTTCTGTTTTGTTTTTTTTTTTAGGTTTCATTTTTTTAATTTGTTTAAATTCTATTATTTCTAAACGAACTTACTTTAAACTTGTTCCACTGTCTTGCTGACTGTTACTTCCTACCTTTGAGACACACAAAACCGAACATTATTTAAGATTATAGAAATTAAATCCCTAACATACCATTGGTTGTTGTATTTGATCGGCCTGCTTGATTTTTTCACAATAATCGGCCAATATATCACGAAATCTACACCAAGATTTTTCTGGCACAGTTATGGCAGTGCGAAAATTAGTTTTCACCTAAAACAACAATTATAAAACACTAACATTTTCTGTCATACATTATACATATATTTATTATTTATGCAATATCATATCACATCTTAAAATAATTCTAAGAAAATATGAATGGTTTCTTGTACTATTAGTTATAAATTGTTTACCTCGCTGATTCGCATATAGATGCCACGGTTATTCTGTCCAATGTCGAAATAAAAATTTTTATTATCGACATGCATGTGCCGTCCTTCAGGCAACTCCGGTTTGTAGCCGTGTTCGTCGGTACTAAACTCGTCCAGGAGGTCGGTCAACGCGTCCCGGAATTCAATCATTCCCTGGGCGGGAATCGCAACCTGGGAACGGGGACCCCCGCGCGTAATCGTTTGGGATACCTTTAAGACACACGTAAACCATTAGAACAAATCGTTTACGATTTATTTTAAAGTTTCCGATCGCCGAACAATATCCTAGTCATTTTACTGTATCAAAATAATAACTAAAAATCGTCTTTTGCTGTATATGGATGGTACTTTAGATTTTAATAATGCCCGAAATTTTAAACCGAACTCCCAAAATAAAAAATCAGAGTTGTTTAGAAAATCATAATATTAAAAAAGAGTAAAGAAGTTTGTCTTTGTTTCTTACGAGAGATTTCGAGCTCACCCTGAGGAAACGCCCACGGCTGTTCTCCTTGAGATCGAGGTAGTATCGTCTGTTATCTTTTATCATCATCTCACTTTTGAGTTTGCCATCCTCTGGAACGTTGTCGGGATTCGGCGGACCTGACACAATCCCGAAAATTCGACGTTAAAAATAAACACCACTACAAAATCCCCGTAACCAATACAAAAACGGCTCTCAAAGGAACGGCTCCTACTACAACCATTCCCAAAACAACCGTTGGCACATTTATAAAAATAAATAAATCTACACAGAAAATACCTCAAAGATAAGCCACTATGGTCAACTACTTATCTACTATTTTATTTCTATTTTATATATATATATATATATATATATATATATATATATATATATTATATATATATAAAATTAAATAATTTAAATTTAAATATTCAGAAAACTAATTCGAATTTTAAATACCTATAGTGGCCTCTACAGCAAGCATGAAACAAACAATCAAACAACAAAATAGAACCTAATTGTAGTTAAGTCGACAAAACTTAACATTTTCCCTATAAACAAATAAAGTATCGCTCACCGAGTGAAGCGTAAAAATCGCTGAATGTTGACAAATGATCGCGGAATTCCGCTGCAGTTGATAAGGCCAAGAAAATTTGGCTACGCCGCCCATCTGCCCCAATCTGAAACATTTAGAAATGTAACTCGTATTTGGGAACCAAAATTAATATAATTAATTATACACAAGCTCAAAATGGTAGGGAACGCCGTGAAAATAATTATAACCGTCTAAATATATTAGTAGTGACGTGCGAAGCATATGTATTTATAAGTATTAACAAATTATACTGCACAACACACGTGTAACGTAGGTTGCCTATATAGGATTCAAATTTCAACGAAAAAAAAAACTAAATTTTGAATATCACCTACATTTTTAGGGCTATCTACTCGAAATTTTAGGTAAACTTAAATCGAATATATACAATTTTATACTGTTAATAGCGTTTTAATATCTTTGAAAGTTTTTAAGTTATTTACAACTTCCCTCATCTTTTACAAAAAACGTTGCTACCACCCCTATTTTTGGGTATATCTAAATTAAAATTTAGGTAAATACAAATCTAATATAGTCTACCAATTAGTGTTAATAGCAATATTCCATCTAGAATAGTTCTTGTGTTATAATCAATTAAAAATACTCACTTCGGCTACTTTGATAAAACGACCCCTTCGATTTTGTTTAACATCAAGGTAGAATCTTTTGCTTTGTATTTGTAACATTTTCGTGGCCAATTCCTGTTCCGCATGGCCCTGCTGGCCTACAATAACACCAAAATACCCAAAATTAATTATATACACTTGCTAAAATAAAATAAAATTCAATTAAATCACACTGAACCGGACCTGGGTCGTGCCAGTACTGTATTCGGCTAAAAGGCCAATCATATTCAACATCTTCCATATTAAAATTCAACGATACCAATTTGGAAACTCAAAATTACGAATAAAATCACATATTTTAATTATGAATCATTGAAAAAAATTTAAATCACAAAGAAATTCAAAATTGTACAAAAAAAAAATCGCGGTTGACGTCACAACATTCAAAACTCTAAAAACCAATAAATGATTCACAAGTTATCACATGAAAAATGATTGAAAACAACAAAAAACACAATCACAAATCTGTAAAAGACGATAAACACTGTTTATTTAGTTAGGAAATAGCGAAAATAACTGATCACATTGTGAGTATCGCCGTGTCTAGCTTTCAACTAAAGTATGAATCACATTTTCTTATAGTATTATAGTCGACAGCATGCATGCTTACTATACAGTAAACTTCTCGGAACTTCAGAGTGACTCACGTTAAGAAACTCATTCATAAAATTCAAAAAATGACACATGCTTCGATTTTAAAATTCGCGCCATTGTTTTACTGGTGTTTCCAAACTTTTCCGAAGAGTGCTCTGAAATTAAACGTCAAACGCGTCTCTGTATTTTGGCCCCGGTTTTTGGACTTTTTTGTGATAAATACATTAAATATTCGCTAAATTTTAATACATATCGACTTTTTAAGTGTTAACCTATCGATTTAATATAAAAAAAAACCACAACATTTTCAAAATGTTCCTTATGAACAAGTTTCAACAATGAACATAGATCTTTCTGGATTTTTACTTTAAAATCAATAATCAACCATAAAAGACATAGTATATAGTTTAATAACTAAATATATCGTATTAAGCTGTACAATCACTTAAATTATTTGGAATCAATCATTTTGGAGGAGATTGCTAGTGTTTGGATGTGTTTATTTGATTTAAAAACTGTGTAAAATAGTGCAAATATGTTAAAAATGGTGAATAAAAAAAACGCATTTATATGCGGGGCCCGGTAAACAAATGTATGGTGCGTTGTTGCAAAAATAAAATAATTATTTAATTGTGGCCGTACCAGAGTCAAAATCGGCATTTCCTGATTCCATTCCGACTTGGGAGTGATATTCTGGAAAAAAATTAAAAATTTCGACATCATTTGTTCGTGTTTTAAACGAAAAAAATCGCGAACTATTTCATTAGACGTTTCAGAGAACTGATAACGGAATTCGAAGAATTGATGAAATCTTCTCGGTGAGTTATTTATCATTATTTATAAATAGATTTGCAACAATAAGTGTGTGGGAGAAAGCATGGTAAATAGCAATGAATTCTATAGGAATTCGTTTTTTAATGTGTTTGTAGAAATTTAACTTAATATTGGAACAAAGAATGATGAATATCTAATTTTACCGTATTGATATCGAAGTAATTGAATAAAATTATTCAATATTTGTTCGAAATCTGCAATAATTACACTTCAGATGCATAAAAGCAGAGTTGTTGGTTGAGTTTATGAGTTTTAAGCTAAACTCAACCCTATCCATATTATCCAAGGTCATTTTTGTCCTATGACAATATATATGTTAGTAACTGCATTTACTTTGCACCATTTTTACTAAAAATCGAACGTAAGACACGCGTTCCCAGACCCCTGGCACATTGCACACTTTCACCCGAATATTTAGGCACTTTTTAGAATCGCAGAGTATTCGTTTTAATGTCTTTTAACGGCGGAAAATTGCGAAAATGATTTAAAAATTACACAGTAGGCAGCCATTTTCGTTTCTATATGTCATATAATATGTCAAAGTTTCCGGGCGATTTGTGGGGTGTTTGCGTGATGTTTATGGACGATTTCATAGTTTACGGATAGCCCATGGTGTCCAGATGGGTTTTCTGGTTCAAAAAGGGAACTTACTTTGTGAATTGTTGCCTTCATCGCCACTACCTATATCCGACATTACTACACTTCTCAACCGCACACAACCTTCGACTGTCTCCCTGGTTACAAATCAAAAAGTAACTAAATTGTTTGGTGTTCGGACTCACACACACAGACTCAAAACATTTAAATATTCAAAAAATGCCACATAAAAAACGGATTTTTCCACATATATAAACATTAACACCATTCAAATCATCTAAAATTTATAAAAGGCACAAATTACTCAAACATTTTATGTTTAAAACACTTACTATGAACATCGACAAATTCCTTACTACAATTTATATATTTACTCTAAATTTAGTGGAGATACAATCAAAATTACGGATCAAATAAATTAAATTTGAAATCTCCCAAATGCAACCAAACTTACTTCAGTATATTGCGTAATCTATCGGCTAAATTATTTCATAAACGACGATATTTCCCACTGAAATGAATCTATTTAAATGAAACACATATTTCGCTATAGAATGTTTCTTTATTAAAATAATTGTACATGTAAAGCCGTTTATTACAATATTCTAGATGTTATAAATAAAATATTAAATTTTGTTTATTTATATTTTAATTATTATCAACTACAAAATCAAAAAATACATGTCAAATAACTATCTCAAAATTATATAATATATTGGAGCAGTCTTTATTGAAGAATATATTTGTTTAAATTTACGTATTTTAATTTATTAGTAAACTGAAAAAAAAAATGCAATTTTATACTTAATTCTATTTATATTATTAAATAATTACAAATACATTTAACAATATAAATCGAATTAATAATTGCAAATTCAAAAATCAAGTCTCTATCACATCGCCAAAAACTCAAAAATCCACCATCTCTTTCTAACTTCCACAATAATTATTATTTATAGATACAGGTACCTATTCTGACATTTCTCACCGGCGAAAACGATAAAATACTTCTATTTGTTTTCTTTCTCGTGTTTTCATTCTCAATTTCATGCAGTTTTCTTAAAATCGAGCTTTTTAAATATTATTCTTCTACTTGCTCCTTATTGCTTGCTATTTACACTTCCTTATTGTAAATTATTGTAGTTATTAGTTATTCAATTCACCAGTGAGAACCTTTTCACCCGTGAGAAGCTTTGTCAGAATAGGTACCACGTTTTGATACTTTAAACTGTTTATAACTGCACCTGTAACGTGGTAATATCGGTTGTTTCTGTGAGTTGTTGCTGCTGTTGTTGTTGCTGTTGTTGTTGTTGTTGCTGAACTTGGGCATCACTGGTCGCCACCGTTTGGCTAGCACTTGTATTTGAATTCGCCTTTGTTCGTCCATATTTCTCATGGATATTTCTATGACGTTTTAAAGCAAATCTAAACACAAAATAAGTTAGCAATTTAATTATAACCGCACGATTAATTAATTTAGAGTATAAATCATGTTTGTTTTGTGGCGAAACAAGTATTTATCACCCCAATTTCGTTATATTACCTGTCGGAGAATCCAACGGAGCAAATATCGCACTTGAACGGCTTTTCCCCTGAATGTACTTTCGCATGATTTTTCAGATGAGTCGCTTGATTAAAACAGGACCCACATATGTCACACCTAAAGAATAAATTCAATATTAAGTATTTATTAAATAAAAAACAATGTTTTTGTATCGTACCGATACGGTTTTTCTCCGGTGTGAATCCGCCGATGATTCCATAAAGTACTGTGTCTTGCGAACGACTTCTCGCAAACTTCACACACGTACGGCCGTTCACCGGAATGGATTCGTTCGTGATTCTTCAAATGCGGTGATTGGCTAAACTGCATACCACACACATTACAACGATATGGCTTTTCACCTTTTAAACAAACAAACAAACCACAAATTAAAACCACTAGAACATATTGCGAATCATCATGAACAACAACGAATGATTAATTTGTACCTGTGTGAATACGGGAATGATTTTTGAGATACGCCGCTTTTGCGAAAGCTAGTCCGCAAATATTGCACTTGAAGTTCTTTTCCCCTGAATGTAGACGCTTATGCGACCACAAACTTGAGTATCTGCTAAATGAGCCTTTAGGAAACATATAAAACACAATTAGAAATAACGTTTCACGCGACTTAGTGCGAAATGATGTGTTACCGTTGCAAATATTGCATCGAAATGGTTTGTCTTGATTGTTTTGTTGTTGCTTGGATCCCCCTATGAAAATAATACCAGAACCATTGCATTTATGGCATTTAGTAACACTGGCCATACCTCTACGCTTAACTGGATGGTTACCTATACATATAAACATCAATTTTACCTCATTTCACTTAAAAAAAAACCAACAACATAATTCATCAAAATACTCCTACACAGTTCGCAACCCAATATACACGCATGTAAATTCAATTTAAAATTGCTTAATCGTAAAAATTCCTCATACTTTGAACTGTATCGTGAACTTTTAAGCTCAATTACCGAAAAGGTAGAGCTTTAATAAGAAAAATCAAAATCCCTGCACGATCATCTCAAGTTTAATGGTCGGTAACTCAAAAACGGAATAAAATAAGACTTTGTATTCGGCGGCATTCGATTTCTTGTAGTTTTGTGTTATGGGCCATATAAAAATGTGTCAGGTAGTAAATTTCAAAACAAAAAAAGTATTAAACTCCCTGTTAAATATATTGAAAAAAAAAATCTCTGAATCAAATGATTGATTAGGCGCGTGCTCGTATGGCCCTTAATTAGTTACCTGTCATGGCTTTAACGCCCATAGGTATCGAATTCTGCGTACCCAGATTTGCTTGAGATGTTTGCGATGTCACTTGGGTCTCTTGCGTTTCATATTTGACTGTTTGCGTGGTGGTTTGGGCCTCCTGGGGGGCGGCTGCAACGACAAAGATCTGCGGTTGTTGGGATATGCTTTCCGCCGATAGACACGTGTCACATTTGGTTTTTACCTATTAAAAATCACCACAGAGAAAACAATACATTGCAATAATGCTTCATTTCGATTTATATATATATATATATAAACTTACAACAGTTTTTTTCTTATTATTATTATCCTGCGGCAATTGAGCCCCGCATGTCTCACAATTTTTCCCCTTTGTGTTCGATTGATTAATTGACTGATGCTGTACAGATTTATGAGTCTAAACACCCCCAAATTATGATTAAAACATATTTTTCATCCCTAAATAGTAATAATAAATTCATGAGGTATTTATACAAAAACAAAAATAGATAGGGCTTCGCCTTTCGCACCATTCAATTCCTTATATTTTAGACTACAAAACTCTATAATTTCATAAAAATAGGGCTACGCACCTCTGAATTATAAATAAATATTTAAAACTCTACTAGAATTAATTTTAAAATTCTCTCTCATTGATCTATTTACCACAAACTAACAAATACTTTATAATTAATTTCGATAATTAAATAATATAAAATTGAAATTAATATATATATATATATATATATATATATATATATATATATATATATATATATATATATATATATATATGTCCAATAATTAATATTAATAATTTAAAAAAAAAAATTGATTACCGACTGTAAGTTGTCAAAATTAGTTCGAAGTAAGTTAGAGGAAAATAAAAATTATGTGCAATTTTAATTATTTATAAGTGTAAAATAAATCAAAATAAGGTTGTTTTTTTTAAGTTAATGATGTTCGATTTTTAATAGTTGAACGATAAATTAGTTGTTTTCCTTACTTTTAAGTCAGATTGATTGGCAAAGGCTAGTCCGCATTCTTCGCAAGAAAATCGTATCCGATCCGCGGACACGATTTGAATTTGCGCTGCTTGCGGTTGGGATTGTTGGTTCGTAGCCACTTGCACCTAAATATCCGAAAAGTAACCAATTAAAAGCCCCTATTAAATCAATCGGGCGGCTAAACAAACCGTAATATGTTGAGTGTTTTGATCGCCCGCTGTCGTATGGATACGTTTATGATGATTCAATAAACTTAAATTGTTAAACATCAGACCACAGATATCGCATTTAAACGAAATATTTGAGATTGTATTTTGCGCCAGTTGCATTTGATTGACCAGGGCGTAATTGTAACCGAATGGTTGTGTAATATAGCACTTGTCGTCTGTCAACTGGGCCATGTTGACGGTTGAGTTGAGCGTTTGAGTGTTCGGCGTTAGTTTGTGAATCATGTTGACGTTCGCGTAACAAAAACTCGGAAACTCAGTCTTCTGTTGTTGACCATCTTGTTGTTTTTCATT
The DNA here is from genome assembly GCA_018344505.1 of Nebria ingens riversi. Classification (NCBI taxonomy): domain Eukaryota; kingdom Metazoa; phylum Arthropoda; class Insecta; order Coleoptera; family Carabidae; genus Nebria; species Nebria ingens. The sequence continues at coordinate 152,520 of JADQWA010001375.1, forward strand.
CTTTTGCTCTTGGTACTGGATTTGCGTAGACTGTTGGGTCGTTATTGCGTTTGGATCAAACATCCTGCAATTGCTTCAAATAAAAAACACAAATTTGTCAACAAAATCATCTCATAACATAACAAAAAAAGAGGCTTCGTCTTGCAGCAGGCAATTCCTTGTATTTTAAACTACACCCTCTTATATTTTGAGCCCAATTGATCAATGAGCAGGGTTGTAATAAATGAGTTTCTAAGTTCATAACGAACATCAACTTTAAAGGCTTGTAACTCTAAAGTTATTTAAGATATCGGATTGCGCTTAGCGCCATTCAATTCCATATCGTTTTGTGTATATCAGGTACAATTTTTAGTTTGTTTAAAATTTATATATAGATTTCAGAGACAATTTAGTAAATTTCGGATATATGTTTAAGATTGTGAAATGATTTTCTATCGGATAGGTGTGATTTTGGTAAATAATTAGCAATATTAGTGAGTGATTTGGGTGAATTTGGTAGCATGAGTCGTGATCGGAATGACAGTGACCATTGAAAGGTTTTTAAAAAATATTTTTGGGGTGCGGCATCACTGGCAAATGATGCGAATTTACGCGAAATCTCCTTTTATTTATATTCAAATTTCAAATGTTGTTTGTCTCTTAAAATTTGTCTCTTTTTACAACAAAGATGTGATGATAAAATGAAAGGAAATGCCTATAAACCAACAAAGAAAACCCATTACCTCCTTTCTCACTTGAATGAAAATGTCTGAAGAAAGCGACGCCGCACAAAGTTTTTTAAAGAAAACCACGTAAACCAGAACCGTCAACGTAAAACGACGGGAACCGACCGGTTTATTATGCACTAAAATAGGTAAATTTGTACATACCTTGCAGATTTTTAGCTTAATTTTTATACAAAATTCATCAATTCAATGGCTTCTATCTCACTTTACAAAATGGCGCTTAGAACGCTGTCCTTCTCCGAAATTATCCGGCTGCGTTTGTTAACAAACACCGCTACTCAGCGCGGTTGCGTTCACCCATTTTATGTTACCTAGTAAGCAACAAAATGGCGGCGTACTACTTAATTTATTTATTTAAAAATCTCTAGGAATTAAATAAAAACCAAACTGTTATAGTTTATCTATATTTTTATTATCGTTTATTACATTTACATAAGCTAATCAATGCTAATGTATTAAATACAAGATACAATTGAAAATGTTCGATATTATTTAATTATTATAGTAATGATAGATTGTGTACAGATTCATTTGTTTAATTTAACAACAATCAACCAAATTTAAAACAGTATAAACACTCATTCGAAATTTTATTTATATATATATATTTTTGTGTGTTTTTTATCTATTTTGTTCACAACTAGCAATCGCAATGATAATAATAATAATTAATAATGATATTTCTAAAGATATCGCTTAAAATTTATCCGTTTCGCACAACTCTGAGTGTTTGTTTCACTAATATCACAAAAATAACAAAGATATTTTCAATTGAATGAATACTGTTATACCACTAAACATATTTCTAATGATCAACAATCAAATCAACAATTAATACTCCATGAATTTTAAAAATTGTTTACACCAGAGCTGTGACTTAATAAATTAGTAATATCGTGCTTTTTAGTGTAATACAATATTATTAACAATTCTATTCCATTTTGAACAAATTTATTTCGATATATTTCCGTAAAATTACAAACGATATTCATAGTTGAATATGTTTCGACTTTAAATATATAATTAGTAGAAGTATAAGGCTCATTTAAAATTGTTTTGGAAGAACTTGTCAATGTCTTAAGCTCAGAATAAGTGTTTTATTTTCGAGTAAAAATAAATAAAAATTCAAAAATACAATTAAAATATATATATAGTGGTAATGGTGCTGTCAATTAAACGATAGTAATCAACTATGAATACCATCAACATTCATGATTCACTGTCATTACTACAGCTGCGGGTGTGAATGAGATTATGTGCCTACCACTGTGAAGTTGGTTGACTATTATCAAGCTGTTTGTTTGGAGAGTTTGTCATGCCTGGAACCAAATGCATATTTGTCATTGTCTCTTAGTTTTGAGATGAAAACAAGAAACATAATGAGTATTAGTTAGTTAGTTTTCTTTACCAGGCTGGGTACCTGGTGTGTAACTTGTATGGCCGGATTGATTAAGCGCTGTGTTCTCCGAGGGCGGCGCTGGCATAGCAAATACTGGGGGCGAAGGTTGTGCCCCTGCGGTCGGCTGCGACGTCACCGGACCCCCACCTAACCCGTCATCATCGGAGAAATCCTCCTGGAACAAATTTAGGCATATCTAAGCAATTTGTAATTGTTTCAAGTTGATAATTAGGGACTTATTTTATTTAAATTGTCAGTGGCGGCGCTGAGGCTCCAGGCGCTGATATTTGGAGCCCCTCAAACCAACCATTACTTAATGCTAATTGTTGATACTGCTCCATTGTAAATATGTTGACAAAGCATGCATGTGACGTCATATATATATATTTTAAAATCAATTGTTGACTTTTACAAAGTGAATTAATGATATTTATAATAATGAGGGGAATCTTGTGACTTGTTATGTTCATCATATCAAAACTCATGCCTGTTTGAAACTTTGTATATTTAATGAATTTCCATGATTTGTTCATGAAATGAAAATGATTCTTACCCTTTTACTAGGTTGGTTCATTATTGGTTGATCACTTGTACCCTGTTGGCCTCGCTGAAATTTAATAATAAAATAATAATCACTACCTAATCATAAATAAAATATGCGAATTTTTTTTATTAAACAAAATTCGCGAAAACTACTCCAAACCAATTTTTGAAATAAAAACCTTGGAAACTACTCAAGAAGGTCCTAATATGTGTATAGATCATACAGAACATCATTAATCTGTGCGGGGGAAATAGAAAATATTAGAACTTACCTTGAGACAAGCCGGAAAAACCACCACCACAGGAATTACATTTTAGTGATTCCACAACCAAAAACATTACAAATACTATTTTACAACACAAACATACACAAAAATAAATAATACTAGCGGAAAACTCTTCAAGGAAAACACAATAGGAATAGATTTTGATATAACCCCCCTCCCCCTCCCAAAAACATGCACAAATCCCAAAAATATAGCAGAAACACACTTACGTTCAACGTATGGTAATCGCCGCTATCTTCTGGCGGTCGTGGTTTGCATTTTCCGCAACAGAAATTGCAACAACAACACAAACAACAACAGCAATAACAACCGGTGATCACGCCGCAGAACAACACCAGTGCCTAAAATTCAACAGAAATCAAAACAATTTCGTATTAAAAACACAGTTATCACCTGACAACCGATACAGCAATATCGAAACGAATCCAAATACACTGTTATCGTTGTTAAATTTAGACTATCCGACATTTTAACTACATTTTTAACTCTCAAATTACGTATTACACTGAACTTTGACCCATATGAAGTTTATTATCTAATTTTATCTAAATATTTTATATAAATATAGTTTTAATATTTATACAAAAAGATAAAAGAAAACTATTTATATATATATATATTATATATATATATATATATATATATATATATATATATATATATTATAAACCAATAACAATAGTGAGGTTAGTTGACTTATAACGTCACAAACTTAAATATTTGTGACGTCACTAACCGACTTAATTGTCCGTTTAGAAACGACAAATAAACACTTTATAGAGTCCTATATAGTTGAATTAGTAATAATAATATTAAATTAATATCTTAAATTGTTGAATAATATTAGATAAATATGTAAAAAAAATAAGTTTAAATTTCGCACTTACCTTGCACCAAGTGCTGGTAACGACGAAATATGCATTAACATTTTCTTCGCCGAACTGCTCTGCTATATACAGCCCTAAAGAACCGTAATTATCGTAAATATTCCGTTTGGTTTCATCGCTTAAGATACTATGAGCCCGGTTCACTTCTTTGAACTATAACAAAATAATTGTTAGCCACCGAAAAGTAATTGATTTTTTTTATAAATCATACTTTTTCAGAGGCTTCAGGATTATCAGGATTCTTATCGGGATGGTATTTCAGTGCCAAACGGCGGTAAGTCTTTTTTATATCTTCAGCTGTTGCGGTTTTTGGTAACGATAATACTTGATATAACGAATCTCCAGCGGTTCTATTCGACAAATTAACATATTAGCACGCAAAAGTATGTCATGCGACAGTATAACCTTGATTAGTTAATGATTAAACTCTGACTTTAAACGTAAATTCAACCAAAGTGATGAGTATATAAATAAATATAGTTAAAAACAACTAGATACGTTGACATATTTCCATTTCGCAATTTTACTTACGATAGTTTTCGCTTATCCATTTCTGCTAAAGTTCAACTATTGATAGTCTAATTAAGATCCTAATATATACAGTGTAGACAACGGCGAAATTAGCACAAGATACACATTTTTATAACGTTTTAATGCAGTGGAATTGCGATTGAAAACGATTTTTCCAATCGCAGAAACGCCAATATATTAGTACGATCGTTTCTCCACGCCTTGGCGCTTGCTTTGCAACTGTCAACACTTCTTCTTTTTGTGCTCAATATTCAAAAAAGGGCACTTAAATTCAAAAATCTATTAACCCCTTACACAAATCTGTTAATTTTATATGATTCCCAATCAACAAATTGCCTACTCCAGAAATAAAACAATTACATAAAAATAAAATTATTTATTAATATCTACATCTGTACAATTATATTTTGTACTTAATACATTACATTTAATATATTTACAAAAATTCAAAACTTTGGTATGAAGACATTCGTCAATAATAGTTTTGAAAACAATCATCGTCAAAAAACATATCACAATTAACTATAATTGCAATTTTGGGGGTGGTATACCGTTGGGGTGGGGAAGGGGGTACATTTACAACACTTGTGTGGCAATACTGTGGGTAAAATACACAAAAGCCCCCCCAAAATTGACAAGAGCCGCCACTAGGAAGACAGGAAACCATTTACCACCAGCTGCAGTTACCAATTCAGCGGTTATTGGGCCGCAAAGAATTCCTGGTATTGTAGCCTAAACAAAAAATATAGTTTTAAAAATCTCACATAAGCCCCCCTCCCACCCCCGAAAAAATCTTACAATCGTGTTAGAAATCGCAAATGTTGTTCCGGCGTGATTCGGAGCGATATCAACATGATTACTCAAATGTCCAGCTGAGTTACATGAGCACAAACCCATCGAAATCGATACCAATCTATTAGAAACGAATCAATTGTTTAAACAAACTAGACGCTTTGCGAAATCACTTACATAACAGCTGCTAAAAGATTATCAACAACTCCGAAAAACGCTAAAAATAATCCAGGCCCAATCAGTCCAATCGACGTCATTAATCGACGAACCGATAAAATCGACCAGTTATCCATTAGAAGTGAATCCGCCACATGTCCGGCCACTTTAAAAATAAACATTTGTTTAAAATCGTACAAAATTCAATTTAGTTTCGGTGATTGAACTTACCAATCCCGACTAATGAGTTAACTACGTATGGTACCGCGGTTAAACTGATAGATTTTGCGTTAGCACCTAGACTACGCGATAAATATGTGGGTAACCATTGCATTATAATGTAAGAGGACCAATTCATAGCGAAATGGGCAATGTAGATTGCCCATAATGGTTTGTTACAGATGAAATCTTTAAAACGTATCGATCGCGATATTACCTATATAAACATTCATTAAATCTAGTTATAGTTGTGACATAATAACAATTATATACTTTGGGGATATGTAGTGGTATTGTTTCATCAGGAATTCCTTCCGAATTCGGATAAAATAGGAACCAAAATACTAGCCAAATAAATCCGAACGCCCCAAACCAATAGAAACACTCTTGCCACTCGAGATGCGGGCATAACTATAATAAATATTCCAAAATTACTATAAATAAGCAAAAAACATTTTTTTTTTAAATATAAAACATGGTTTTTGCCACTCCAGTTTACTTACAACAGAAGCAAAAGTTTGACCAACTGACCCCGACGCAATCAAGTAACTAAATGCTCGGGAGCGTTCCTCAACGGGAACCGTATGTGCAAATAAATGAAATATAGTTGGTAATCCTGCAGAATTCAAACAAATCTCATAAAACGTCTACAAATGTTCGTCAATTCTAAATAATTTTACCTAAACCCTCCGCAAACCCTAGTACAATGCGACATGTCACTAACATCGGAATAGATTCCGCCAACATTGGCGTGACGAATGTCGCAACCGACCACACCAAAACGGAGACGAATAAGACATTTTTAGCTCCTAAACGATTCGCGGAAAATGACCCTAACAACTACAAAGTAATTTGTAAATAATCCTATTTTTTTAAAACCAAACTTTAAACAAAAATTGTAGACAATATTAAATTACCAATTCCACTAAGCGATTACTCATATATGAATTATATTTGCCCAAAATTTTAACTAGTTTGTGCCAAAACTGAGAGCTCTAGACCCAAAAGTGTCCAAATAGAACAAATTGCGCTTTTAAACATTCATTAAATAAGAACCAATCTAGATATCGAATTGTTATTAACACTAATAAATAACCCATATTTGGATTATAAGATTACAAACTTTTAGTTAAATTGACCCAAAATTGTAGGCCCTATGGCCCAAAATATCTAAACATATATTATCATATAAGCAACGAAAGATACAAGTATGTAATGCGGGATAGTATACTTTATAGGCGATTTAAATTTAATGTTTTATGCAGTTTTAGTGAAAATTACAACTAATTTAAGGACATTTTAACATTTATATGAACAATTAAGCGTTGTTTTAAGTGTATAGTAAAGTTAAACCACGATATAATTTAAATGCAAAATTTTAACAATCTTTATCTTGTGTTTTTGGGTAATTTTACAAACCTGACTAGTAAAATAGCCGAAGGCAAACGCACTTAAGATCCACCCTTGCCAATGTAAGCTCCATTTAAATTTGTCGGTCATGGGAACAATAGTTATCGGCATAATCACCCGATCGGCTGCGTTTATAAAATTCGCTACGCTGCATAGTGCAACAATTCGTGACGTTCTAGTATTTATACGAAATCTTACCATATTTATAGATCTGAAAATTAAAATTGGTCCCTTTACGCCCCCAATTATCAAAAAGCACACAAAACCACAGCAAGCCCCCAACAATTCCCTTTATTTCAAACCCAATACAATTTCTGATAAGAAATTTATAAAATACACAATTATAAGCAGATTTTCAAAGCATTTAAACCTAAATAATAATATAGAAAATCAATTCTAGCAGTTTTTAAATTTACGTGGCATATCGAGGCAATAAAATCGAATTACTTACTTGATCCTAAAGCATTTCGATTTTATTGTTTGTAGAAGTATTATTTAATTCTATTTTTAAACTTTCGGTGATTGATATTGTATAGAAAAGTTTTAATTTATTATTTATTTAAATAATTTTATAATTTACGACATGTCAAACTTGACGCCATTTTGGTTATAGAGACTAACCAAGACCAATTGAAGCAGTTTGATATATAAATTCAATTTTAATTTACCTCAAATTGGCTTAATAAATTAATTATAAATACTAATCAATTAGTAATAGTATATTATAAAGATCACAAACATGTTTTGTACAAGAATGATTATTTATAATTGTTTTTGTTAAATTAATTTAAAACTAAAAAACGCTCCTAGTTTGACATTTCGTTGCCAACTAATATCTAGAGGAATTGAAAAACTCCCTAGGTGATTCATTCATCGGATATTATCCTTGTCAATTATTTATAATCAATAAATTCGCAATTATCTACTTAAATGAATGATTTAGTAATAAATAAACATAAAATAATTAATTCTATAAATAAATTAAATAGTTTTATTGCGCAGAATTAAGTCTAACAAAAATAATAAATTATCTTTCATGTAAATCTATACAAGGCTATTCTACTATATCAATCTCATTGATTTCCTCTAAATAATAAAGTAGTGTATCGTTTTCATATGTAGGGAAATAATATCTAGAAAATCAATTATTAGTTAGTTTAAAGTATATTTGAGTTTAAAAACTCACTCAGGTTGGTCAAATATTTTTAAATCTGGAACCACAAAATGTTTTTCTAACTCCATGTGGTCTGAGAGACCGTTTTTAGTGTCAAAACTTTTATTGCATTGCATGCAATGATGAATATGTATTTGCCTTCGAATAAAGTTGACTAGTTTGACCTAAAATGGAATATATGTTTTATATATGTTAGTTTTAGGAGTTTTTATCGTACCTTTTGGTAAAAATCATAGTCTTTGACGATATTTTTGAAATCAAATAAATGTGCGTCAAACATATGATTGCATATTTTATCGTAAGATAAATCTTTAAAATCACAAAATAAACAAACAATTTCTTGTTCATTTTCTTCCCAATCCGACCATTCCAAGTCAGAATTGGGTTCTAAATTTATTGGTAGCGAATCGTCCTCTTTCTAAATAAATATTTAGAATGTACGTTTGTTGTTGGTAATATTTTTATTATTAAAATACTTACTTGGATGTGTTGCCAGTTTCTGTCGGGTTCTAAATAATTAACAATATAAAATTTATCATAAAATCGGTTACTCGGATTGATTCGTTTATGCAATTTCTTTCGCATATGTTCCTTTAAAACATTTCGATCCGTAAATATCTTTTCGCAATAAATACATTTTAAACTACAACAAAAATCAATTTATTATTAATTAATCAATTGATCGATGCTTAAAACTAAATACTTAGTTATGTTTTCTTCAATTATATTCAAGAATTCGGTGATATAAACCAAATTTTCAGCTTTTCCTAACTGTAAATTATGTTGATTAGATAAATGTTTTACGTAATCGTAACATTTACCCTCGTATTCTAATTTACAAAATAGACAAGCTCTTTTAAAGTCGTTTGAGCTCCTTTCGTGTTGTTGTTGCTCAAGCGCAGCCTCCTTAAAATAGATTTAATATGTTTGAGCGTTTGGTTCAAACCACCCCACTTCTGTAGGGTGGTTTACAACTTACCAACTTAAGCCTGTGTCTGATTAGTTTATCCTCTTTAGTTAAAACAGATAAAATGAAGTATTGCTGAGTTGTGTCTTCAATTTTAACAGACGGTATAATATTTTCGATGTTGCAAGCCTCGAATTTTGTCTTCCAAAACGTTAAATATCTACAAATTGTCTGATTGTCTTTGTTGCTCAAAAATTAATTAACCGACGTACTTATCAAACCGATCTATATTTTGAAAATCCTCAATAATTAAATTATGAGCCTCAAAAATATGTTTTAAAAACACCTCCAATTGAGTTTTTAAACAATATTTTTGCGGACATAACAAACATTCATGCTCCAAAATTGGATTATATGTTTCGAAATGTTGTTCCTCAAAAGATAAAGGACCAAACATTTTTTTGGAAGCATCTACATTAGATTAAAACAACTTTAAGGTTATAATAAAATCATTTCGAGGTTATCTACCTTCATCATCGAATTCTGCCATCTTAGAATTTTAAATAGTTAATCAATTTTGAGATCAAAATGTTTATTTTTATAAATATATTTAAAAAAACAATCATACACAATTAAGTATATTAATTTAAAAGATGCTTAATAGATTAATGTTGATTCCATTTATATATATTAAGTGTTAGTAATTTGAATAACCATGGTTATATTTTGTTTAAGTTATAATTGTTATACGGGCACTGGAATTAATAGTTGCATGATTTCTCGTTATTAAAAACTGTCAAAATACTCATTTGAATCTCAAAAGTTGAGCTCTTTTTCTCAAATTTTCATCTTAAAAAATGTCTGAGGAAGGAGTAGAGATCGCTTTAACTCAGGCCCAGAAAGCTCGGATCGAAAAAAACCGTCAAAAAGCTTTAGTAATTAAACAAACCCGGCTTATTCCGCATCCTTATGCGAAAGGGTAAGGTTATAATTGTTTCAAACAATGAATATATATTTTATATAATTGTTTCTATAGAGAAACTATCGCAGTAGATAAAACTATAATTAAAATTGGTGCAACAAAATATAAAGACACAGGTGGTGGGTTTTTGTTAGAAGAAACTCCGAATACCAAAGTTGAAAATACTGTAGGTATAATTTGTTTTATGTTTTTGGTATTTGGAGTTTTATGTTACTTTTGGAATATTTAGGAGAAATTTGTGGATGATAAAGCTCCTCTAATGGAGTCTGATCGTCCGACTTGCGAGGAATGTAAAGAACCATTCGCAAGTTCATATTTATTTGATAATTTCGATTATTTAGTTTGCGAATTATGCCGGTAAATCTACAAATAACTATTCAACGAATACTTATTTATATATTTGCCTCATACTTTTATAGCGACGATGAAAAACATGCTTTAATCACAAAGTCTGAAGCTATAAAAGAATATTTGCTCAAAGATTGCGATTTCGATAAACGACAGCCCCCTCTCAAATGTATCACGCGTAAAAATCCCCATAACGTAAATTGGGGGGACATGAAACTATACTTACAGCTACAGGTCCGTAATAATAATTTTCCCGCGCTTAAAACACTATTTAATAATAACTTTTAATGAAAGGTCGAAAAGAGAGCTTTAGAGATTTGGGGCAGTGAGGAGGAGATCAAAGCTGAGCTTGAACGTAGGGAAGAGAAACGCATTGTGTCGAAAAGCAAAAAATATCATAAAGAAATGAAAAGTAGGATTATATTTGTAGATTTCTTTACGTTTTAATATTAATTCATTCATTTTAGAGTTAAGGATGAAAGTTCGAAGTAGTTTATACGATAAAACAACAGCTGCTTCTCATAAACATGCTTTTGGACCTGAGACGTACAATGAGGAGGATGATGATTATACTAGGGTTTGTTCTACTTGTGGTTTTAGGGAAAATTTCGAAAAAATGTAATTTTATTGTTGCTTATTGTATTTATAATAAATGTTGTACTTTTCAGTCTATTTTAGAACGTTTTATTATTTACATAATCAACGCGCGGTTTTTGTTAATTTAAAGCGCGCGCGCTTACTAAAAGTTCAGTGTTTCACCACCAGACTCCACCACATAAGTAATCTGTCCTTTTCTAAGTTGATTCGTGTCTTTGAACGTGAGGCACTTTATTTACCGTCAAATATCTAAATAATCGGTAAGTATTTTAACAAATTCAACTTACAACCAAATAAATGAACCTTTAATTTATATTATCCGCTACATATTTAATCATTTACCATTTATTGGAAGTAACAAAAACTATATTTCTGTATGACAGGTAAACATGTCGATCCGACCAGTTTATCGGCCAACGATCGTTAAAAAGCGAACCAAAAAGTTTATTCGGCATCAATCTGACCGATACTCCAAGCTAAAGGTGAGATTTAGTGCGAATTCCGTGTGTTAAGTGTTTAGTTCTAGTGTTAATTCGAAAATGGGGTTATATGGAACATGTGTGGTTTTTTTCGGTAGCGAAACTGGCGTAAACCAAAGGGTATCGACAACAGAGTACGTAGACGCTTCAAGGGCCAGTATTTGATGCCAAATATTGGATATGGTTCAAATATAAAGACGCGTCATATGTTACCAACCGGTTTCCGAAAGGTTTTGGTACATAATGTTAAGGTTTGTACCTTCATTAACAATAATACCCTTATTAAATCAAATAATTAAAAAGCGCACCACCGTTTCACGGTCACTGATTTCCGGTATCTATATATGTCAAAATATTAGATACTTCATTGTTTAATTTTTAACTATTTTGGGACCTCAATACATAATTAAAACCCTTTTTATTTGTTTTCATCCTTAAATTATGATTTTACAATGATGTTTATGGTAATTTGCGACTGAATAACCATGTCGACAATTTTTTTACTGAGCAACCCAACAATTACTTAACGTCAATTTTGCGCCCCTAAATATGTTTGAAACCAGTTGTTTGGTTTGTAATTGCAGGAATTGGAAGTGTTAATGATGCAAAATCGCAAATTTTGTGCCGAAATTGCGCATGGAGTATCCTCAAAAAAACGTAAGACTATTGTCGAAAGGGCTCAACAGTTATCCATCCGTGTAACGAATGGCCATGCTAGATTACGTAGCCAAGAAAACGAATAATTGTATTTTACGGTTTATTATAATAAAAAAATATTTAAAAATTCTATTTATTTTTACAAATGTGCATTGCCCCAAAACCTATTTTTAATTAGACCACTTTGAAAAATGAGTAATTCGTTTTAGTCTAGAGAAAATGGCGGTTACACAATTACGAATTGATTCCAGAAACATGTTTAATCTAAATATATACATTAATGAAAAAAAATCGAATTTAGAATGTTTTTAACAGCATAAAATTAAATTTGATTAGTTTTTTTTATGGTTAGCTATAAATCATTTTAATTAAAAACACCAAAATGTTACTACAAATGGGGTATTATATATATATAATAAATTGACTACATTTTCAAGGGTAATTTATTTATTATCAAACATATTTGATAATATTAGCAAGATTTCTTATTAATTAGAGTAATAATATGAATTGTAATAATTAATTAATTATGTTTTTCATATGTTTTTATTGCCACTGTTTGAGAATCATTTGTTTCCGGTACATTTAAATCAAAGAAAATTTCTGATTGGTTGAATAAGTGGTGTTAGTGCGCATGTGTTTGCGAATCGTGGCTTATGATTGGTTGAGGGTGATAAATTCTTTTTTGGCGGGCGATAGTAACGCATCTATAGTAACGCTTTGGAACTACACTCTTGTCGACATCGACTCCGTTTGTATCTGTGAGTATTATATTTATCGGAAATTATTTAATTCCTAGCTTGGAAAATTTTCTAGAACAAACGTAAATGGTTTATTAAATAATAGTTTTTAATTGTGAAATTATAGTAATAGTTTTTCAACGGTCTAACGAGTAGTTGCAGTGAAATAAAATCTACAACGTATTTATTGAATTTATTTGTGTAGTATGGCTGCTTGTTTGTGCTGGGAAAATGGCCTGATATAATTAATTTTCTTTTTAAAAATTATTTCTCCGGCTTTTGCGTGGCGATAAAGTTTGATTTTACTGTGGAATTTAAGTTTATTTTGTTATTGTTTATTTTCTTTTGGTGTTTGGTGTGTAAAACTTGTTTTACGTATGTAAAATAAATTGGGTGTTGTTGCATTATCATATATTATATATATTTATACATGGCGGGCGCGGGTTTAACGTTATTTTGAAAAAAATTGTTATTAAATGTGTGTTTTATTAGGAAAACGGCTGTTTTATTCTTAGTTATTCGTATAAATAGGCTGATAACGATACAAAAGAAACAAATTAACCGGCTTCAGTCTACCCCTTAGCGTCCTTTAGTAACCGATTTTACAATAATGGCGGGAGTTTTCCAAACAATGCATTTTTGCTTATTCGCGTTTATCTCAATAACAGCTGATAATAACAAATTTAGACACTAATCATTTGATTTGACAATGTTTCTAATTAATTTTGAACAAATTTAATCATTTTATTGATTATTTTTAAGATAAACCAGATGCACTCTTCTATTATTTAACGGTTTTTTATACGTTTATTATTTAAAATAATAGTTATAAAACAATATGGTATGGATGTTATTGCTTATATTGTTTATTTATATTATAATATTTGATAAATAAGAACATTGGACGGGGGTAGCGTCTATTTTTTTGACTCTGTTGGAGTTTTAAAAAAGCACAACGGCTTTATAACAATTATTTAATAGTTTATTTATATAATTAGTAGTATATTATGAATTTTTAGGGCTTAGAAGTTTTCAAACATCCTAAAAGACTCTCAGATAGCGTTTTCTTAATTTGTTTCAGATTCTCTTAAATAAATCCAGTCAAAATGTCCGACGATGGTTCACCAGTTGTTGAAGAAAAGAAAAAACGTGGACGTCCCTCCAAAGGAGCTGTAATCGAAGCCAAAGTGGTAATTCAATTTTCTCATTTACTTTTTAAATGAAATCTTAAACAATGATGTTTTTTTTTGGTAATTTGCGACTGAACTTATGATTGTTGACAATTTTAACTGAGTAAATTAATTTTAATTGATTGTTTATATTAAAAAAAAAACCGGATTTGGACATTTTTTATTTGTTAGGAAGTTAAAAATGACGTGAAAAAACGGGGAAAGGACCGAAAAGACGTGAAACCGAAGACGGATAGTGGTAGCGGCGAAGAGGATGGTCCTACCCCCGCGAAACGAGGCAGGGGGCGACCTAAGGGATCCACAAAAAGGAGGCCAGCGAAAAAGGTAGGATTTTTTAAGTTTTATGTCTAAAAATCATTTATTTTGTACTGTCCAAACCTTTACATGCATTTTATCCCTTGTTTATCCCAAAAAAAATCTTTTTGAGTGTCTTGGATCGCCATTCAAAGCTCTATATATTATTAATTACGAGTTCAATAATTAACAACAAACAAATGTTCCTTAATCGTTTATTTTACAATTTACCTTTTACGTATAAATATACAGATTTTATTTATATGTTACTCTAGAAAAAAATAGATGAGTACATCTTTTAAAACACTTATAAATTATTAATTACAACTTAAATAATTAACAAAAATGGCTCCTATATTGAGTTGTTTAATACAACTAATTTACAGTTTACCCTAAAATTAATGGGACAAAAATCGCTTTTCATCTTTAGGATTTTGTCTATTTATTTTCGTAGTTGTGGGAAAAATTACGCGTTAAAGTGTTTAGTTTAGTTTCAAAACAGAATATAACGTAGATCTGAATTATGTATTTATTGTATAGAAATTGAATTTTAGTTAATTCGATTTTTATCCAAAATTTGATACGATTTATATCAAAAAAGTAGGTATAACTTTACATAAATCTTATATTATTATTTAAACGTTATATATATGGTAGCACGGTTTTAAGGCGTAAAATCACATTTACGCTGCTCGTACAGTTTGGAAATTATTTAGTATATTAACAACACCGTTTTCGTACTCAAGAATATCTGAAATCCTCAAGAATCTATCCTGAAACTTATAAAATCCTCAAGAATCCAGTTTGGAATCCTTCAAAATTAAACATAGATGGAAATGAAGAAACATTTGATATTTTTAACTTAAAAAAAGGCAAAAGTGGCCGCTGCAACTACTGCCGCCACCGGTGGTACCGGAAGAGGTCGCGGTCGACCGAAGAAAGAAGAAGCTAAAGTGGAATCTGCCGACGAAGACGATGTTGAAGATGGTGATGAAGTAGAAGATGAAGATGACGCATAAACGAATCACCCCACATATTTAAACAAAAAAAAATGAACAATCATTTACATTTACTGTATCTTTTGTCCAAAAAACGGCACAGAAAAAAGATAAAAATGTAAATTTTCATTTGTAAATTTTGTTTCAATCTGTATGTGTATATTTTACATAGTCCCAAACGGCTCTCTACGTCACAAGTATCTGAACGTACTACAGGCAGGTAACTTGATAACGTTTACAACTTAACAGTACATTTACAACTGGACCGTCAATATACAAGTCATCAAGCTAAAATAATTATTCGCGTTTATTATAACTATAAGTTCTTTTAAGTAAAATTACTTTAACTTCGTTATTTAAGTTCTATATAAGATGTGCACATACAAATTTGTACATAACTACTCAAAATTGATCAATATTTCGATAACAGATTGATGACCAGCTCCAAAACATGGTCTTTATGCATTTTTTATTTTGAGAACATAATTCTAAAATATTGATCAGTTTCTAGATAGTATATATTATAAATATTATGCTCATTTATATTTGAAACTTCCGAGTGATGTGTATTTGTGTAAAGAATAGAATTTAGCCATTTACTCATTAAAAATATGATTTATTTTTGCCATACTAAAGTAAGTAGCGTCAGTTTTCTACCGATTCAGGAGACGAATCTCAACGATTCACAATTAAAAATGTATCTTTAATTCGAAATATAATTAATAATGTATATCGGAAGATATAATAAATAACATTTATTAATAAAATAACCAATATTTCCTTGTTGCAATACTTTTCGATGGCGCTACTAAAACCTACAAGCACTACGCATTCGAAAGTATCAAATAACGAAATAACTATCGAACTGAATTATACAGTCTCATATAAACGTTGTAGAATACTAAAATGTTAATATAAACGTAAGCATTTCATATAAACGTGTGGTTTACTCAACAAGCATCAACAAGTCAAACGCTTTCATGTCGTTTCAAAAATAATCACAACCACCAATTTTATTATTATTTATGCTACAAACCACATAAACAATGGCTTCAGGACTCGAATCATTCGTAAACCGTATCCTTTTTCTTCGAAATATACGTATATATATATAACCATACTTTTCTTTAATTTATATATATATTAGACACTGTATCAATAATTACGGCAGATGGACGGAATTTTATCGTAAGTTAGTTGTATTTCGATTAAAATGATTGCTATATTGGTTTAATGTTTTAAGGGTACTCTAAAAGGATTTGATCAAACAATAAATTTAATATTAGACGAATCCCATGAACGAGTGTACTCCACTACGACAGGGGTGGAGCAGGTGGTGTTAGGGCTCCATATAATACGAGGTGATAATGTGTAAGTAGTATTTATTTATTAAATTTAAGTTGTTTCGTCCAAAATGGTTAAAATTACAACAACAATTTGTTGTTTATTTCGCTTATAAATAATTCTGAAATGTGGTCCGGTTACAGTGCGATTGTGGGCCAAATCGATGACGAAACCGATTCTAGATTAAACTTAAGCTCAATCAAAGCCGAACCACTTAATTCGGTTGTACACTAACCAATTTTTTATGCCCTGTAATAAATAAGTATCTACTAAGCTATGAAATTGTTTTATTTTGACTTTGTCAAAACGTTTACCAATTTACAACTAAACACACCGCAATTGCATTATTGTTTTGTACATGTTTCAACTATTTATCGTATGTGTGCTTGCATCTATTGTAATTTCCGATGCGTCGTTAAATGTCGGAACAGTTTTATTTACAAAAAATGATCATTTAAAAAAGTGTTGGTCACCCGACGAGTTTTTATTGCTTCGATCTCGGATGATTTTTCAAAATTTATTACCGAAACCCAGCATTATATGCTCTGATAACGAAAGTTTTCTTACGGCTTTAGTGAATTACTTTCGGATGGTCATAGAAAAAGTTAAAGCTGCCGCGTCGGGGAAAGACCAAGAAATTTTATTGCAAGCTATCTCAGATACTTTAGGTATTATCCCCTTAAAAAACCGTGTAACTACACAATTAAATTTACTCGTTTTTTTCCCATAAATTAAATATATAGGAGGTTATTTATATCATACAGTTTTACCAAAAGTTAAACAGTCTTTTTACAAAGGCAGTATAAATTTTGAGATTACAGAGAAATTAAAATCTCTTTTTGAGGAGTTGAAAGGGTTTTTAAGGAGTAATGGAGCTTTTTGGGCGCCCCCATCTAGTGGTAGAACTAAACGCGAAGCAAATCCGTTGTCATTAGATACTAAATCGGATAATAACGATCCGTGTGCTGGTTTAATGTATAAAGAAGGTACTCCAAAATTATGATTAGTCCCCCAAATATATATATTTCCCCAAAAATATAATTTATTCCATAAAATCATCCTACATCATGGCTTAACTACGAAAATCATGATTGGTTCCCCAAAAACATTACCCCTTTTCCCCAATTATGAGTTGTTCTCCAAAATAACAAACATCTTTGTTAAATTTGAAGCACACACTTATATTTGTGCCCTTTTGTTTAGACAATGGACATATAAAGATCCCAATGCCATTTTTTGATTCTCAAAAACATCCTCACTCAATCGCGCTCCCTTTCAAAGCGTACCCCTTACGAAATATCGAAAGTAAAGGCTCTGTTTTTGTATTAGTTAAATATTATATGACATCAACAAAATGTTTGGAGGCCAAACACGCGACCTCAGATAATATTCTCAAATTTAATAAAAGATATAAGAAGTTTCTCACTAATAACGTAAGGTTTTTTATTTTAAACATAAATAATTGTGTTTATTTCCGCTTAAAACCGTTAAATTTGTTTGTAAATAAGGTTTTACCGAAATTATCTGATGACAAAGTGTACCCGGCGTTTGGAAGCGTGTACCGTATCTTAGAATCGATAAATAAAGCTTTAGGTAACTTAAAACAATTTGTGGCATCATTTTAACTATGTAACATTGATTAAACATTTGTTTAAAGGTGGTCCTGGTTCTAAACCGGGATCTATATTGAATTCAGAACCAGATTCAGAAAACGGCGAACGTGGATCACACTTTTGGGACTTTTTGAATGGAAAAGTATTTATTTTAAATATTATTACGATTTTGCGTTGTGCCTCAAACAATTCTAAATCGTATTAAATGTGTTTGAAAAATTATAATTCTAAACAATTTTTTTTTTTTGTTTAAAGTCAAAATTCGATCCGGCTTCCTTGATTTTGGTTTTATTAGCGATTGTAACGTTTCTTTGGTTATTAATTGGTTTGATATTTTATTGCTTTCGTCAGCGGCGAAAACATAGAGATGAATTAGCTAGGAAACATTCGAAAAAGACGCTATGTTCTTTGAAGTATTTTTGTGCATGTTTACATTTGGTATTTCGCTTAGTTTAAATGATTTAATAATTTATTTAGTTGGTTTCATAAGAAAAAAAAAGATAAAAACGTTTCTAAGACTGGTAATGATAAAAAATCTACGAAACATCCAAAATCAGCACATTCCAAATCCAGTAAACATTCGGATAAGTCGAGTAAATCAAGTAAATCGTCGAAATCTACAAATACTAATAAAAATTCGGATAAAGATAGCAAATCCTCATCGAAATCAGCAAAACACAAAAAATCTAAAGTCTGCTTTGCGAAAAAAGACCCGAAAAAGGCGCCGAAACATTGTAAAAAATGTAATTCATCCAAATGTGAACACGCTAGTTATATGTTCGGATTGAAAACGCCATTTACATTTTTCTCATCGAATACAGGCGATAAAAAAACGGATAATAATATGATTCATGATATTTTTATTAATAAAAATGTTAAGAGCAGGTATTTCCCCCCAAAAAAAACCATAATATTTACAAGTTACCCCCTTAACTTAATTGATTTTATAGCATTCAAACATTGCCTGCGTATTTTGAAACCCCAATACACTCAAATTCGAGTTTGAGTCGCGACGATTCGATATATAGTGATAAACCAGTAATTTTCGGGTATGATTTTGATAGTAGTTCAAGTGATTATTCGGTTGGAGGTAAGTTAACAATTTAAAACCGAAGAAAAATAATTCTAAACGCCTTTTTTCATAGCGGAATCAAGTGAAAGTTCGAGCGGACGCGTCACTCCTAAATTTAAATAATGATTTATAATATTTACTATATTTACAAATACATTTATTATTATTTCGCATAAATTGATTCCAATAAATTTATTTTAAGACGATTAGATAAACATGCCTATTGTTTAGGTTTTTTTTAATAACAAACAATGAATTGCAAATAATCTAGATTAAATATTACAATGGGTAAAGTTTAGTTGGGGCAATTCATTTCGAAAATTTGTGTTTAAAATTGACATCCCCCTTAATACGTTCAAACGCAAAGTAAAAGTTGACGTACAAAAATAAGTTCTGTGAAACATATTACAGAATTTGAAATTGGTGTGAAGATAGTTTGTTAAAAATATGATTCAAACTCTTAGAAAATGGTTGCATTTAGGGTTTATTTTAAGTTTGTTACATATATAAACAGGTTTAAATTGTTTTTTATTGAGTTTTAATAAGATATTTTTGGAATATCATATATGTAAACCGTTCCTGCTTCATGACTGTGTTCACGTTAGTGCAAAACTCAAGGTTGTGATGTGAACGGGTTGTAGGTGTTAGTAAATCTGCGCAATACGATTGCGCACTAACTTAACTCTCGTCGCCATATTAAAATCTTGCTATCAGAGAAACTTCAGTAAGTAAATATTCTATTTTATGGCATTTCTTTTCGAAAATCAGTCCAGTTTACAAGTGTTTTCCCATCTGGAATAGTTTGGCTGTGTTTTTCGACGTTTTTCATCGTAATCCGGGCGGAGATTACGCAGAGAAAGTGTGTTAAAGAATACGTTAACTATTGCATAAACGGCCCACAATAGGTATTGTCTTTAAAAGTCAATTTTCTCGTTTATCTATCACTTGCCAAATTTTAAACTCACGCATAGTTTAGCTAAGAGTCTTGTTTTCGATAATTTAACGGTGGACAGTGGTTATTTTCTTGTGAAAATGTTCAAAAAAATTAATTCCATAGTTAGATTTTTCGTTGACATGGCAAGATTTTGACAGATGGTTATTTTATATTTGACATTTTTATACAATTTCATATAAATCCTAATGTCTAAACGGTATATCATGGATTTTGGGGTTCTTAATTAGTACAAATTTGTTATAAATAATTTTGGAAATAATTATATATTGTAAGTATAAATTATTCCGAGGACTCTAGAATATTCAAGGAAATCGTCTTGGTATATTTGAAAGTTGTTAAAATTATCTAAAGTTGCATTGATAATCATAATTATGGATTGCAATATAACGATTTTTGTGAAATTCTTTTGTGTTGGTAAAATTTCATTGACCAGTGTGCCACTTTACGGATTTAAACAAATTTTTTAACTGTTATCTATTTATTAAGCGCCTATGTGTTCAACGAATACCTGTTTTGACAAGATGTTCAATTTTTTGACGTTTTACAGGGTGAAATATGTAAAACAAAAATTATTGTCACTGTAAATTAATTATTTTCTGACATCTAGTAAAAATAAATCGATTATTTACAGTTTTAATCGATTTTCTACGAATTTCAAAACAGAAACATCGGTACAACCGTAGCTTTTTTGTTTTAGGTGATACGATTATATTTCTTTTGAGTTCATTTCTCAAAAAGTAAACGTGTTTTTGAAAAGAAAATGTCGGTTTTGAATCAAAGTGGTGAAGAACAGGTATTTAATAATAAACTTATATTATCCCCCATTTAAACAAAAGTGAATAATATTAAAGTTATTTTTGGGCCTTTTTATCTTCAGGTGGAGTGTCCATTGTGTATGGAACCTCTGGAAGTGGACGATCTGAATTTTTATCCATGTACTTGTGGTTATCAGGTTAGTCGGTTAAAAATTCGGGGAAAGCGGGGGTGAAAGTGTTTTTTTTTGTGTTAGATTTGCAGATTCTGCTGGCACCGGATACGTACCGATGAGAACGGCTTGTGCCCAGCTTGTCGGAAAGCCTATTCGGAAAATCCAGCCGATTTTACCCCACTTTCCAAGGAACAGGTACATACTAACTTATACATTTAAAGATATATATTATTTAAGTCTAAAAAGTGATATTTCTCATCTAAACTACTACAGATATATTTAAAACATATTTTAATTTGATTCAACCCAAAAATCAATAGACAATTGCTCCTATAACGCGTTTCCCTTAGCGCTATTTCGTTAGAATGCTGCATTATATCCATTTTATAATCGTTTTGTACAATAGCGCTTCTACTGTTTGAATAAATCTCTTCATTGTACTTTTATACTATTTAAAAAGATATTTACTTATGTTTTTCTAGTTTTGGATGCTTCTCATAAGCTATCGCAGCCTATTATAGCTTAAATCCATCATATATTCAACGACTTTTGTTTAATTATGTAGGGTCATTACCGCCCCATTTTATTCGCTATAAACTGTTATATATATATATATATATATATATATATATATATATATATATGTTCGGGACGCATCTTTTAAGATCTTATTGTATCTAAAATCATCTGATTTTCTTACAATTTTACTTGTTAGAAAATTTTATTCGCTATAAACTGTTATATATATATATATATATATATATATATATATATATATATATATATATATATATATATATATTTTGTTCGGGACGCATCTTTTAAGATCTTATTGTATCTAAAATCATCTGATTTTCTTACAATTTTACTTGTTAGAAAATGAGTCGTTTCTATTTTAGTTTCTGTTATAGTTTTCTTGCTCGAGATGCTTCTAGTAAACTATAGCGATCTATTGCTTTTTTAATCATTTGAATTTGTTGTAAAAATAAGTAATTTATGACCATATTTCAGTTGTATCTTATTTTTAATTCAATGTGTGTAATGGTTTATTTTTGTTGGGGTTCTGTTAGGTTTATTGCGTAAATCGTTTGTGTTTGTTGCGTTTAGTCTCAAAATCAGTTGTTGTGTGTGCGTTGTGAGACTTTCATTTTAGTGGGAAAGTATTAAGTGAGCTTACTGTTTCCTGAAAATAAAGGTGGCACAGTTGAAGGCTGAGAAACGGCAGCGTGATCAGCAACGTAAAGCAAAACTCTCCGAATCTAGGAAGCATTTGGCGAGTGTTCGTGTCGTCCAAAAGAATTTGGTGTTCGTTGTTGGATTACCGGTTCGATTGGCCGATGCGGACGTGCTGAAACGTCACGAATATTTTGGGAAATTCGGCAAAATTCATAAAGTCGTCATAAACCAATCAACTAGTTACGCTGGGTCTCAGGTACGCATATTTAATCACACACACACTGGCGATAAATGGTATATTTTGTGGTTTTTTATCTATTTTATATTAGGGCCCGTCTGCTAGTGCGTATGTTACCTATTGTAAAAGTGATGACGCACTGCGAGCGATACAAAATGTTAACAATATAACGTTGGATGGTCGATTGATTAAATCTAGTTTAGGCACAACGAAATATTGTTCACATTTCATGAAGAATCAACCCTGCCCAAAAGCTGATTGTATGTATCTGCATGATTTTGGTGAGTTTACAACCTAACAATTTAAACTCCGAAAAACCTCAATCAAACCGTGATAAATTAAAAAAAAAAAACGTGTCACAGTTTCGGTGTAAACATTATCCGATAATTCCTTTAGGCGATCCTGAAGCAAGTTTTACGAAAGAACAAATGCATCTGGGTAAACATCAAGAGTACGAGAAGAAATTGCACGATGGGTTATTAAGTCGGGCGGCCGCTCAACAACAAACGACCCCAGCAACGAATGGGTTGGCAACAACTAGCGAAAAGGGTGTATCACAGCAACAGAGTACGAGTGGGGCTACGCCTCCGGTTGGGGTTCCTGAGGGTACGAAAGTTAAACAACAAAATGGGCAGAAAGAACCGAATAATTGGCCCACACTTAGCACAACGGGGGATACAAACGGGTATCCGAATAATACAAAAACAGGTGTGTTATTATTTAGGATTAATTTTAGGAGCAAACGGGGAATTCAAATAGTGGTCCACATTTTATTAATCGGGTGTAATTCTTGCAGAAAAACCTCAAAAATCGGAAACAAAATCAGAAAAAAGTCAGAAAAAATCAAACCAAAAAAATAAAAACAATAATAATAGCAACAGTACGAATAACAATTTAGAGAATTCGATAAAAGTTAAATGTAAAGAAACATCAAATAGTAACAATAATAAAAATAATTGTGAACAAAGCTGTCAAAATCAACAAATTACAGAAAAATCTATAAATTCGTTAAAACAAACTCCTGTTCTACAACACAACACAATAAAAGAATTAGTTGAACTACCCACGACAGTGGATTGCCTAGAAAATTTATCAAAAATGCAGTTAATCGACGACAATTCCAGCTTTTTTTCTCACAATTCGTTCCAAAAACTGCTCCCCGATCACGATTCGTCTTCGTACGATTCAACATCGTCCAGTGCCACCCCACATTCGGCAATTCTAAACGACAATCTACCCGATATCAACTCATCGGAAGATTGGCAAGCCGCGTTCGGGTTTGGCGGTGCCCTAAAACCCCAAAATGGAGTCACAGCCCCGCAACCACGAAATGTAGATACACGAAACACACAAGAAAACGGCTTTACCGGTCTAAAACATGGATTGGCTGAAATGTTGGATCAGTTAGAAGCAGAATATCAAAAATCGCATAATCCAAATGGGTTTGTTGAGCATTCGAAACAAAGCGAGAATATTTTGGATATGTTGACTGGGACACATTTCGGGGCTGCGCCTTATAAAATGGATCCTAATGAGCGACTGGGACCTGGTTCGAATGGGGGATTTAGCAATCATCATAAATTGGGCGAATCGAATGGTTTAGATCAACAGATGTCGAAGTTCTTTGCCGAATTTAATAATAAACACCAACATAGTAGTAATCCGGGTTATTTACAAAATACAAACGGTTATTTATCAAATATGAGTGAAAATAACCGACAGGGGTACCATAACAACAGTGAAACTCCACAACAACAGCAACACAATTTATTGGTATATCAACAAAGGTATCTAGATAAACAACTAGAAGAACATGCGTTGTTTAATTTAAAACAAAATGTTTATAATAATCCACAACAACAACAATATATACAACAACAACAACAACAACAGCAGCAGCAACAACAGTTACAACATCACAATAGTTCTCAGCAGTTTTTAACAAATGGGGATCATTATCTAAATCAAAATGGGCAGAATTATGGAAATCCACCCTACCCACAAAACTCAGTATATCAAGTAAGTCCTATTTACAATTATGTAATTATAATAATTACTAAATTACCGAAAAACCTCCATATATTTGGTTGAAATGACTCATTACCTTATATATACATAGTTGATATGACCCCGGTGTTTAAGAACTTTGACGGCTTTTGCCGCGTCGATAGCCGTCAAATTCACAATTCTTAGAAGACTTATGACAGTTACAATATGTATATATTTTTGTTTTATTAATTTAGAATCCAAATATACATCAACAAAGAAATCAAGTCCCACACCGAGAAAGATCTAACGTGGAAGACGATTTAGGTTTTGACCCATTTCACGAAACCCAAAAGGGCCTAGCCGAATTGATAGAATCCGAACAAGGTGTTTCACAATTACAGCAAGCTACAAGTTTGTGTTACCATTAATTTCAGCGCGATTTATTCAATGTTTGTTGTGATTTGATATGTTTTCTTTAGATATATTAAACCAGAGTTCTATATCGGGACATAGCGCTAATGGCACCAGCTCTGGACCAGTTAATGGTTTAGTTCATGGGAGCAGCGGTCCAGCTAGTGCACCTGGTAGTTGTTTACCCCCACCCCCACCAGGCTTCATGCAACATAATGCCCATATGAATTCGTTTGGTTAGTATTTTTGGGTGTTAATTAAATAATTAATTCTTATTTTAGTTGATTTGTTACAGGTAGTAAAATTTTACCATTTCTAAATATGTCAAGTAGCCAACAAGCAAATTCTTCCGGTGGCTGGACCACTTATAGCGAGGCACACCTTAAAGGTAAGGTCCTAACTTAATAGTATAGATTTAAGATTCGCATACGCTGCTTCCCTGAAATAGGGCCTAGATGCGCAAAGCGCAAACACCATTCAATTTTTTAAGTTACTTTATATAAAATTAACATATAAAAGGAACAATTTTTTTTCACCGTGTAGATTTAATTAATCGCGTAACTTTAGGGGTTTTTTGTTGTTGTTGATTCCCTGGCAATAATGATCAAAAGAAATCGTCTCTTACCTAAGGTTAGTACTTAGATGCAACCCGTTTTACAGTTTAGGAAGACTTGTTGCATAACTTCGGTCCTGTTACTGTGCCCTAAATGTGTAAGGGTGTATCTATAAATTGATATTTTGGTGTGTTTTGTGACCATTTATACAAAGTGCTTCGCACAAATGATATAGTCTGAGCATAGTGATTAGGTACTGTCTTTGACCCGAAATATTAACCGCCTATGCCCCCTTAAATCAGTACTCAGAGTTTAGTAGGATGATAAACGCTTTGCATAAGCTTTCTATCCGAAATTGAACCCCCGAAATGTGTTTGTTGTGGATTAGGACTTGCGCCAGTGAACGATTGGACTACTTTAGACCCCGCGATCGTATCGTCCAGTCGGCATTTCCCTTTAGCAAGTCTACAACCACTACGTGGTGACCAGTATAGTCCATTTCAGCCTCAACCACCACAGCAACAACAACCGTTGACCAACGGTGGACCGATGCGTGGTTATGATTATTCACAGACTAACGGTTATACAAATACCACATTTGGGAACAATATAACACAACAACAACCACCACATAATTTACAGTCATATGCGAATAGCTATGCGACACATTTGAACCAAACCACCCCGCAAAATGGTTTGAATTGGTACGGCAATGATCTACACGGACAAATCTCCAGTCCTCCAGGTTTTAGACAAACTACGGCGGCAACCTCAAAAACACAAGAGTGTTGAGACAAATACAGAGATTAAAACAATTCGGATTAATATTTAAATCAAACTCGGCAATTCAATAAAAAACAATTATTATTATTATTAATTATGATTATTATTATAAAAAAAATACACAACACATAAAGGGAAGTATTAAAAATGATATATATATATATATATGATTATTTTATGAATTATTGTGAAAAATGTTATACATGTGATCCGTTCTAATTATGTACCAATCTTAATTTAATTTCATTTTAATTTTGATTTTATCAAAATAATAATTGAACAATTTTACTGGGTGCTTGGCCGTTATTTGTACCAAATGTTGCGCAAAACAAACGTAAATTTGGTTCTAAAAACTATTAAAAAACAGCTACAATATAACTTATAGTATAAATACAAATAGTTTATCAATAATCCCATTTATTTTCGCATTAAAAAACAGCTGTTTAATGGCCGCCATTTTGATTAAACCATGAGAGACATCTTTGGTCATCGAAACTACTACAAATTAATTTTAGATCATATTAAATTATGCTCATATTTAAACCATTTTCCCCATAAATAAATCTAAAATTAGATTTACAAAAAATGACGCATACTCATCTAAGTTTAGTGCGCCATCTATAAGCAAAAACTCGAAACATTATTGCGTGTTTCGATTTATATTATGAATAATATATATTATTAATGATTAGAAAGGGATTCAAACTTAAATATATGGATTTAAGTTGATTTAAAAGCGTAAAATTAATCATTTTAAAGTTCGATGACATTTGTAATATGGGGGTAGATGACGTGGACCAATCACGAATCGCCACAAGTCACTAAAATTAAATGGTAGAACTGAAACTCAAGTTCGTGTCAACGTGTTAGATTATTCTCATTTATTCGCGAAATATATGTGATATTAACTATATTGTACTGAAATATTATTAAGTAAGTTCATAATCGATGGAGTTTCATTCATTTTAATTTTGATACTAGTGTATTAAGTTGAAATTTAATTATTTCGAAGTCTAACCTATCCGGCATTTATTATAAAATTATTAATTCTAGCTTAAAATGGAACTACAAGTGTATTTTTTGTGTCTATTTTTCGCTATTTTTGCATCTGTAAGTTGTTTAAAAGCCGGTGAATGCGAAGGTATGTTCGGTTTGTTAACTACAGGAAAATCATTGGCTCATCCTTGATTTCATTTTTAGTATGTGTCAAAACCATTGATAAATTCTCAGCCACAATCACGGAAAACGTGAAAAAAGATCCGAAAAAGATCGAGGCAGAGTTTAAAAAATTCTGCAAGGGCACCAAAAATAAGGAGAATCGATTTGTGAGTTTTAGGATGTTTCATAGTTGAACGAAATCGATTGTAATTTTTGTTGTAGTGTTATTATGTGGGTGGCTTAGAGGAATCTGCCACTGGTATTTTAGGAGAAATATCTAAACCATTATCATGGAGTTTGCCATCCGAGAAAATTTGTGAAAAATTAAAGAAAATGGATGCACAAATTTGTGATTTGCGATATGGTAAAGTCTCAACCACGCTTCCTGTATTTAAACAAATTATTTGATACATTTTTATATATTTTTTAGATGTTGAGATCGATTTGAAGACTGTAAACTTGAAAAAACTGAAAGTTCGCGATCTGAAACGTATCTTAAACGACTGGGGCGAAGAATGTGATGGTTGTATCGAAAAATCAGATTACATCAACAGAATAGAGCAATTAAAACCAAAACATACTGAATTGTAAATTAAATTAATTTATCTTAGGTTATTTATGAATTAAAATGTCAGTTTTTTGGCATTTTTTACAATTAAAAACATTTGTTTATCGGGAGAAAATATATTTTTATTGTTTCATTATGTCTAGCTTAAAAAAAACATTTGTTTATAGCTTTATTTAATAAATAATATTTATACAAACATATTACAACAAAAAATGGAATGAAAATCTAATATTTCAGTATTGGATACGTTAAATACTAATTTTAAATAATTCCAATTGTTTTTAATTCATTTTTAAACATATTTCCAATTTTAATTACTCGCATCTTTCAAATTAGTTCCTGGCTTCTTACATAGATGGCTAAAGTTAACTCAAAAATACCGTCGTCATTTTGGATATGTATTTTTGTTTGTAAACTATTTATATAACTATTACCAATTCTTTAATTGATATTTTATAATTAATCATTATTCTTTAAATCCATCCATGTAATATATTGGTTCTGCGCGTCAGATCATTAAATCAGTTACTACATTAGTCTAGACGTGTTTACAGTCAAAATAGACGTTTTTCTATGGTTTAGCAGTGAATAATGGCGTTTTTGTAGTGTAAAAAGACGATTTATAGTGAAAATGTGCCTTGGAAAACATTGGGCAGAGCTAAGAAAGGTCAGGGAAAATTTTGTTTTATTTTGGGCACCCGACATTTTTGTTTTCAGTGTCCAGGCATTTTTAATATGTTTCTTGATGCGTAAACATAAATGTTTTTATGCTTTACAATTTACTGCAATATGTCTTTGCAAGAAAATTGCATTCGCTATTCGCATTGTTCTATTGTTTTGTGTGTTGCGTCTAACTAACGCGATTTATGAATTTGATTTTCTACATTTGCATTAGTTAAATGTCTTGTTGAAAGTCTACAACTAAGGCGTATCAATATATAGATTTAGGTATAATAAAATTAGATTTTAGTGGGGAATACGGCGTAGGTTTTAGATGCGCCTTGACCCTTTTGTAATCATTTCAAAAAAATATTTAAAAATCCCCCCAAGGTTTAATTGACAGACAGGTTAGGTCAGAGTTCAAGTATAGTTCCTCTTTTAATGGAATATGACCTCAAATAAGAAGCATGTCGATGGTTCTATTAACATTTGTCATTTTTATTGAGGCCTTATTGTCATGTTCAATTTTTCGAACACTGGGTGTCCATGAGCTAAAAAAATATATTGTATTTCTTATAAAACAACAAATATATGAAATACTAGTGCTATATTATGCTTTAAAATAATTTTTAAACGTTTCTTGTTAAGGATTACCACAAAAAACTGCCCCACACTAATATGCCTTTATAGGTTTATCTTTGAGTATTCTTAGTCACCCCATTTTGAGCAGAAATGAAACAAAATCGATGCTTACTAATATATTATAGATTAAAATTATTTATGAGCGTTTCTTGTTAAGGATTTCCTCAAAAAATTGCTCCAAACTACTTCTTGCCTATAGATGTGGATATTTATTTGGTTACATTTGCTTTAAAATCTTTTTTATGTTTGATTTATTTATTCTTGTTAAGAACTTGCGTTAAAAACTGCTCTTTAAGTACTAATTAACTCCTAAAGAAAGTTTGTGTATGTTTTTGCTACTTCAATTTTGACAATTGCTCTGCAAGAGTCTTGGTATAGGTTTTTGTTAAGAGATCCCAATGCTGTCTGAGTTACCCGCTTGATGCCGTGGGATCGACCGCCAACTTATACACAAGTGCCCGCTCATAATTCTATTACTTATAAACGCGTTTATGTATGGATGTAAGGTTAATAATGAAGTTATATGTATTTAATGTTAAAGCGTTTTTATTTATTTATTCTTTTGGGATATTTAATAAGGATGATAAAAAATCAATAAAATATATCGTAATAAAAGCAAGTTTATATTTACAATCACATAAACTAAAATACTAACAATTAAAATAAATTCACAGACACAAGACTTTTTTCCAAATAATCGGAATACAAAATGTCAAAAATTTCTGAAAATCGAAATTTTTCTACATTATTAGGTAAATATTTGCAAACATTCATAAATACTCACAACAATCACAACACATTGCATGGCAAAATAAAAAAGAAATTAAAATAAATATATACAACATTTGCAATACACAATATTACAATTTAAAACTGACGGGGCTTAATAAATAAATTATCACAAAATATAGGTAAAACTCATTCAATCTGTTACTGGACCAACAAAATCTTATCTTCTACTGGGTCGGGCGTATACAGCGTACGGATAAGGGTTACCCATCTTCATAACGGGCAACGCATTCTCCTTTTTACCCCCTTCAAAGTGGGTAAGCGCCGGCACTTTAGTTTTAACAATATGATGATGATGGAGGTCATCGTCTGCGGGTACAGATTTTTCTTCTTCATGGACAGGTCTTCCGTCCAAATGTACCTTGACCACCATAGGCCCAAAATGTTTTTTGGTCGGTTTAGGGGTGGTTGTGACCACAGGAGCCTGTGGCACTGCAGGTCTATGGACATAGCGACCATTGTTGTAATTGTATAGTGTTTCTTGGCGAGACGAAGCTGATCCCAAATAATTCGATTCGGAAAAATAGTCGTATTGGTCTCGGGGGTTAGTTGTGGTTGATTGGGGATTCGTTTTCGATGTCTTCTTCATCATTTCATGACCTTCCATCATAGATTCCCAAACTGGAAAGAATAGATTTGAAAATTAGCATTTTTTGTCATGAAAATTGGTATAAACATATTTTCGATTATGATTAAATTAAATCGGGGAATTATATTGGCTGCTATCGGCAAATAACCGACAAATAACTCATAAATCTTCGGACTTTTAGGTGTTAATATTTTTAATTATTTCTAACGCAAATGTTTGTATTTATTGTTGATAATTATATTTACTAGAAGTTTCTGGAACATGATTTGCGCTACTTATTTAGAAAAGAAAGTCACTTTCTATATGTACACTGTGTAAAATAAAACATATAATGTCATCATTTAAATGAATTTAAAATGCGTCGCGTGTTAAATAGAGAAAGTGTTTGACCTTGCTTCGTGGTCAAATAAGGAAGATTTTTTGATTGTTTTTATGTCCAAAATGTGGGTGTACGTCCGTGATGTATCGACAAAATTGTCGTTAAAATATGAATACTTTAAATATATTCATTTTTAAGTTAAGGCTACAATTAAATTTATATTTTAATTCAAGGTATATCTGAGTGTGTTTGGCGGCAAGTGCCCGTGCACTTTCGGCCAAATTTATTACATACGGGGTCTTGTTTCGAAATTATTAAAAATACTTACTTAGAGTATTGGCACCGCGCTGGTAAGGGTCCATGATGTCTAAATGATCTTCAGGCATACCGTGAAGGTTTTTCAGGCCGTATTTCAGGAGTTCCTTGTTACATTCGTCCATTGTTGAAAAGTTACAGTAATCCTCGACTTGGTTAGCGAACATATTGTATAAATACGCCATCTATAACAAACAAAACATTATTTAGATAATGAATTGACAATTTCAAAATATGGAATGACAAAATTAAAGTGACACAGCGGATGTTCTAGAATAGTTTAGCTACCGGAAATACAACAATTATTAATTGTTGTTTATATTTAACCTTGCTCTAAATTCATTTTTTTAAATTTTATATATTTAAATAAATAATCAAAATAGTAGGTTTGATTAATAATTGGAGTTATTTTTATTATTAATAATTTAATTATATGGTATTTTTTAGATTATTTATTTATTATTTAAATTATTATTTATTAATTTTGGGTATATTTTTTTAAATCGTATATTTATTATTTACATGTATTTTAAAGTTGCTTAGGGGGGAGTATTTATTATTACAATTTCAAGGTAAAAATAAGACTTAATTCCGCAATTTTATGGGAATGTTGACTGTAATTGCGCTTTTATTACAAAGTTTAATATATATTTAGTAACTTTTCATGTGATTGTCGTTATATATCAAACAGACGCTATGAAATAGCTACGCCCAATAGGTTTAGCAGTAAAACTAGTATCTGGTAATAACATACCTTTTCATCTTTACTTAAATATTCCCACATCGGTATCGCAGATGCACTGGTCATTGCCAACACACTTAATAAACAAATACACACTTTAACAATAGCCATGTTCGACATAAAATAAACTTTTGATATAAAATCTTTTTTTCTAAATAATACACTGTTACTCAAAGAGCGCTAAGGTAGTAATAATATTCTTCGCGACCATTCTACTGTATTTATATGTCCCTGGTGACGTCAGGCATTCCTCCACGAGTTGGTGGGGCAAAGAGTTAAGTTGTTTGCGTTGTAAACACATCTGCAAAAGAGATGAAATGCGCCACGGACAAAGATGTCACATAGTTTACATAATTTTGATAGTTTTTTATTCCATTTGGATTCGGGAATACCCCAAATTCGCACCTTTTTTGCGCTCGGTTAGGTCCTGTTAACTAATTGTAACGTTAATTGGTATTGTTGTTGAAGGTGATTCACCTTTGGTTGCAGATATTTGTTGTATTGCTTGATGAATAGTTTGTTTATAAATAGAGCAAGTATTAATGAGGGTATTTAAGTATTTGTAATTAATTAAAGTTAATTGATGTTTAAGATTGATTTATTAAGTTTTTTTTTAATGTTTTTATATGTATAGTGACCCCTTTGGAGACTCAAAGGGCGGTCAAGACATTAACTTTTGATCATTTCGTATTTAATTATAATTAGACATTTATGTACTTTTAATAATTATTTTGAAGATATTTTACAGTTTATGAGTATTTTTGAGTTGATTTAATCATGATTTGCGCGTTCATGATACAATATTTTTATTATTTCGACCTAATAATTAATTGTTGATATATTTACCTATTAGTTTATTTAATTTGAGCAAATAATTTGGAGACTCTACACACTATTTAATTATTATTTAATAATAATTATCTACTATTTAAAAATAAGTAACATTTAAAACTCAATGTAAAATTGCTAAATATAGAATTAATACTTGTAAAAATCAGTAAATTTAAACATTCTTTTGTGACTAATTGTACAAAATATTTTCTTGAATTCCATGACAAATACGATAACAAAACACGTCAAACACTATAAAAAATGACTGTTAAATAGTTAAAAACCCCGTCCAATAAAAATGTCTATAAATATCGATACATTTTAACCATCAAACGGATCTCCAGCGTGCGAAAGATTGGTGAATCATTTGCGCATAGAATCCGGCATTTGCCTAATTGGTAACTGTGGGCAAAACCAGCATTCTTCACTCTGTGTTTACGCCAATCCAAAAAGCAGACGGCGACGCTTTTGTTTGTCTGCTATAAATGCTCCTAACGCTCAGACAACTCCTAAGGAATTTTTGGAATAGTTTAAAACAAATTAGCAAACTCAAAATAACACCAATTTTTTTTTGTCTAATATATTTTAGTAATTTTGCACCTCCTATATTTTTGAGTCTAACTTACTTTCGGGCAGCTAGCTAAGATAATCCTGAACAAGATTAACCCATGTAGATAATAAAAATTAATTTAAGAATAAAATGACGCATTTCGTCCTGATTTTAATTGGATGAACTTTACTAAATAAATAATTAAAACAATTTATTGTTTTTTCGGTTGATTTTATAGTTTTTTTCTGAGAGGACCAGGTAAACAAGTGATTATTAATTAGGTATTCGGTATAGAAGATGTTTATAAAAATTAAAAATTCATAATTTCTGGTTTACTATACTAAGATTGCCGTATACTCATATAAAAAAAAACACGCAAAAAATTTAACATTAAAATGTTATATGTTATCTCAAAATTAACGCCTACTTTTGAAGACGGCCATATTCTGTATTCCGGGCATCCTGTATTAGACTTGTTGACATTCTGAGCCATATATTTACATTAAAACCAATCGATTCGTTAGTTTAAGTAATTAATAATTATTAAATTTTAACCTGTGATATTTTTCAAAAATAAATATTACCTCACTTGAGCCAAAAAGTGATATATTTTAGTTTTTATCCCAACTAAAAAATTCTTACGTAAGTTTCAGGAATTTATCAATATATTTTTAAATGTTAATATCAGGAATGTTTATAAAATTTATAAACAATAATCAATCACACATTATACTAGTTTATTATTTTTTCATAAATTACGATGCTCAAAAATAATTGTAAACAAAATTTGGGATTCCCTAAAATTCAATATCAAATAACAACATTTAAAAAAGGGGGTAAAAAATTTAAACCGCTCAAATTTAAAACCAGTTTCCATTTTTGGTTCCTTAAATTCTATTTATTTATTTTTATATTTGACTTATTTTATGCGATTTTTTCTTTTATTTATTTGTCAACAATGTTTATTGTGATTATTCTAACTGTTGTTTTTTTATGGCGCCTATTTGGGTGCCTAGAATTTTTTTTTTTAAACCTAGAATAATAAATTAATATTTATTGTATGATTAATAATTAATTGTATAAACAAGGACTAATCAAAGTTTTGAAACTATATATGTATATTTAATTAATTATATTAATAAATTCTATAATTTTGGCGAAATTTGGGTTGTGTATTGCATAAAAAAATTGGCAAAATAATTAATTATATGGTTTAGTTGTGTCGTTGTTAATTAGCCGCTCCCAAAACATTGTGCCCTTTTAAATATGAATTTTAAAAATGTGTTGGAAAATTAAATATAAAATGTATTCCAGGGATTTAATCCGAAAATAAATTTAAACCCGGATCGGTTGAATCATTATTAAAAAACAAATGACACTGTTAAAAATATTTATAGGGGTCACCAAACAGCCTTACATACGACCTTTCAAGGCAACTTGGAATTTTTAAAAACCTTCCCCCCTCTTAAAGTCTCTCAGGGGCGCGGAGAGATATAATAAAAATTCAATTAATTTATAAATAACAAGTTATTGTTTGTAACAATTATCGAAATATCTTAATATCAAAGCTGGTGGCATTAGAAAAACAACAAAGTATTTATTGGTGTAAAAAACAGCAGGTGACCACAAAAAAAAGGCCAAAAGAATGTCTCCAAATACTGAAGACGCGACAGTTTGGTCAGATCCGTATTGGCGCCAGACTCAGTATATTTTAACCGTAAAAAAGTCAACATTCCAAAAAAGATTCATATACATTTTATGTTTGAGACCGTATTGCCATAGGCGCAGGATACTGGAGGGTAATAAGGGTACCATATAACATTTATAAGGGACACAATGTAAGGGCGAAATAACCAAAATTACAGAGCTTTTAAGGGCCTTCAAATTAATTTATGAATTAGAACGATTTGATCGTGTTAAAAGTAAATTTCTTTGTATTACTGGATATGGTAGCAGTTTTCTGAATTTTAAGATAAGTGAAATCTATTTATTGTATGATTTTAAGGGGTTAGAAGGTTGTTTATACTTTTAAAAAAATGTAAGATGATTTTTAATTTGTGCCCCTGTACTCAAAATTTATAAGTGGCCGCCTAGGCGTTTTGGTATATTTAAATACTTCTAAATATTAATTTTTTAATGGCCCTGATGGTATCAAAGTTTCAAATCTCTTAATCCGCAAAGAAATAATAATGTTTAATTATATTTCAACTTATACACTTAAATTATTAAGGGCTTTTATTTATTATACATGTCTGAGCAACTGGTTGCGTATATAAAAGGGCTAAACCTACATAAACATCTAATGTAACTTTAAAGATAGAGAATCATTCGAAAAATAAGTCTAGAAATTGATTAACAGATTGTACTTTAGAGTGTAATACGTACACTCATAAATCAAATCTTATTGTATTATGAGGAATTTCCGAATTATTAATAATAAAAACATTTGCCTAAAAAAACTTGAGAAATATTGTATAACACTCCCCAAATATAAATTAATTAATTAAGGGTTAATTTTAAGAGTTCTAGACTAAACATTTGATTAATAATATTTAGGAGTATTATTAGATACATTTTTAACCCCCCCCCCCTCCCCACTCTCTTCCCGGGCGTCCCCCTCCAATAAACAACCCTTGAATATTACTCATTTCTGGAAACCTTGCAGATATGTATATTCAAATGTATTTATAAATAAAATAGTATATGTCAATAGAATTATCATAATTATTATTTAAATATATTTAAAAAGATTCTATCTAAGATGTGTCACATTAAAAATTTGATTGACTTCAAAA
This sequence comes from Nebria ingens riversi, assembly GCA_018344505.1. NCBI lineage: Eukaryota > Metazoa > Arthropoda > Insecta > Coleoptera > Carabidae > Nebria > Nebria ingens. Next base: position 188,856 of record JADQWA010001375.1, read on the forward strand.
GAATCTAATATCGTCGATAAATTTATTATATTATTAATTTTTTCTTGAAGAATATTTACTATATAACAGAAAAATGCCATCCACGTCTCCACGTGTTTTGATATAGATCGTCGCAAGGTCTTCTGATGACCTTCTCAAGACTCATCCTAACCATGGATGCGCTATCAACATTTTTTACTAAAACCGGTGAAATTCAGTTTTACGATTTTTTTTCATCCAAAATGTACATTTGCATTTTTATTTTCTTTCGCGCCCACCTCCAAATATTCTTGTATAACTTTTTTGCAGACGATACTTTGAATTAATACAATCGTCGCCTTGTTAGATTTATCGATAACTTATTGATTTTACATATTTTTTCTTTAGGCACACATAATTATTTATTGTTTCTTAATTTTTATTATTTACACAACTAAATAATTCAATAATAAATAATATTTATTCAATAAATAACTATATTAATTTGGACCCTATTGTCCTGTATACAGGCCCGTATTTAATATTAGACTCAGGCCTAAAGCGACACTTATATAAAGAGGCGAAAACAGGCCCGGATTTAAACTTAATATTGAGCTAAAAGCTTCAAAAGTGTTGTGGTTGTTTTCGTGAACTTAGAATTATGTGTTAGGATTTTTTTTTGTGGAAAATAACAGAAATGATGGTAAACAAAATAGTATACATAAATAAAAGGTATACAAGGTTTCGAAAATAACGTTAAAAAAATCTGTACAATATTTATAACATGTTATCGGCAAGGAAGATAAAGTTGATGGCATTGCAAGTTGGCGGCCATCTTGTGGGAGCCGAAACGGAAGATAAATAGCATTTGAGGCGGAAATATAAGATTAATAAAGAGATAAAAGTCCGTGAACTATGCTGGGATCATTTCCTGGCCGAATAAATCACCTTCGTTGGTAAACACAAAAAAAAATCTATAAAAAAGGAATAAACATTTCCATTTCCGGTTCGAAAAACAATGGTTGCTGTGCAGCTTCCCATGCAAATAATGCAAAAATTACCGCTAATTTTCTTTACCTTGGCATTGACTTTGTTATGAAAGTTTATTTTATTAGTGTATCATGCAAAAAATATTCTATTGTTCGCTATAAAATGTGTAAATTAATTCTTATTTTGATCCCGGATTCAAAAATTGATTAAACATCATTATTGCATTATTGGATGAATAATATTTCTGTAAATTCGTACTTATGTTTTTCGTCAATTTATGGTAATATGACACACGAGGTCCCTTGTTTGTCGCCAAAAACATTTGCAAATTTGTAAAAATTAGAATAAAAACTGCATAAAAATTCCTGAGAGCATAATTTATATTTTATAAAATATTTAAAAACATATAAACCAAATCTCATCTAAACTAGAGTGAAATGAACCCTATATGAAACATATTTTAATAAAATAATTTATTTTCGATACAAAAAGAACACAGTTTCTTAAACTAATTTTAAACTTATATGTAAACTTATTAAATATATACAAAATAAATATATTCGCACTAGTGGCTATGGAAATCTGGAATATCTGCTCTGGGAACATTTACAATTCCTTCATCTAGTGTTAGAAGCACTATAAAAGTGAAAAAAAGCGCAATTGAACTCAAAAAATGCCAAATATCATGGCTATCATAATATTGCAACAACTGGCATTCTTCGTTTTGAGTCCTGGATTCAGCAGGAGTTACCTAAAATACACCAAAAATATTTTAGGAAATTCAAGCGCCTATAAAGAAACTCGCCCGCAATACACTAAAGTTTCAGACACATTTTTTAACTTACTTCCCAAGATGTAACATTTTTAATGAAGAAATACATTGCACAACCCCATACTAAAGTTGATAAAACAATAAATACCCACGTCACCACTAATATTCGCTCGTTGTGACATAACTGTAACATAAAAACATTATTATTTACAGTTTTTTTTATATAAATATACTCAGTACAACAATTTTATTTAAAAAAGACTGTAAAGAGATATTTACCTTCATAGATATATAAAAAATCGTATAAAATAATCCGTTTACTATTAAAACCATTAGTAAATGTGTACTGAAATCAGTTCTTGAATAAATCCCGTAAGCAGCTAGTGCCCAATTGATTATATTCCCAATAATCCAAAGTATAATACGACCTATTTAAAAATCAACGAAATTAAATCATTTTTTATTAATATACTTCAACAAACTAACAATAATGAACAGCTCGAAACTCTTTGCGGTCCTCCGAATTGAAAATCATTTTAAACAATGTTTTATCTATAAATAATAAAACAAAATAATTTCTAATATTTAACGGGGGTTCAAACTTATATTACCTAAAGCCCAAGTGATGGCTAGGCATAAGGATATTTGTATAATAGCGAAAATAATCCAGAAAGAATATGTACGTCCTAAATAGATTCCCAAAACACCTAAGGGATTTAAACTAAATTAAATAAAGTTGGTTTTTGAGTGGGTTGGCTTACTGAGCGCTGATGCAGCTGCTAAAATCCCAAAAACTGCATATCCTCTTTTATCACCGGTAGAATGACGATTCTCATAAATATTTACCATCATTAAAACTGTCATTACATACATGAAACTTGTATCTATAATCAACAAATTATTAAGGTGTTAATTAACAGTGTATAACTCTAGTATATATTTGTTTAAAAATATAATACTAGGTGAATGGATAAAAGAAAGTATTAAGCGTGAATGAGGCTAGTTAGAAGGTCGTATATATATATATATATATATATATATATATATATATATATATATATATATATATATATATATGTATATATATATATATATATATATATATATATATATATATATATATATATGTATATATATATATATATATATATATATATATATATATATATATGAATATATATATATATATATATATATATATATATATATATATATATATATATATATATATATATATGTATATATATATATATATATATATATATATATATATATATATATATATGTATATATATATATATATATATATATATATATATATATATATATATATATATATATATATATATATATATATATATATATATATATATATATATATATATATATATATATATATATATATATATATATATATATATATATATATATATATATATATATATATATATATATATATATATATATATATATATATATATATATATATATATATATATATATATATATATATATATATATATATATATATATATATATATATATATATATATATATATATATATATATATATATATATATATATATATATATATATATATATATATATATATATATATATATATATATATATATATATATATATATATATATATATATATATATATATATATATATATATATGTATATATATATATATATATATATATATATATATATATATATATATATATATATATATATATATATTAGTTTTTGATTTACGGCGTTTCAAACTTATTTAAATGTTTAGCCTTTACCCAAATAAACACGTAAACAATTTTAATATTTAAAGAAATTGGATGTCGCAATGTAGAATTAATAATTAAATCATTTTAGGATTTTCAAATTGGATGTCAATTTGAGTTAAATAAAAATTACCAAATTGGAAATTCGATGCTTTCGGACAAATGTGGTAACTGGCCGACATGATTCCTTCCATAATAAGGGCGAAGCCTAAAGCGTAAAACATCCCGTAAGGTTTCTGTAGTCCGTAAGTCTAGGAAGAAATTTAGGGTAAGTTATTCTTTTTTTTGTTTAAACAATAGATTTATAAGTACCTCTTGGTCTTTACTGCGTTCTAAGAGTTCTTTTACGTAAGTTATTATAATAAAAATGAACCCTAAGAAGACGTATCCGACGTTTGAGAACACATGATTGAAATCTGAGATTATTCCTAAGGTATGAGCGCATAAAAAGTTATAATAGCATAAATCTTCGTTTCCGGTTTCGTTTAAAATCTAAAATTAACGAAATATTAGTTGTTAGAAGTAAATCGAATTGAGACAAATGTTAAATTTGAGGTAAAACATCTGTTTTTTAAATCATTTGCTTATATAGGGTGGGCCATCTGTTGGTTTCTTTTTGAAGTTTGTGAAACACGTCTGACATTGATAGATATTTAGTGTCAAACCTCAGCTGTTAGAAGGTTTGGTACTACATATCTATCAATGGTAAGCGCGTTAGTGTTGCAAACTGTCGAAATAACACGCACTTCAAAAATAAAACAAATTGAGACAAATATTTTCTTTGGGGTTGAACTCACATTTTGATACGCAAATACTAATTGCAAAACGGGCAACGTGTAAAATAGAGCAACAATACCAACATGCCAAACATAATTGTAGCTACCCAAACTTTTAGATGATTTAGTAAATAATTGTTGCCAACGATTACTTTGATGAGTATCTGAAAATCCGTTTTAATATTTCAACAAAACAATTTTTTGATGATTGACTTACTCATCATGCCTTCGGCCGCATCTGCTTCATCAACATTTCGTTCCCGTTCGTCTTTCTTAATATTTTTAACTATAGAACCAAAAAACAACGATTAACCAACTTACACTCCTTAAGCGAAAACTAAAACTCACCTAAATAAATCAAACCTGTAATAAAACAAATTAAAAATATCGCCCCAAATACAGCAGCAGTAGAAATGGCCATAACGAAATGCTCATAGAAAGTAATTGTTGGTTTTACAGAAAATACAACAACTTTACTTTTATCTATTGGTAAAAACTCCGCACTCGACCCCCCGCATTCTGAATTATCATTTTTAACTACCATCACAATATAAAACCCAAACGGATAATTTTTTTTCTATAAACAATTCAATAATAAACAATATTCCATAGTTTAAATCTAAATATACTAACAGTTACAACAATGCCAGCTTTTTGCGTCATCGTTTGCCAGTAACTATCATATTTGACATTGTGTTCAAAATCAAAAACTGGACACTGCAATCAAAAAATTATTGTATGTACTCTAGAATCAAATGTTCATTCATTATTTTAAACTTACTGTTGAGTTCTGAATGCTAATGACCATACAAGAATTGTCTAAAGATGTTGCCCTCACAATAACAGCGCCAGAAGTATTTGCCATATTATTTTTATCATGAAAATTATAATAAAAATAAATTGGTTTACTAACAGTAACCGTAGTATTATAAAACACTCCAGATTTAATAAAAAAATCAAACTGTTTTTCCACAAACAAAGAAAATGACATATTAGTCGTTGATGGTGTTTTTAACGTTATGCTAGGGTTAGAAAAATCTTCGCGTGGTAAAGAAGCGGCTGATCTTGATAAAATCTCAACTAGAAACAAAATGCGAAGCTAATAAGAGTTCTTCTTAAGTTAAACAAACACAGAAATAAATTCCGGTTCATATGAACCGTCACTCGTTCTTTAACATACCCAATCCGGGTTAGGGAAAACCCGGAACTTAAACAGCTCCGGGTGAGGGATAACTAACTCCGGGTAGGATATATATACATGTAAATACCGTGTTTGGGCTCATATTAAAGGGAATTTAATTACGCGTTCAACTAAACTAATTTTATATACTTATAAGGGCCGGAATAAAAGTTATTTCAAAATATATATTTAATACAAATAGTGTTTAAGTGTCGAATTTGTAGTTTTGTGTCCTGTTATACTTACTAGACGTAGTTTTAACTTTTTTCATGATGTTTGGACATAAAATGTGACCAGTTGATTGATAGTTTTCGCTGTTTTTTAACGCGCTTGCAACGTATGGGATTTGCCATGCTGTTATCCAACTTCGTTGTTGGGCAACAATAAGTAATGGCAATTCTATACTGGCGAGTTCAGAACTTATGATAATTCTGTTTGGATAAATTGACTGAAAAAATCCAATTATATATGCATGCTTCAATGTTATCATTATAAAAAGATAGTTGTGTCATAGTAATTCTTAAAATAAATGTTATCAACAATTTTGTGGTTTAATAATAAGAAAGTAATTTTTTTATGTTTCCGAAAATGAATTTAGATGTTTTTAAAATATTTGCTATCACAATTTAGGGATACAAACGCCTCTTTATGTTTTAAATCAATTATTAGGCTGTTGATTTAAAATTTATAGAAAGTACTGGATGTATTTATAATTGCAAAACAATATTGGGTAAAAATTAATAAATTGACTAATTAAAATTATTATTGAGCCACACTTAAATAATTTCTAATTTATTTTATTAATTACAACAATAAAATATGTTTTTTAAAATAAAATACTTACAGTATTATTCGCATATTCAACAATATATTCAATTGTATTATTTATATTTTCAGAAAATACCGTATTGTAAGCTCCTTTTATAACTTTTCTAGTAATTTTATTATTATTACCGTTTACCAACAACATTAAACTTAACAACACAATTATTTTAAACATTTTTAAATAATACATGATTTTAGGGCGATACTATTCAATATACTAAATTTTATCTACAAGATAACAAACGTATTTAATTAAAAACGAACTACTTTATAAGTTACCACAGATAATTTTTATCTGGTAAACAATAACCAATCCCAAAAAAAACGTTATTTGTTTTCAAATTATTAGAAATAGTATAAAAAATTAAATGCTTTAAAATTCGTTTATTAATACTTAATATTCACACTTTAACAATAATTATTTGATACGATTAAGCTTATACGTCTCTGTTAGACTAATTCTAGTTCATAACTGAGTTTTGCGAAGCATGATGCATAAAATAAAGACGTATTTCGGAATAACCCAGTTTAGATTTCGCAAATAATGGATTGCAAGGCCATAATAAATTTACATACGCCTAAAAGTAGGCAAACTGCATTGTTTAAATGTTATGCTGTTCGTAAAGCCACAATGACGAATGAAATATATGTTTATATATAATTTATATGTTGATTTTCCAAGAAATATATATTTTTCTATAATTTAATCATTGTTTTATCAAACGGAACTTATTTTTTTATCTATAAGCGCAAATATATTGAATATAAATATTTATCTTTCGAAATCAAGGCCATCCGTGTTAAACTCCATTTTTATTCAAATTTAAATTGTATAAGAATAAGGTATGATCATATCTACTAAATTAATGAAGCAGGATGGTTCATCGGAAGATGTATCTTCCGATGAACCATCCTGCTTCTTTAAATTGTATATTTTTGATTTAAAATGGCCGCGTTGGCCACGCAAGTATCTAGCGCTACCGCGCTGATAAACCGTGAACTAAAAGTGACATTTGAACTGTCGTTAGCAAAAATATCAATAAAAACACGATTATTTAGTGTTAAATTCGTTAGAAAAACTGTGTTAAAGTTTTAAATAAATTAGAAATGGGCTCTGAGCAATCAACAGCGAATGCTAATCCGCATTTGGCTCAAAGACAAGCTAGTTTAAGTCAGGGGGGTAGTCGATCAGCGAATTTTCGACGTCAACACACAATTGCGAACCCTGGGGGTGGCGATGTAGGCTCTTTTGATGGGGAAAATGGGCGTCCGGGTTCTATTTCACCGGGTCCCAGTCTCTGTAGTGATTCAGATCTGCCGTATATAAGTTATACAGTTAATAGACCAATTGGAGGTTAGTTATTTTAAATTAAGAATGGTTGTTGGTATTAAAATCAAATTTTAGACTCTCCAAAGTTGCCAAATAAACAATTACAAAAAAGTAAAAGCTTAACGCAACGTAAATTAAATATAGTTCAGAAAAATGTTAAAAAATCCGCGCATAATATCGTTGTTGTTAATAAACCGATCATTCCGGGTCCGAATGATAAAGACCCAGAAATAATGCGTTTACAAGTGAGTTATGAGTAGTTTTTAAGCGATTTTACAATGATTTCCGTGTATTTTAATAGAATATACCCATGTTTTTGCCTATTATGCGTGGTACATTAAATCTACCAGCGGTTAGAGACCCAGAGGTTTTAGAACGACTTGATCCTCTGCCATTGCACAGTTTGTGCGCTAGGTATCAATCGCATTTGACGATTTGTGCTAATATGGTCGCAACAGAACAAAATATTTTGACCCAAAAGATCCGTGAAGTGAGTCTACTTGCTCCAAAACGATTTAAATGAGCCTGAATTATGTTTATTTTAAACAGACCGATCAGGATATTACTAAAATGGTAATCGCAGCCGTTGAAAAACAAAAGAAATTTGCGAAATACGCGGAAAAACTATCGAAAGTCCAAGAACTTTCGCATTATTTAAATCGATGCCATATGCTACTAAACCAAACTTTAGAATCGATGGAAACGCTCAATAATTGTTTAGATATCGATGATCGGTTAGATCCGTTCGTTTGGACAACAGGATAAAATATTCTGAGAATATGTGTAAGTAGTAACGAATTATAAAACAATGTACAATAAAAATAAATGGTCAAATCAATTGTCTATATATTTATATACTATTTATAAATTCTAGAAATCTCTATAAGTTAAGTACCAATTTTATATATTTTTTAAAGGTTTAATTAGTCAAAAACTCTACAGAAGTAAGTAAAAACTATAAATATTCTCTATTTATTGTTATTTTATAATCAATTAAGTTAAAAATATATGTAGTACTGCGCAAATAAACAACAATTAACGCTATTTCTACATGTTTTTCTCAATTGTACTTGAAGTATTTACGGAAATTGATCTAATTAAGTGATGTCACGGTAATTATGTCAAGGCAATAGTCATTTTTTATCTCATTACAATGAGATACGAGGAAAACGTATCCTCAAATACCGGGCAATGTTTTAAAATGTTACACATCAGTCTGTCTAACAATATTAAAATGTAAGCATACAGAAAGATCTATATTATAAAACTAATATAAAAAACGTATTTTCCGTTATAAAACACCAATTCTATATGAGAAACTTCCAAAACGGCTAAAATTTATTGAGTTAAAAGCTCAAAATTGCGTTTTTCCTAACTTTATTATTATACGGTTGGAAACATTGAGGTTTCTAGGAATGGGAGGTGACGTCATAGTTCAATTTAAAAATGGCTGACTGTTAAATCGCCCGTATATTTTTTGCGAAAGTAAAATTTTTATTATAGTTTTTAGATGGAAATTTATATATTTAAAGTTTCTATCAAGTTTTTAGAGTTGTTTATTAGTAATTTATAAGTGTATTTTGAAGTGTATGTGTCGTGTAGCTTGTTGTCATAGCATTAAAGTAGCAAATGCTTATAAATCTTCACAATCACAAATTCTGTATGTATTCTTCTCGAATATTCCTATGTTTAACTAAATAACATTCAATTAAATATATTGTTCCATAATTTATCAATTTGTACTACCTAGAATTTGACTTAACAGTCAGATTATTCTTAGCGCTCAAGGGTATGAAAAAATCGAAAAATTTATTCTTGGGCCCCTAGTTGTCTCTAAATTTATACATTTTTGTTATGTTTTATTTTATTTTAAACCCAGTTAGATGTGTACACTAGAGTGAATTCAATGGAGACGTCTATTTTTAAATAATATCCCATAAGGTTAAGTTAAATCGATTAAAAACATGGCGATAATTTTTTTTTGTACTATAGAATATTCTCATTTACATGAAAATGTGGGTGCTGCAGTTTAAAAATAACCCGATGACATTTGGTCCAGTGTGCCAAATAAAATTGCTCATTGCGGAGTGTAAATAACAATTATTGTTATTATTTTTCATACAAAAATTATACTCGTGTTCCACCTTTTTTGAAAGTTATATTTACCAAAATGTGTTAGATGAGTTTGAGTTTTCTTATAAATAGGTTAGGTGTATGCGTGAAATTGAGTTGTTTTGAGACTTTTTAAAAATATTTAAATCCATATGTATATATGTATATTTAAAATCCTAAATCAATTCCTAATCTAATCCTAATCTTTATTTACAAATCAAAACGATTAGTCACTGAATTGATAATGGATTTTGAATATTTCAGATTGTAAATGCCGTCAGTTGATGTATCATCAATCATAACGAATCTAAATCCACGCCGACACACTAGTTCAACATACAGAATGCCGGTTCTTTCACCACGCCACAGCAGCTCCACCACATTATCAGGCTCTTATCGGTCGACGTTCAGCACAACCTCAATCGACAGACCGTATTACGGATCCTCCAGCTCGTATACATCACCACGGTTGACCGCATACTCCACCGAACGCTACACCTCGCGCACATACTCAACCGCGATCGAGGATGGCAAAAAATTGTACTCCCGTCATCCTAGTATCGCCGAAGACACAAACGGCTCTCGATATCGCGACGAAAGCCGCGAGAAATCAACGCGCCGTGATAGTTACACGCGCGAAAGTTCCATTCGCAGTAGTTCACTGCGCGATAGTTCACGTGAGTTGTCGTTAACGCGAAACGATGCATCGCGGTCCGCGTTGTCGATGGTCGATTCCGTAGCTGATTTGCGGAGTAAATATTCGCCCGCGAATTATGTGCCGGCTGTTTTGCGCAAATCTGATAGTATAATATCGCGGTCGAAATCGATAAATGATATCGGTAAGCCGCCGGTTGAAACGACGAAAGCAAAAAAGGTAATTCATTCAGATGTGTTGCTTGAGAATGGTTTGAAAAATGGTGTGGCTTTGACTAATCTTACTAATAACATCGATGATCCGAACGGTAATCGAACATCGGTTGCGGAAATCCGAAAGAAATTCGATCCCAACTACACGAATCGTAAATCGAGCCAAACGGGATTGGATAAATCAGTGCAACTGACTGAGAATGGTCGCAACAAGAAAAACAACACTCACATTACATTACGCACCGAAATTAAAGAACTAACTACTAATCTACAGCAAAAACCAACAGTTACTGAAAATTCAAACACAAAAAATAAAAAACCGGAATCTGAAAGCACATTAGTTTTGGGTGCGAAATTCTTTAATCGCCCGGCGAAGTGTTTCAAAATCAATGATTTACCAATACAGGATGTCCCAGACTCAAAATCTGCGTCATCTACTGACAGTTCAAGCTCGGAGTTATCCAGCGCGAACCTGGAAAACGGCACCACCACCTCTGGAGATGGTTCCATGGATGTAGAATCCAGACATCACACAACAAACTATGCCTCGTATATTCCAATCAAAGATTTCGCCGAGAATTCCGTACAAAATGATCAAACCGCTGAAATTGAAGACATTGATTTGGAGAATAATAGTTCAGCGTTTGCATGCCAACAAAATCGGATAATTAACACAAATAACGTAAGTACACCGGTTTTTATTCACTACCACCAATCATCCGAAATGGATAGAAGATTTTCAAACTTGATTTTACATTTTTTACTTTTGACAATTCGCTGCGAATCGCATTTGTTTGCAGTTGCTGTTCTGATTCGCTTTTTTTGTTTGTGTACATGTCTGATATGTTAGGAAATATTTCCCTGTTTATTTTTCTGTCAAAATTAATAATGAATCAATAAAAAAATGCTACAATTTTCTAATAAAATGGTCAAAAAAGTCCCTTGAAATTGCAATCGGTGGTATTTCGAAGCGAGATGCAATGCAAAACATCGTTTTTGGTACGTTTTTAAAAGCATTCAATTAAATCAAAAACTAACAGATAAAAATCATCCCACTTTTCGGAAGCAAAAAACTGATATTTGAAATGCGCGCAGATGTTTTTTGAGCCGATAATATAGTTCGCGGTTACGCAATCATTTATTTCCTATATTTGAAAATAGCTTCAGCTATTCTGGACTTTCGCTAGACTTTTTAACGCGTATTTTTCATTCATCAAATAATGTATTTATTTGTATGCTAAATCATGTATTTTCAAAACAGCGTAAATATAATTAAATATACAAATTCGCGGGCCATGTTTAGATTGAGTCGCGTAAAAAATAAACCGAGTTCAGTGAGGTGATAATTGTTGTAAATTCAATACACACATTTTTCATGTATTTCCAATGAATTCGTATTATTTCGATTGGGTTTTATGTGTGATATGGGCTGGCTTATTAACGATAGTATTTTTTAGTTTTATATTAGGCTTTCTGGATCATTATCAATTTCATAATAAGAATACATGTAGTCATTTTTGTAAGGGGGGCTCTAGTTATTCGATTAGAATTCGGATGGTAAGTTAAATCGCGTATGCATGGTGTTTTCAACTAATTGTTGAAAATTAAATCTATTGTTTAACTTGAAAAAAAAATATAACTAACGAATCGTTTTATTTCTACAAAATGATATTTTTGCGTAGGATATTTCAACATCACCACGCTTAAACCGGGCTTCAATCCAGCAACAAAGTCAGGCACAATCTTCATCGTCCCAGCAATCCGGTTCCAATAATCTATCTTCAACATCCCGAAACAGTTCATCGCCAACCATAGATCGTGATCGAAATAATCGCGATGATGATCGCCACAATTATACAACATCCGGCTCGCATTCGGTACGAAACCAGGGCCTTAACGGTCTAAAGAACATCGGCAACACTTGTTTCATGAACTCCGTCATCCAATGTTTATCCAACACAAGATATTTGTTGGAGTATGTCAAAGAGGACGCTTACATTAGCGATATTAACACCACTATTTCTGGCATGAAAGGCGCATTGATCAAGGGTAACTTCATTTTCTTCTAATTATATCGAAACTTATTATGTTTTATTAACTTTATTTTTTACATAATACACGCACATATTTCATGACTATTTTCTTTAATTCTAAAATATATTTATTAGAAATTTAAAACAACATCTATTATATATTTTTTATATGTATATATATATATATTGTTTGTTTTGTAATCTTTTTTCAATAGCGTTCTCACAAGTGATTAAAGAATTATGGTCACCTGATTCATCGGATCGTGTAGTCAATACTGTGGCTCTGAAATCGCAAATCCAACGATTTGCACCGCGATTCATGGGCTATGCACAACAAGATGCCCAGGTTTGTTCCTTAATTGATTGTTTAATTGTTGTGTGTGTGTGTGTTGGGCGAGGGGCGGTGGGGGTGGGGGGGGATTGCACCTTGCATAAATTAGTTTTTAGTCTAAAACGGATTTTAAACATGATTACTTTATAGGAATTTCTGCGCTATCTACTAGAAGGTTTACATGAAGATGTAAACCGTGTAGTCTCGAAACCTGCGCCAATTTTAACGGAAATTGAAGAAAAGTTAAGGTAATTTGTGAATGCTATTCTATTTAATAAATATTTTAATCATATATGAAAGTTTTTAATATATATTTATTTATTGAGTAGTGATTCGCAAAAATCTGCTGAATCGTGGCACCGATACTTACGGATGGATAACTCTAAAGTCGTAGATATTTTCGTGGGTCAATTAAAATCAACGCTTCGATGCACGCATTGCGGCCATTGTTCGGTCACTTTTGACCCTTTTTGGGACCTGTCGCTGCCTATACCGCAACGCCAAGGACAGTTGAGATTGAGCCAATGTTTGGAGCATTTTACACGCGAAGAAACATTGGATGGCGATGAGAAGCCTGTAGGTGTTTTTACGGTTTCGATAGCGAAGTGTTTAATAATGTAAACGATTGTTTTTAGACTTGTGCAAAGTGTAAAGAAAGAAGAAAATGCACTAAATCGTTTTCTATTCAAAAGTTTCCGAAGATACTAGTAATTCGTATCCTTTTCGACAAAATGACCAATTGATTTATGTATGTTGTAATTTGTTGTTTCCTTAACGATGTCCATTCAGATTTGAAACGATTTTCACCTACGGAACGATTTCGTGGTAAATTGAGTATCGTTATAGATTTTCCGTTGCAAGAATTGGATTTGAGTTCGTGTGCAGCGAATAAAAGTCAAACAGAATGCGTGTATAATCTGTACGCGATTTCAAATCACAGCGGTACCACATACAGCGGACACTACACGGCCTATTGCAAACACCCTTACAACGGACAGTGGCACGAATATAATGACTCAAGGTAGATTATGTTTGTAAATTGTTTTATATTTGATTTAAATGCTTTTTCTCCTGTATATATTTAGAGTATCAACGATTTCTCCTAAAAATGTGGTAAGCAGCGAAGCATACGTATTGTTTTATGAACTTGTAGGGCAACATTCGCACCTTTAAACTTGTTGAAGACCTCTGTTTTACATCACACACACACACACATAGTTAAATATTGTTACTCCGTTTATTTTCAAAGAAAAATATCAGGACTTTTTTATTATTTAAAATTTTGACATCACTGTTTTATAAATTATTTCGTTTTTTTTGTTAATTAATTTTTATTAATTTATTAATTACGATTGATATTTTTCAACTAGTCTTTTTTGTGTATATAATATATATTTATATATATATAATTTGTTTTATTATTAAATTATATCCGTGTTTTCTACAATTTTTCGACAGTTCGGCAAAATACTTAGAAAATGGACGATTATTTATTTGTTTTTAACAAATCTTTTTGTTCAGCTCACTGTGATACTAGTTACAAACAAATAATAGAATTCTACACTTGTATTTATTTGTTATTAATTAAATAGTATTTGGCCGTTTCGAAAACAATTCTTAGGCGCTCTAAACTTGATTTAAACATTTAAGTGGAGTTTAAACATTATGTCATCTATTTAATCGTTTGGTTGTATGAAGGAACTAATACATTAAACGTTGAACCATACTTAAAACTAAAGCAAAGTTTAGAATTACACCTTTAAAAATATTTCGTCCATTTATGTTTTTTACGAATTAATTATGTTCCTACAGTTTCAATTTTGAGAAAAAAAAATACCAATACTCGTAATATTTTAATAAATTTATCAACTTTGTATTATTTTTGTTGTATTTACAGGCCCAAAATATTAATTTTTGAAACACCTGTATGTATATTTATTTATTTATAAGAGTGAACCATTGTTAAGTTAAGTAATTCTTTACAAAACCATCAACTTGTGTCTCTATTTTTTTGTGTTTAGTTGTAATTCACTGTTAATTTAAACCATAGTTAAAATGAAACATGGTTTATTTTATAAATAATATTTGATTGATATTTTCAAAGAGTCGTATACAAATAACATAATGTTCAAATTTAAAACTGCAGGTAAAAAATAAAGAATAAATTTATACACAATTAACAAATGTGAAAAATTGTAGTTCTGTTAACGCAATAGTAAAATATTTTATTTAAAATGAAATTGTTTATTTTAGACATGAGAATAACGTCCGATATTTTTGGATTTGTTGCGAATATTATTGCTTTCACAATAGATATAAATTTAGTTCACGAAATTGTATGATTGTATAAATTTTAACAGTTCTGTTGCTTTCAAATCAAATTTGATGCCTGCAAATGTTTTTCCCGTCATTTTGAAAATAATTTAATCATTTGTATTCTAGAAAAATGATTGCATGTATCAAACCAGGAATAGTTGCTTCATTTCTATCATTTTTGTTAAGAAAATTGAAGTTTTTCAAATGAAGTATAATGCTAGCTAATCAGAAACTAATAGATTATAATAATGATATTTATAAAATATATATTATTTATTTAGAATTGTTGATTTTCTTAATAAAAATCGACTTGTTCACGAAAATGTTATTGTTTTATTTATTTGTTCCCATATTTGTCCAAATACTATTTCAGTTCTTATGAAAAAGACATCTTTTGATGTGATTTTAAGTACAGTAACAACAAATTTCTGTTAAATAAATCATATATGAACTATAAACAATATAACGCTTCTAGAAGTTTAGTTTTTACACAATCTGTAACATGAATTGATTATTAATAAATGTATGAAACTTTACATTATGAGTTCTTTTTCAGACCCTTTGCCCATGAAATTAATTTTCAGTTTATAATTTCTAAGGGTGATCCTTTTCCCTTTATTTTAATTTTCAGTTGTGTGAAATATTCGTCTTGGCGCGGGATCCTCAAAAAGGTACGTTTGTTATTGTTATTATTACCTTTAAAGTGAGATATTAGTAGTTAAATAAAAAATAGACACCATAATAATTATTTATATATGCTCTAAATATTATTTTATAAGGGCAATCTCTAAGGGTGATGGGGAAAACATTGGCGAATAACTTAAAACCGAGATGTATAAATAATTTACTCAGAGTAGCAGAAGTAATAAAGGTATAATTCTATTGTTGGTATAGTAATTAGGCTCTTATTCATCAAAAGACCCATTTAGAATTGTTTATAAGTGCAATAACAGCATATTCAAACTAAATACAGCATATATGTATAAATAATACAACAGGTTATAATAATACCCTATATGGGTACTCAGGTAATTGTAATATTAATTAAATGCCAATTAAAGGAGGTGAGGGTACTAGTATTATAATAAGCAATAGTGTTTATAAATATAACATTTAATATAATATTTGTCCATAAAAGTTAATAAAACAATATCAATTTGCTTTAAAAACGAAAATGTAAAAATATATTCTTGTTAAGAAATTTACAAAAATGGAGATTTTAGAAAATTTCGTGTTTTTCACATTTGGTAGGCGGATCACATAGATTGAAAAAACGTAAGTATTCGGGGTATGAAACCATGCTCGTGCTCTGTCTAACTAACGTAACATTTTTGAGCCTTAACATGGAATTTCCCCCGCCACTTATTGTGTGGTCAACTGTCATGTATACGCCCATGTGCTGCTGGTACGGGATTGGTCAGAGCGTATTGATGTAATATCCCTATGTGTATAACCGAGAGAGATTCTCGAGAGTGTATATAAGGTTCAGTGGTATGATTACAATATTCTGGTACAAGATTATTAATTATTTATTTATTAGTAAATAGACAATGTTGTGAATAAATTGTTTATACATCTTAATAAGAGTTATATTTTAGCCATGGGAAGAGCTAAAAAGTCTGTATGTTTACAGACCTTTGGCCAGTTTTTAGTTGCATACGTTGTCGATGCAATTATGCACTTTTAAATTAAACGCATTTATAGGAATAATTCTGAATTATAATTAAATATAATATCTACTCAAAATAGTGTTGAAATTTAATTGTTTGAGGATATATAAATTTAATTAATTATTGTCAACATTGATATCTATTGTACGCGTAAATCTAAATTCTACATATCGTATTACATATAGGTACATACATGCATGCAACTTGAATGAATTGTATTGATAATTATGACTTTTGTACTTATATTATTTAATTTCCAATAAAAGAAACCTTAAAACATACGCATATTGTTATATTTCTCTTAAAAGTCTCTGCTTTCTACCAGTTTCATATACCTAGGTATATTTTTCCCTTTATTTTAATTTTCAGCTGTGTGAAATATTCATACCCTCAAACAGGTACGTTTGATATTTCTATTATTTATTTCCCTTTGAAGTGTAATTAATTATTAAATAAATAATATACAGCATAATAACTATTTATAGATATTTTACATGAGTTATTCGTAAGGGTGATGGGAGAAAACATTGGCGGTCTGTCCCTCGGTACTCGCGGGTAAGTTATAAGCATTACCGCGATCTATAAATAATTTATCCAGACTGTATTGTTGTTTATTTACTAATAAAAGTTTAATTCAATTGATGCTATAAAATATAAGCTGTTTTATTCATCAAAAGATCCATTTAGAATTGTTTATACATGCAATAACAGCATACTCAAACTAAAGATAGCATTTATAAGCAATGGATAATACATTTGTTGGTAAATATACACCTAAACAATAGATAAGTAATTGTTATATTAATGACATGCCAATTAACGATGGTAAAAGTAGTATTACAAACAATATTATTTATAAATAGAATCTTTACCATGGTATTTGTCAATACATATTGTAAAAATAAATAAAAACAATTCAATAGATGGTTAAAATAATTAATTATATATTATAATTAACAATAGTGTCCTTAAATGTTAATAAAACAATAGCAATTAGCTTTAAAAACGAAAATAAAAAAATATATCCTTCCTAAGAAATTTACAAAAATGAAGATTTTAGAAAATTTCGTGTTTTTCACATTTGGTAGGCGGATCACATAGATTGAAAAACCATAAGTATTCGGGGTATGAAACCATGCTCGTGCTCTGTCTAACTAACGTAACATTTTTGAGCCTTAACATGGAATTTCCCCAGCCACTTATTGTGTGGTCAACTGTCATGTATACGCCCATGTGCTGCTGGCACGGGATTGGTCAGAGCGTATTGATTTAATATCCCTATGTGTATAACCGAGAGAGCTACAATGGAATTTTATATTTTAGTCTATTGAATTTTTCGTATTTATTTTAACAGTGTGTATTGACTAATACTATAGTAGCACTAACATCTATATACAAAATTCGTTAAAATAATGCTTATAAATGAGATTTAATTGTTATAAAAATTACATTACATTACAATTTATGCATACCCTACCGGGTATGTATAAATAATATATTTTTGTCTACCTATATGTTAATAAAAATATAAATACATTATTTAAATAGATTAAATTAAATACAACATATATGAATAAAAAATAATACAATAGTCTATCGCAATAATACCCTTAAATATAGTTTCCCATTGTAGTGGATTTGTAAGTTAAATAAATTATATGTCATAATAATATTATTTTTGTATGGGCTATTTCTAAGGGCGTAAATAATTGTTATATCTATTAAATGCCAATTAACGGTGATAAAAGTATAGTAATAAGCAATATTTTTTATAAATAGAACATATCTATTTAAATAATTTGGTGATAGAATTAAATAGCGAAAGATTTCTCTAAATGGGAATGAATGTAAACGATATTCTGCCACCCCATATGATGGGAATAGGCATGACGTTATGTATGTATGTATGTATTTACTATGCTATTTGTCAATAAACATTGTTAAAATAAATAAAAACAATTCAATACGTGGTTAAAATAATTAATTTTATTTTGTAATTAACAATAGAGTTAATGAAACAATATCAATTAGTTTCAAAAACAAACAAAAAATCCTTTGAAACTCTGACGTTTATCGACATAGGGATATTTAACCAAGACTCTCTGACCATTCCCGTGACAGCATTATAAAAAATCAATACTATTGTGACGTCGGCGTTGATTTGAATTGCGCAGAAGACGGAACAGCACAAACACATTACCCAGTCTAAGCATTGTAAAAATAAATAAAAACAATTCAATACATGGTTAAAATAATTAATTTTATGCTGTAATTAACAATAGTGCCCTAAATGGTAATGAAACAATAACAAAAAATTAAATGCGACTTCTATAAAAATCGAAGATCACCAAATTATTTAAATAGTTATGCTCTCATTATTATTTTATATAGGCTTATTTTGAAGGTGTAAGTAAAAAACTTTGGCGGTCGATCCTCATCACTGACGCATAAGTTATAAACACTATCGGAATGTATAATTAATTTACACACTTTGTATTGGTGTCAATTTATTAATAAAAGTTTAATTCAATTATTGATACTGTATTATAGCTTTTATTCATCAAAAAACCCTTTTAAAATTGTTTATAAATGCAATAACAGCATAGTCTAACTAATGATAGCATTTATAACAATAAACAATACATTCGTTGGTAATTATACCACTAAACGGTAGACAAGTAATTGTTATATCAAATAAATGCCAATTATCGGTGGTAAAACTAGTGTTAAAAACAATATTGTTTATAAATAGAACATTTACTATGGTATTTGTCAATAAATATTGTAAAAATAATTAATTTTATATTATAATTAACAATAATGTCCTTAAAAGTTAATAAAACAATAGCAATTAGCTTTAAAAACGAAAAAGTATATCCTTGCTAAGAAATTTACAAAAATGAAGATTTTAGAAAATTTCGTGTTTTTCACATTTAGTAGGCGGATCACATATATTGAAAAAACGTAAGTATTCGGGGTATGAAACCATGCTCGTGCTCTGTCTAACTAACGTAACATTTTTGAGCCTTTACATGGAATGTCCCCCGCCACTTATTGTGTGGTCAACTGTCATGTATACACCCATGTGCTGCTGGTACGGGATTGGTCAGAGCGTATTGATGTAATATCCCTATGTGTATAACCGAGAGAGATTCTCGAGAGTGTATATAAGGTTCAGTGGTATGATTACAATATTCTGGTACAAGATTATTAATTATTTATTTATTAGTAAATAGACAATGTTGTGAATAAATTGTTTATACATCTTAATAAGAGTTATATTTTAGCCATGGGAAGAGCTAAAAAGTCTGTATGTTTACAGACATTTGGCCAGTTTTTAGTTGCATACGTTGTTGATGCAATTATGCACTTTTAAATTAAACGCATTTATAGGAATAAATCTGAATTATAATTAAATATAATATCTACTCAAAATAGTGTTGAAATTTAATTGTTTAAGGATATATAAATTTAATTAATTATTGTCAACATTGATATCTATTGTACGCGTAAATCTAAATTCTATATATCGTATTACATATAGGTACATACATGCATGCAACTTGAATGAATTGTATTGATAATTATGACTTTTGTACTCATATTATTTAATTTCCAATAAAAGAAACCTTAAAACATACGCATATTGTTATATTTCTCTTAAAAGTCTCTGCTTTCTACGAGTTTCATATACCTAGGTATATTTTTCCCTTTATTTTAATTTTCAGCTGTGTGAAATATTCATACCCTCAAACAGGTACGTTTGATATTTCTATTATTTATTTCCCTTTGAAGTGTGATTAATTATTAAATAAATAATATACAGCATAATAACTATTTATAGATATTTTACATGAGTTATTCGTAAGGGTGATGGGAGAAAACATTGGCGGTCTGTCCCTCGGTACTCGCGGGTAAGTTATAAGCATTACCGCGATCTATAAATAATTTATCCAGACTGTATTGTTGTTTATTTACTAATAAAAGTTTAATTCAATTGATGCTATAAAATATAAGCTGTTTTATTCATCAAAAGATCCATTTAGAATTGTTTATACATGCAATAACAGCATAGTCAAACTAAAGATAGCATTTATAAGCAATGGATAATACATTTGTTGGTAAATATACACCTAAACAATAGATAAGTAATTGTTATATTAATTACATGCTAATTAACGATGGTAAAAGTAGTATTACAAACAATATTATTTATAAATAGAATCTTTACCATGGTATTTGTCAATACATATTGTAAAAATAAATAAAAACAATTCAATAGATGGTTAAATAATTAATTATATATTATAATTAACAATAGTGTCCTTAAATGTTAATAAAACAATAGCAATTAGCTTTAAAAACGAAAATAAAAAAATATATCCTTGCTAAGAAATTTACAAAAATGAAGATTTTAGAAAATTTCGTGTTTTTCACATTTGGTAGGCGGATCACATAGATTGAAAAACCATAAGTATTCTGGGTATGAAACCATGCTCGTGCTCTGTCTAACTAACGTAACATTTTTGAGCATTATCATGGAATTTCCCCAGCCACTTATTGTGTGGTCAACTGTCATGTATACGCCCATGTGCTGCTGGCACGGGATTGGTCAGAGCGTATTGATTTAATATCTCTATGTGTATAACTGAGAGAGCTACAATGGAATTTTATATTTTAGTTTTTAATGCAAATTGTAAAATGCTGATTGTCTTATTAACTTTTAAGGACACTAATGTTAATAAAAATATGTAATTAATTATTTTAACCATCCATTGAATTCTTCTTATTTATTTTAACAGTGTGTATTGACTAATACTATGGTAAGACTAATATCTATAAATAAAATAATGCTTATAACATAGATTTAATTGTTATTACAATTACATTACATTACAATTTATACATTCTTTACTTAGTATGTATAAATAATATATTTTTGTTTAGCTATATATTAATAAAAATATTAACATTATTTAAATAGTTTAAATTAAATACAACATATATGAATAACAAATAATACAATAGTCTATCGCAATAGTACCCTTAAATATAGTTGCCATTGAAGTGGTTTAGTAGTTAAAGAAATTATATGTAATAATAATATTATTTTTGTATGGGAATGGGCATGACGTTTTATATGTATGTTTTTACTATAATATTCGTCAATAAACATTGTAAAAATAAATAAAAACAATTCAATACATGGTTAAAATAATTAATTTTATATTGTAATTTACAATATAGTCCTAAAAAGTTAATAAAACAATACCAATTAGTTTCAAAAACAAACAAAAAATCCTTTGAAACTCTGACGTTTATCGACATAGGGATATTTAACCAAGACTCTCTGACCAATCCCGGGACAGCATTATCAAAAATCAATACTATTGTGACGTCGGCGTTGATTTGAATGGCGCAGAAGACGGAACAGTACAAACACATTACCCAGTCTACCGCATGCGATATTACTAAATAGACAACAATACAAGCTGTGTATATTATTTATACATTCGCGATTTTAGCGTCTCTAATTTTTGCTTGGGTCCATATCTAGTGCGAACTGCGAGAGTTCTCTGTGGCGCTGCTGGTTCCCGCAGAATTAATTAAAAACTATAGTCTATTGCAATAATAGCCTTAAATAAGGTTCCCATAGAAGTGTCTTAGTAGTTAAATAAAGTATATGTAATAATAATATTATATAGGCTATTCCTAAGAGCGTAAACATTTAATAGATATTGTTAAATGGTTATTGTTTTATTAACTTTTAAGGACACTAATGTTAATGAAAGAATAAAATTTATTATCTTAACTATCTATTGAATTTTTCTTATTCAATTATAAATATAATTTTATTTATAGATATTAGTGTTACTGTAGTATTAGTCAATTCGCACTTTCAAAATAAATAAGAAAAATTCACTGTATGGTTAAAATAATTAAATATATATTGTCATTAACATTAGTGCCCTTAAAAGTTAATAAAACAATAACCATTTAACAAGTTGCATTAAAAACTAAAACAAACAATTCCATTATAGCTCTCACGGTAATATACATAGGGATATTTTATAGAAGCTGTTTTTAATTAATTGTGCGGGAACCAGCAGCACCACAGAGAACTCTCGCAGTTTCGTACTGGCTATGGCCCCAAGTAAAAATTAGAGACGCTAAAATCGCGAATGTATAAATAATATACACAGCTTGTATTGCTGTCTATTTAGTAATATCGCATGCGGTAGACTGGGTAATGTGTTTGTGCTGTTCCGTCTTCTGCGCAATTCAAATCAACGCCGACGTCACAATAGTATTGATTTTTTATAATGCTGTCACGGGAATGGTCAGAGAGTCTTGGTTAAATATCCCTATGTCGATAAACGTCAGAGTTTCAAAGGATTTTTATTTGTTTTTGAAACTAATTGATATTGTTTTATTAACTTTTTAGGACACTATTGTTAATTACAATATAAAATTATTTATTTTAACCATGTATTGAATTGTTTTTATTTATTTTTACAATGTTTATTGACAAATAGCATAGTAAACACATACATACATACATAACGTCATACCTATTCCCATCATATGGAGTGGCAGAACATCCTTTACATTCATTCGGATTTTGACAATCTTTCGTCATTCAATTCTATCTCCAAATTATTTAAATATATATGTTCTATTTATAAAAAATATTGCTTATTACTATACTTTTATCACCGTTAATTGGCATTTAATAGATATAACAATTATTTACGCCCTTAGAAATAGCCCATACAAAAATAATATTACTATGACATATAATTTATTTAACTACAAATCCACTACAATGGGAACTATATTTAAGGGTATTATTGCGATAGACTATTGTATTATTTTTTATTCATATATGTTGTATTTAATTTAATCTATTTAAATAATGTATTTATATTTTTATTAATATATAGGTAGACAAAAATATATTATTTATACATACCCGGTAGGGTATGCATAAATTGTAATGTAACGTAATTTTTATAACAATTAAATCTCATTTATAAGCATTATTTTAACGAATTTTGTATATAGATGTTAGTGCTACTATAGTATTAGTCAATACACACTGTTAAAATAAATACGAAAAATTCAATAGACTAAAATATAAAATTCCATTGTAGCTCTGTCGATTATACTCATAGGGATATTACATCAATACGTTCTGACCAATCCCGTTCCAGCAGCACATGGGCGTATACATGACAGTTGACCACACAATAAGTGGCTGGGGAAATTCCATGATAATGCTCAAAAATGTTACGTTAGTTAGACAGAGCACGAGCATGGTTTCATACCCAGAATACTTATGGTTTTTCAATCTATGTGATCCGCCTACCAAATGTGAAAAACACGAAATTTTCTAAAATCTTCATTTTTGTAAATTTCTTAGCAAGGATATATTTTTTTATTTTCGTTTTTAAAGCTAATTGCTATTGTTTTATTAACATTTAAGGACACTATTGTTAATTATAATATATAATTAATTATTTTAACCATCTATTGAATTGTTTTTATTTATTTTTACAATATGTATTGACAAATACCATGGTAAAGATTCTATTTATAAATAATATTGTTTGTAATACTACTTTTACCATCGTTAATTAGCATGTAATTAATATAACAATTACTTATCTATTGTTTAGGTGTATATTTACCAACAAATGTATTATCCATTGCTTATAAATGCTATCTTTAGTTTGACTATGCTGTTATTGCATGTATAAACAATTCTAAATGGATCTTTTGATGAATAAAACAGCTTATATTTTATAGCATCAATTGAATTAAACTTTTATTAGTAAATAAACAACAATACAGTCTGGATAAATTATTTATAGATCGCGGTAATGCTTATAACTTACCCGCGAGTACCGAGGGACAGACCGCCAATGTTTTCTCCCATCACCCTTACGAATAACTCATGTAAAATATCTATAAATAGTTATTATGCTGTATATTATTTATTTAATAATTAATCACACTTCAAAGGGAAATAAATAATAGAAATATCAAACGTACCTGTTTGAGGGTATGAATATTTCACACAGCTGAAAATTAAAATAAAGGGAAAAATATACCTAGGTATATGAAACTCGTAGAAAGCAGAGACTTTTAAGAGAAATATAACAATATGCGTATGTTTTAAGGTTTCTTTTATTGGAAATTAAATAATATGAGTACAAAAGTCATAATTATCAATACAATTCATTCAAGTTGCATGCATGTATGTACCTATATGTAATACGATATATAGAATTTAGATTTACGCGTACAATAGATATCAATGTTGACAATAATTAATTAAATTTATATATCCTTAAACAATTAAATTTCAACACTATTTTGAGTAGATATTATATTTAATTATAATTCAGATTTATTCCTATAAATGCGTTTAATTTAAAAGTGCATAATTGCATCAACAACGTATGCAACTAAAAACTGGCCAAATGTCTGTAAACATACAGACTTTTTAGCTCTTCCCATGGCTAAAATATAACTCTTATTAAGATGTATAAACAATTTATTCACAACATTGTCTATTTACTAATAAATAAATAATTAATAATCTTGTACCAGAATATTGTAATCATACCACTGAACCTTATATACACTCTCGAGAATCTCTCTCGGTTATACACATAGGGATATTACATCAATACGCTCTGACCAATCCCGTACCAGCAGCACATGGGTGTATACATGACAGTTGACCACACAATAAGTGGCGGGGGACATTCCATGTAAAGGCTCAAAAATGTTACGTTAGTTAGACAGAGCACGAGCATGGTTTCATACCCCGAATACTTACGTTTTTTCAATATATGTGATCCGCCTACTAAATGTGAAAAACACGAAATTTTCTAAAATCTTCATTTTTGTAAATTTCTTAGCAAGGATATACTTTTTCGTTTTTAAAGCTAATTGCTATTGTTTTATTAACTTTTAAGGACATTATTGTTAATTATAATATAAAATTAATTATTTTTACAATATTTATTGACAAATACCATAGTAAATGTTCTATTTATAAACAATATTGTTTTTAACACTAGTTTTACCACCGATAATTGGCATTTATTTGATATAACAATTACTTGTCTACCGTTTAGTGGTATAATTACCAACGAATGTATTGTTTATTGTTATAAATGCTATCATTAGTTAGACTATGCTGTTATTGCATTTATAAACAATTTTAAAAGGGTTTTTTGATGAATAAAAGCTATAATACAGTATCAATAATTGAATTAAACTTTTATTAATAAATTGACACCAATACAAAGTGTGTAAATTAATTATACATTCCGATAGTGTTTATAACTTATGCGTCAGTGATGAGGATCGACCGCCAAAGTTTTTTACTTACACCTTCAAAATAAGCCTATATAAAATAATAATGAGAGCATAACTATTTAAATAATTTGGTGATCTTCGATTTTTATAGAAGTCGCATTTAATTTTTTGTTATTGTTTCATTACCATTTAGGGCACTATTGTTAATTACAGCATAAAATTAATTATTTTAACCATGTATTGAATTGTTTTTATTTATTTTTACAATGCTTAGACTGGGTAATGTGTTTGTGCTGTTCCGTCTTCTGCGCAATTCAAATCAACGCCGACGTCACAATAGTATTGATTTTTTATAATGCTGTCACGGGAATGGTCAGAGAGTCTTGGTTAAATATCCCTATGTCGATAAACGTCAGAGTTTCAAAGGATTTTTTGTTTGTTTTTGAAACTAATTGATATTGTTTCATTAACTCTATTGTTAATTACAAAATAAAATTAATTATTTTAACCACGTATTGAATTGTTTTTATTTATTTTAACAATGTTTATTGACAAATAGCATAGTAAATACATACATACATACATAACGTCATGCCTATTCCCATCATATGGGGTGGCAGAATATCGTTTACATTCATTCCCATTTAGAGAAATCTTTCGCTATTTAATTCTATCACCAAATTATTTAAATAGATATGTTCTATTTATAAAAAATATTGCTTATTACTATACTTTTATCACCGTTAATTGGCATTTAATAGATATAACAATTATTTACGCCCTTAGAAATAGCCCATACAAAAATAATATTATTATGACATATAATTTATTTAACTTACAAATCCACTACAATGGGAACTATATTTAAGGGTATTATTGCGATAGACTATTGTATTATTTTTTATTCATATATGTTGTATTTAATTTAATCTATTTAAATAATGTATTTATATTTTTATTAACATATAGGTAGACAAAAATATATTATTTATACATACCCGGTAGGGTATGCATAAATTGTAATGTAATGTAATTTTTATAACAATTAAATCTCATTTATAAGCATTATTTTAACGAATTTTGTATATAGATGTTAGTGCTACTATAGTATTAGTCAATACACACTGTTAAAATAAATACGAAAAATTCAATAGACTAAAATATAAAATTCCATTGTAGCTCTCTCGGTTATACACATAGGGATATTAAATCAATACGCTCTGACCAATCCCGTGCCAGCAGCACATGGGCGTATACATGACAGTTGACCACACAATAAGTGGCTGGGGAAATTCCATGTTAAGGCTCAAAAATGTTACGTTAGTTAGACAGAGCACGAGCATGGTTTCATACCCCGAATACTTATGGTTTTTCAATCTATGTGATCCGCCTACCAAATGTGAAAAACACGAAATTTTCTAAAATCTTCATTTTTGTAAATTTCTTAGGAAGGATATATTTTTTTATTTTCGTTTTTAAAGCTAATTGCTATTGTTTTATTAACATTTAAGGACACTATTGTTAATTATAATATATAATTAATTATTTTAACCATCTATTGAATTGTTTTTATTTATTTTTACAATATGTATTGACAAATACCATGGTAAAGATTCTATTTATAAATAATATTGTTTGTAATACTACTTTTACCATCGTTAATTGGCATGTCATTAATATAACAATTACTTATCTATTGTTTAGGTGTATATTTACCAACAAATGTATTATCCATTGCTTATAAATGCTATCTTTAGTTTGAGTATGCTGTTATTGCATGTATAAACAATTCTAAATGGATCTTTTGATGAATAAAACAGCTTATATTTTATAGCATCAATTGAATTAAACTTTTATTAGTAAATAAACAACAATACAGTCTGGATAAATTATTTATAGATCGCGGTAATGCTTATAACTTACCCGCGAGTACCGAGGGACAGACCGCCAATGTTTTCTCCCATCACCCTTACGAATAACTCATGTAAAATATCTATAAATAGTTATTATGCTGTATATTATTTATTTAATAATTAATTACACTTCAAAGGGAAATAAATAATAGAAATATCAAACGTACCTGTTTGAGGGTATGAATATTTCACACAGCTGAAAATTAAAATAAAGGGAAAAATATACCTAGGTATATGAAACTGGTAGAAAGCAGAGACTTTTAAGAGAAATATAACAATATGCGTATGTTTTAAGGTTTCTTTTATTGGAAATTAAATAATATAAGTACAAAAGTCATAATTATCAATACAATTCATTCAAGTTGCATGCATGTATGTACCTATATGTAATACGATATGTAGAATTTAGATTTACGCGTACAATAGATATCAATGTTGACAATAATTAATTAAATTTATATATCCTCAAACAATTAAATTTCAACACTATTTTGAGTAGATATTATATTTAATTATAATTCAGAATTATTCCTATAAATGCGTTTAATTTAAAAGTGCATAATTGCATCGACAACGTATGCAACTAAAAACTGGCCAAAGGTCTGTAAACATACAGACTTTTTAGCTCTTCCCATGGCTAAAATATAACTCTTATTAAGATGTATAAACAATTTATTCACAACATTGTCTATTTACTAATAAATAAATAATTAATAATCTTGTACCAGAATATTGTAATCATACCACTGAACCTTATATACACTCTCGAGAATCTCTCTCGGTTATACACATAGGGATATTACATCAATACGCTCTGACCAATCCCGTACCAGCAGCACATGGGCGTATACATGACAGTTGACCACACAATAAGTGGCGGGGGAAATTCCATGTTAAGGCTCAAAAATGTTACGTTAGTTAGACAGAGCACGAGCATGGTTTCATACCCCGAATACTTACGTTTTTTCAATCTATGTGATCCGCCTACCAAATGTGAAAAACACGAAATTTTCTAAAATCTCCATTTTTGTAAATTTCTTAACAAGAATATATTTTTACATTTTCGTTTTTAAAGCAAATTGATATTGTTTTATTAACTTTTATGGACAAATATTATATTAAATGTTATATTTATAAACACTATTGCTTATTATAATACTAGTACCCTCACCTCCTTTAATTGGCATTTAATTAATATTACAATTACCTGAGTACCCATATAGGGTATTATTATAACCTGTTGTATTATTTATACATATATGCTGTATTTAGTTTGAATATGCTGTTATTGCACTTATAAACAATTCTAAATGGGTCTTTTGATGAATAAGAGCCTAATTACTATACCAACAATAGAATTATACCTTTATTACTTCTGCTACTCTGAGTAAATTATTTATACATCTCGGTTTTTAAGTTATTCGCCAATGTTTTCCCCATCACCCTTAGAGATTGCCCTTATAAAATAATATTTAGAGCATATATAAATAATTATTATGGTGTCTATTTTTTATTTAACTACTAATATCTCACTTTAAAGGTAATAATAACAATAACAAACGTACCTTTTTGAGGATCCCGCGCCAAGACGAATATTTCACACAACTGAAAATTAAAATAAAGGGAAAAGGATCACCCTTAGAAATTATAAACTGAAAATTAATTTCATGGGCAAAGGGTCTGAAAAAGAACTCATAATGTAAAGTTTTATACATTTATTAATAATCAATTCATGTTACAGATTGTGTAAAAACTATACTTTTAGAAGTTTTATCAGAGAGAGCTTTATATTGTTATAGGTCATATATTTGTTGTTACTGTACTTAAACACTTCAAAATATATCTTTTTGGCTTAATAAAACTTGTTTATACACTTTATTTGTCGTTTTATTAATAGATAATATAATTACAAAAATTGTTACTCGTCCCAATTTCCTCTACAACTCATTCAAATGGAGTATACATATATAAAATGAAATGAGTTCAATTTACTCATACAAAACACATAAGCATATTCATAAAAATTATGTTTTCATTTTTAATTTAATCCATCATTTTTGAAAAGTCTACTTGGTTCTCCAAATTGAGTAAATATTACACGTAATGAGAACAGTGAAGCAAAATATGTGGAATACAAATTTACTCATAAACAACAAACATTTTGAAAGATAATTATGATCAACAAATAACCTTTTCTTTATTTGAAAACGGGTATGCTCCCTATTTTGAGTAGAAATTACTCAAAATGAATACACAAATATATATGGATATGAGGACTTTGTGTGAATATATTATCCAAACTTAAAATTAAATAACAGTTTAAATATAAAAATAAGTAAGAAGCAATAAGATGTTTTGCATCGTCCTTTGTGTCTTTTAGTTTCTCCTTGTGTTCCTCCTCCACAGATATGAACTGGGAGGGGCACAAAACAAAATAATTATATTAAACCAAATATGTATTGCTGACCCTGTTCTTGGAGCATAGGCAGCGCCAAATATTTATATTATCTTATAAGAGCAAACTTATATCATATTAGCTAGTTTGGTTTACCTTTTAATCTCTCAGACAAATACAGGTAACTTCTGCAGTAGAGAAAACGACCCAGTTCCAGTAGTGCAAGGTTTCCCAAGCATCAAACAACTGGAAGGTGATGTCAACAGATCTTGTTTCCCTTGGAGGGAAGCATGTTTTAAGAAGGACAAAGACGATTCAAACGACATTTGCTGCAGTGGTGAAGCATTGCATTCCATGCCTTTACGGCTCAAGGGCTCAAACGAACCGTTATATGTCATATAATCTGCGATTAAGAGCAAATGTCGCGGATCAACCGTGATTCCGTAAACATTGAATACATCTTTGACTTCTTTTACTATTACTCTTCTGGCAGCCTCAATACCATAAGTATGAGCGATTTTATGAATGTCATTTGAATATAATCGATTTACGTCCAGTAAATCGTAGTTCTTAACCAGCTCGGCAATGTTAATACCATCAGTTCGTAACATTAATTCCACGTCGTCTTTAATGTATGTTATAGCGCGTTTTATTTGGTCAGTTTCGTAAATAACGGATTTTCCTGATACGTCTTTTAAAATCGCTGTTAAGTCTATGTTCTTTAAAGTCATCGGTAAACAGAAAGTTATTTCGCACCATAAATGATTTGATTTATCATAAATGTAATCTTTTGCATAACTGTAAGTTTCCACAACTTTTAAATCCGTCGCAACTTTGTCACCTTCATTTTCTTTAGCTTTCTCTTCCCCGTCCTCATCGTCGTCTAAATCTGACAATTCCACATCTTCTTCGTCCGGTTCTTGATCTTCTGTCTTCTCTTTAAACTGTGAATTTAATTTCGCATCTTCATCCGCATCTTCTGGTTCTTCATCAGAGCTCCCATCTTCAATAGTCGCTCCTTTGTTTGTGGATTTCAATACTTCATCCTCAATAATCAACTTGGATGAATTTAACATTTTGGCGACTTTTTGTATCGCGAAGAACATTTCCTTAAAATATATCGTGCTCATATGGTTTAGAATGAATTTAGGAGTTACTTTGTACTCAGTTTTATATAACGCATATGGAAGAAACTGGAAGCGTACCGAATAACGATGCTGGCGTACTGGATACGTTTCAAGTCTTACGCGAACGTCAATTCTCTCAAGAACGTTGGCGGTCGTAACTTTCGTTAAAGACTTACGCAATTTTTCTGCTCGCTTTTCCAAGTTATCCACTTTAAGGAAAGGTATTTCCATGCTAGGAGTTTTAATATGTGATGAGGCCATCATTAGAATTTCGCGAAGACGCGGTATTCCTAAGGTGACGTTCATTTCACCTCTTCCAGCGAAATGGAAGGTGTTTAGGGTCATCTGAGTGGAAGGCTCCCCGATTGATTGGGCGGCTAGGAGTCCTACAGCCTCCCCAGGACAACATAAGCTTTGCATCGCTTTCAAGCGTAGAGTATCTGAGAAACTTCGAGATTTCGAATCGGGTTGCTTTGATTTCGAAACATATGTATCCAAAAGTGTCTCCATGTGATCTGTCAGTGAACCAAAGTAGTGATCCGGTTGGAAATCGCTTGGGGTTGGGTCTACTATCTTGGAAAGGTTGCGTTTGAAAGAGTGTTGAATTTCTGAAGTAGAATTCTGCCACAAATCAAGTATTATCTGAGTTTTCTCGCTTCTCCCAGTTTTGGAATCTATTATTTTTATACTACCATCGATTTTATCGTGGACAGCTTCAGAAAACTGTAAGAAAGAGCCTTTACGACTCTTTTTCAAAACATTCGAGTTTTTCAATACTTTTCGAATAGTTTTCACGCGTTTTTCCAAACGATCATACCCTTCTACATCTTTCAACTGTTGCAACAGTTGCTCATCAATAATAGCACCACAGTTTTCATCCAAAAATGAAAGTTGTGACTTTTTCAAGAACTGCACTTTCGAAATATCCATTCCATCTTCACCATAAAAGAATTGGATCACACTTTGATCTGAATCGCGAACCGTTAGATCATACTCAACTTTTAGACCCTCTAAATGTTTTATTAAACATCTCTGTAGGTACCCACTTCGAGAAGTCTTGACGGCGGTATCGATAAGACCTTCACGACCCGCCATGCAATGGAAGAAGAACTCCTGCGGGAGAATCCCTGTCATGAAGCGACCATCGATGAAACCACCTGCTCGGGGTTGAACATCGAAGGGAATAAAGCTGGGGAGAGATTTGCCGGAGATCATAACCGGTGGGCGTTTGCCTTCCAGTTCGATTTGGCCTAGAAGACAAGATATCTGCATAGTGTTTACTGTTGAACCTTTCGCTCCAGATTGGACCATCAGTTGAAGATTGTTTTCCGGGAATTTGCACAAGAGACCCGCTGGTAGACAGACCCTAAGAGAATAGGTTAGATTTAAATGTTTCAAACGTAAATTAAAGGGTATTACTTGTTTATGTCGTTGGTATATGAATCCAGCTCTTGTTTGTATTGTCGATCAATGATTGATCTGAATTTGGGATTAGTTGCATTCGCCTGTTCTAGTTTTATCAGCAGAACATCTTCAGGAGTTTTCAAAGGTAAATCTACTGCTTTACATGCAGCTCTATGTCCTAAAATTATAAAATTAACTAAATAGTAATAGAAATAACGTCAAATTACATACCAATTTTTCTACTCTCTTTAATAATCTCACTACGGCTCTTATCAGCGTGATCCAGCACTAAAATGTCGTGTACCCCTAAAGTAAAACCCTCTTGCTGCAAGAAACAAGTGAATAATTTCGCAAATGAGCTCAACAACTTAGACGCATATTGTCCTCCGTATAACTAAAATAAAACGAAAAAATATAATCTAATCAAATCGTAATTTGTGACAGCCGCAAGAACAAATTACCTCATACATACAATGAATTAACCCATATGGAGTTGCCCCATAATGAGTTTTATCCAAAACCCCCACAAGAAGTTCTCCTTGTCGAATCACAACTTCCGCTTCAGACATATCATTGTTTTTAAGCGGAGTACCACCCGCCACCCAAGGACGCGCTTCTCTGTTAATCCAGTTCTAAATATGAATAAATACGTTAATTTGTATTTAAGATTTTTTAAACCATCGCTCAAACTTACTTTCACTGATATTTTCGCGGTTGCAGTCAAATTGATTGGTTCCCGACTCTGTGGTATAATATTAATTATTACAGTGGACAATACTTGTTTACCAGACCAAAGCACTTCCGGTTTGAGTATCGTAGGCTGTAGTAGTATAATATTGCCGGGTTTATGCGCTAGGGCTTGATAAACTAATTGGTGATAATCTTGTCTGTTAAATAATATATTTTAGACTTATTTTGTTTGAGTTTTGTATTTAAGAATAGATACCGTTTGAAAAATCGTCCCCGCATGGACAAACGGACTCCTGAGACCATGTGGTCTTGGATAAGGCCGCTTAGTGGAGTTCCATCTTTCGGGACAAGGTATTGGTTGCAGACGTTTGATAGATTATAACCTTCGCTTCGAGCGAGTTCGTTTTGCGGGAAATGAACATTCATTTCATCGCCGTCAAAATCGGCATTGTAGGCTTTACAATTTGCGTAATGTAACCTTATAGTTTTTTCACCTTTTAAAATACGGGCCATATGTGACATTATAGAAGGCTTATGCAAAGTTGGTTGACGATTTAATAATAATATATCACCGTTGCATAAATGTCTGTGTACCTAATTGAGAAATATAGTTAATCTATTACCAAATTAAATATATTAAAAAGGAGCAAGTTTGTGCGGAAGGTGATGGCGCAATACATTTCCCCAAATCCCCAACATAAATCATGATATATATTATTTAAAAAAAAGGAATAACTTACGATTTTAACCCCTTTAAAAGCACCTTTTTCCCCATCCAGCGGTGTTAGCAATCGTTTTAAGATACTCTCTTGTTGCGTTTTATTTTCGTTGATTTTATAAACGATCCCATCACCAAATTCAACCATTTTAGCACCTGGATGCACATTCGGTCCATTCATCACCATTTTTCTGAGTTCTTCAACATTCCAAGACGTTACTGGAACCGGATATGTGAGTTGTTTCGCGAACTCTTCCGGTATCCCGATTTCATCGATGTTTAAATTAGGATCGGGTGTGATAACAGATCTAGCGGCGTAGTTCACACGTTTACCCATCATATGCATTCGAATTATACCACCTTTTTTCTCAATTATCTAAGATGAAAAGATGGATGATCATAATAGGGAAAATAAAGATTTAATTTTAATATACCTGTTTTAAACCTTGACCTTCAGATTTAATACCATAATCTCGATCCATTAAAGTGTCTACATTTGTTTGAAGATGTTGCCATAAATGATGAAGTTTTTCGGCCGCGTTTCCTCCTTGGGCTGCGTCGTAAACGGTTCTCCTTTCCGCGGGCAAATCATTGATATCATCAGTATGAATCATTTGTATCACTGCTCTAAGAAGCATGCTATCTTGTAAAATCGTTTTGTAGATTTGTGTTTGTGGATGTATGACCATTGTTTTATTCACAAAATTGACCTATTAATATTGTTGTTATTTTGTGCTTAAATCTAATCAATTATAATTTGAAAACTACTTACTGGTCTAACATTTGATGGGGGCACTGGAATTATATCAAAATAAAAAACATCTGTTGGATATTCAGATTTGAGCCTTTTCAAAACTGGTACAAGTTCTA
Organism: Nebria ingens riversi; assembly: GCA_018344505.1. Classification (NCBI taxonomy): domain Eukaryota; kingdom Metazoa; phylum Arthropoda; class Insecta; order Coleoptera; family Carabidae; genus Nebria; species Nebria ingens. Next base: position 224,253 of record JADQWA010001375.1, read on the forward strand.
ATATTAATTCTTTATCATTTGCCCAAATTTTCCGTACTAATCGTCTACATGAAATAAATTATAACAATTAATTATTAGTCTATTAAAAGAGCTGTTTGTTACCCCCCATTTAAAGGAAAAGTATGCACAAATTTTCCGTAATAATCGTCTACATTAAATAAATGATAAAAATTAATTATTAATCTATTAAAAGAGGTGTTTGTTACCCATTTAAGGGAAAAGTATACCCAAATTTCCCGTAATAATCGTCTACAGTAAGTAAATTATAAAAAATTATTATTAGTCTATTAAAAGAGGTGTTTGTGAGTCCCATTTAAGAAAAAAGTATACATATATTTTTTAATTATAAGATACTATTAAAAAAATGACTTTTATAGTTTGGTAAACATTGTTGTCAGCTAATATATAATTTAAAACTACTTTGAGAAACTGTAGGTGCCCACGTTGCGCTTGGCGGAACATGAAGCGTCACTGACGGCGAACATTTACCAGAGCCCCGGTGTCAAACAAAAATAAATACGCGAGTAAACAAACATAGTTTTAAGTAGCAAACAAATAAAAATAACGCAACAATAATAATAATTAAGTATATTTAAAACATTCAAAGCACATATAGAGTAGTAAAAAATGTATAATCCTTACCTTGATTCCTCAGGTGTTATAAGTTTGATATCAGCATTTTTTTGTAAGGGGTTTTCTTCATTTACCTCGAGAGTTCTTAAAAATAAACAATTAGATCGTAAACCTGAATAGTCGGATAAATCAACTTACATTTTATCCGGATCGAAATCAAATGTCATGATTTTATGTTTGAATGTTTGTAATTTTACATAAGTAGCTTTACAGTGTATACAACGTTTTTTCACGCGTAATGCAACTAAAATATTATGAATGATTTTATTTCGTAACGATTCAGTAGTTTTATTTAATACATTCGTGTCCGATTCTATCAAAATAAACATTTTTAGTTGATAAATCAGTTTTTTATTAACTTAAATGACTTACTTCCGATGGACTTAGCAATTTTTTCTAATTTTTTTAGCCGGTGCACGGTTTCTGCGTCCAATTCCTCCTCCGCATTATTTTCAGACAGTACTGCATTAACTATACGCTCCATTTCTGTAGCTTCTGTGATCATACCACTATCTAATAGTTGCATTTGAATATGGAATAATCGTTTTAAAAAGTCTATTAATTTAAAAAAGAAAATTAGAAGCTGTTTTTGTTTTTAAATTTATATATATATATATATATAAACTTACGAGGTATTTGCATGCGAAAACATTTCAAACACGTCAATTTTAATATAGTAGCGAGCATTTTATGAAATATTGGATTTACTACCGGTAAGGGTAGTTCGATATACCCGAAATGTCCAGGACAAGTAGTAACTGTTTGACTGCAAGTGGCACACGGGTCGCTTTTGTCGTTCAGCGGCCCTAGGATTGGTTTTCCGGAATAAGTAAGGGTTCAATTTTAATTATATGAATTTAAAATACCTAGGCTTTTATCGTAAAGGCCACCGGGGAGTGGGTACCCCATTGCATCGAAAGCTAGCGGCGTACATATTTTAGTGTTGCACAATTTTTTTAAGTCATCATGCGTGAACATAGAAAATATTATAGATTCTGCATCTATATTGTGTTTAGCATGTACACTACTAGCGGTTTTAGCCATTTTAAAACCTAAATCATATTTACTATTAAACATACAACCTCACTTTTAAATAAAAATCAACAAGTATTTATGTACTCATTGATAGAAATATTATTTATAAAAATATAATCAATAATTTTATAAATATTTAAATAATAATTTACCTTATTTCAACTAAAACTAACCAAACAACTAAACACGTGTATTTCACAACATTACAGACTTCAACACACTCACATGTCATGTAAGCATTTATTCAGGTGATCATTAAACATTGTTGGTGATTGGCTACGGGTGAAACCACAGTTGGCCAATCACAATAAAGCATTTATTCACGTGACCGTTTTTACCAAATGATCACTTCACTAAACCGCGGATCAAATAATGAATTAATAAATATAAATAAATAAATAAATAAATAAATATATATATATATATATATATATATATATATATATATATATATATATATATATATATATATATATATATATATATTAGTATAATATAAAATAAAGTTTTAAAAATATATAAATAATTGTTTACAATATTCTTCTTATATTTTATTTCTTTTTACAAATAATGGTCCATACTACATTATCACAGATCGGAACTCATAAAAAACAAATATTATATATATATATTTTTATACACATGTTACAACATTTATCAAAATAAAAATATCTACAACTGGGCCTAACCATAACTAAAATAATAATTTTATATAACTAATAAATGTACTGAAAACGACAAATATAATTTTTCTGAATTTATAATGATTTTTAGTCATGTACGGCCCAAACGTTAATGTTTATTGAAAGATTTTCACAATATTCAAACAATGTCTAAATTACTTTTCGCAAATACGAAATGCTCACGTGTATTTTTAAACATAAATGAAATAACAATCGAGGTTAATTTTGAGGCAGAGTTTTGTGTTATTTTGTATAGCAGACTCGAATTTGAAAATAACCGGAATTGTTTTTTTATAGTTATTTCTAATTTGCGAATATTTAATATTATGTACAATTTAATTGGCACATATAAATATTATTTTGGCATTTCTAACAGTTGGTTACAGACAGATTCTTTACATATATACATTTTTAATGTTATTTTTAATTAACTTGCAAATTATTTTGTTAAAAAAACAATCTATTTGTTCAAAATAACGTTTTACGTTTGCAATTGAATAAATCGTAAAAATCTGTTCAATAATGCGTTTACAATGCTATTCACCTTAAGGGGTTGGGAGTTTCAGCTGAGTTTATATATTTGTGTCCTAAAATCATATTTGTAATACCCCCTAAGTTGAATGCGCACGTAACAGTCCTTTTAAAGGATATTCACTGACACTTTATGCAAATACTGTTTTTATTTTTTGATTTAATATTTATCTAATTTACGAATGTGTTGTATTGGGGTAATTAAACATAGTACCGCTGCTAAGACCAGCAGAACGGCTTACGAGGGGTTTTGGGGGCCTTCGGGGCATAGTCTGATTAGGAAACACAAAATCACCTGACAAGCAACGGGGCGAAGTCTCTGGAGGGGCCATACTAGAACTGGAAAGTGGAGAACATCGAATTGTAACATAAAAGGGAAAAAAATCTTTAAAAGAAATTAAAATAAACATCCGGAAAACCTTAGTAGAGACCTAATATGAGCTTGAAGCAAAGCTTAATTTAGGCTAAATTATACTTAGAACATCTAAAAAACAATCAAAGTCCAGCTGGAAATAGATTTTAAGCTCTTCTGAAATATATTAAATTGAAATCTCATAAAGCTAAACCGAAAAGAAACTAAACTTGCGCTGAAAAACATTAAAATTCCAATAATAAAAACAATAAAAAAAAATGATCTTACCTTGACCCGTTGGTCGGTTGGCTCATTTGGCGTTGTCGCGTCGGAACGCCCGGTGCTTTTTCGCTTAGCGTCGTTTTCGAGCTGTCCAGCGCAGAGTTACGTCGCATCAGCAAAGACGAGTGATGCGTGGGATTGAGCACGTTCGTGAGATTCGTGTGATGTGGGGGAATGAGAGAATGCGAGGTGGAAAAATTCGCAAGTGATTGCGTTGAGTTTGCAGGCACATGCATTAAATTCGGGTGATTGGAATTATTGTGCGTGATGTTGTAGAGTAAGTGTGTTTGCGAACCGATTGTATCCCGCCTAGGGGGCAAAGGCGGAGGGCTTACCTCCCGTGGTGGTAGAGTTGGAGCGTCTGGTGCTTGTTTCAACTAAGAGTAAAAAAAAAACACTCATTTAACAGATTTATGTGTATAAATATCTAAAAACAGCGAAATAAATTATAAATATTGACCTGTTGTGGTGAGCTGATATCCGAAACACTACTCTCCCGTCTCCGGTTCCTAGGGGGTAACGGAGGTGGGGTCCCTGGTATGGACGAAGTCTCAAAATTGCGATATTTTGGACTCGCTGGTTCAATCGATGCAACTCCTGGACTGGGCAGCGGATTTTTCGGCAACGTAACATCCGTAGGGCTGTGCTGGACCAGAGTTGGACTGTTGGGACCTGGACTGGGGTTCCCTGTGCTAGTCTGAGGGCTGACCACTTGTTGGGACCGCGGAGCCGTTAGTGGGGCTATCGGATCAGGCCTAGTCATATGCCGAGAACTAAACAAACAACTTGTTAGTTTATACTAGTTTTATAAGTTTTAAAAACACTCACTAAGTATTGTTGGCATTGGGTACTCTTGGGCTTATTTGGGGCCCTCGGGAGCTGCGGTCTGGTAACAAAGTTGTTGTAGAAGTGATGCTAGGGCTTCGACTGTGCCCTCCTGAACTGCTTCCTGGCGGGGCGGAATTTATCGTGTTTGCAAGCCAATTTTGTAACGTTATAAAAGCGTTTTGGGTACTGGGATTTGGGGACGTCACCACTGGCTGGTGCGTAGGTGAATTTGAAAGGGGTAAATTGGGTAATGTGGGACTAAGTTGAGAGGTGCCCTGCCCTTGATTGGGCCCTGGAATTTGAACATGCGCGAATACGCTGTAGTCATTCGTGTGTTGATTAGTTGAATGCGGAGGCGTGTCTTCGCCATCTGAGATCGTTGTGGCTAGGGTTAACTGGGACGCTGATGGGGTGGGGCGGACTGCTTTCGGTTTGATGCTTGGACTTTTTAAGGATAAGTCCGGCCATTTTCGGGGCTAAACATCAAATATAATGCGTTTTTATCTAGTATAAATTAAAAATAATGTTGATACAAACTTACAAATTTGGGTGCTTGTCTACAGTGCCTCGGTTCAATTTGTAAACTTTTATTATACAAATAATTTTCAATATCCGTATCAGTCATCTCTTCAAAAGGATTTAGAGTTTCTAAAAAATGCTGTAAACACAAAAATACAAATTTAATTCATAAAAAAAAGTTGGATAACTTTAAATAAATAAATATATTTAATAAATGTCGTACTCGGATTTTTGGCTCCACATTTAAACAATACGGTTGATTTTGGTACTGTTGAATTTCACCGGTGATCTCAGCAACTTTTCTCCGCTTTGAAAAGTTGATCAACTCTGTATCCGGTAGATAATCCGAATTTCCTTCTTCTATGTGCAATATATTCGTAAGATACATCCCGAAGAACGGTACACAAGGTGGATTAATAGATCTCAATTTTTCTTGATATTTTTTAAAGTGATCGCTATTCAATTCGCGACATTCCTCAAGCGCTTTCTTAAACGGTTGCGGAATTGCCTGGAAGGTGAACTTCAACCGGTGCACCGCTGCCGAATCCATCGCAGCCACCACCGCAAGAACCCCATTGAAATTATTAAGTTCTTGCAACACAATCATCACCTCGATGATCCGAGAAACAATCGCGAGTCGTTCTTCAAAGTTTTCAGTTTCTACGATATTTTTTTCCAGCCATCTCGTAAACTGTAGAGGCGAAACATATTATATAAACCGAAAATCTGTTTATTTAGAAGAAGTACTTACGTTGTTGGTGTGTTTGATGATTCTGAGAAGATTTGGACTGGATGTTTCTTTATCTTTTTTTGTCCAAACCGAACCGACAAGTTCTGCAGGTTTAACTGTTCGGTAGAGCTCGAACTCAAGGATGGTCAACTGTCGCGCAATTTCAATGGGGTGAAGAGTTAAAATACCGTATTGCTCTTCGCCGCAGTTTAAATGCCATTCGATTGGAGGTTTCGATCCATCAAACGCGAACTTAATCAGTCGTTGTGAATCAGGTTCACACTAAATCATCAAAAAATTAAAAATAAAACACTAAATTAATATTTAATAAAAACAAACTTTTCTCTGGATGATTTTTAAAACTGAATCCACCCATTTTCGCATACTTTTCCCATTCACGGTATCCAGAAATGTCTGGAGACGTTCCAACAATGTTGGATCACGTTCGAAGTCATAGAAATGATGGTCGACCCAATGGCGTAACACATTCAAAACTCTAAACCAAATAAAATGGATAACATATTCAAATCAAAACTAAAATCTAATAACATACCGAAATTGAACAGGTTGACAATATTCCTTTCTGTATCGTTTCCAATCTTCTCGTTGTGAATTCTTCTGGATTTTCTCCGATTCGCAATTATCTGTGTTCTTCTCAGATTCGTACACAAGACTCGGATCAGGAATATCGAATCGCTCGATCAACAACTCTAATAACTCAGCCGGTTTGCAGAAACTTCGGTAAGTTGTCAAAAACGTACGCACAAACATCGGATCGGCGTAAATATGATACGTGAGTCGTTCGATTAGTTTATATAAGGTGGCCCCTTTGATTAAGGGAACACCTCCGTTTTCGCGTTGCTCTAAAATGATGTTGTTTTTCGAATCCGGGTCCGAGAATTTATAGATTTCCGGACTTGGGAGTTTTAAAGGGTGTTTCTTTTCGATGTCTAGTAAGATTGAATCTAACGTTCGTTCCAGCATGGATTTGGTGTTTAACATCACCAAATCGGCCATCCAGTTGTTTTTGTCTTCGGGGGATTTTGTAGCTAAGATTACAGTGGGTGGAATGCGCGGTGCGATTTCGAACGCGTTTTTGAGTTCTTACAAACGAATAAACATGTGTAATTTAAGTTGGCTATGTAAAGTTCAAGATTATTCTTACCTTCTGTGTCTGGTAGATCGATGATCTCGACTTTACGGATGAAGAAGCGCTCTTTGAGTTTGCATTCCGGATGACTTGGATGAACCGAAGACTGTCGTCTTGAATTTGGTTTACAGAGAATCAGTAAACCGTCAAACAAGAACACACGGCGTTCTGTTAGACGTTTTCCTGAACTGACTTTCATTAAAACATCCTCTGAAATCATAAATAAATATAAATTTGCAAGAAATAATCATCTAGAATATATTAATACCTCTAATAAATTCATTGCAACATTGACCGATGTCTTTCGATTCCCAATTATCAATTGTTCTTTGTAGTTCATTTGTTTTTTCAATTGCGGCTTGTCGTCGCATTCGTCCATGCATTCGTACACCCACATCTCTGAAAATACGACGAATATTCAATGTATATTTAATAAGCTCACAATCGTGATACAACATACTTTTTCGGTAACGCTGGTGCTGTTTGCCACAGCTCCATCTGCAAAGGTTTCAGAAGCCCTTCGACTTGCTCCAAACTCTCGCCATCCTCAGCCAAAGGGCTCAATTTATGCAAAACTTTGACGTACTCGAAATAGAGGAAGCAATGCCACAACGGTCCAAGAAGCAATTTGGGTAAATAATATTTTACAGCCTCCCGGAAGCCGTGTCCGGCAGACTGAAGAGCCGCACATACTTCCGGTCGGTTCACTAATTTATTTAGCGCTTCGCGAGATTGCGGCGCCGTGATATCACGGGCATATTTACCATAAACATCGAATTCGGCCGCTTCTGCAAGTTCTGCACAAAACCATTTTTATCACCTCACTTTTCGAGCCCAATTAGTCTATCTCCACAAGCATACTCAGTTACTAACATATCAAACACTAATATCTGGGAATAACTCAAATCTCATCAAAAACCCACCAATATTTAGATCAATTAAGATCAATCGCGCAATAAATTACAATATTTACCATTAATAAATGGTAACAGAAGCATATTCCTAATCAATATCAAATATTAAGCAACCCGTTTTACAATTTGGCAAAATGGTTACATAACTCAGATAAATTATTCTATTTTAATAAAACATTTGTGCTAATATTATTATAAAATGGGGCTGGGTAGGGGGACACCATATTTAAGGGGGCTTACCCTCAAAGCAGCTTCCGATGTAGGGTAGTTGTTGTTCTTCAGTCATTTCAATGACGTCCTCTAAGCTCCCTAGTAATGTTACAGTTAATTCGTAAATGTCCATAATGTTGGAGAATATCAAGTCCAATTCCTGGAATTTGGACATAAATAGTGGTATTAAATGTGTATGACTGTTGAGAGACGCGCGTGAGGTTTAAAAATGTGAAATATATATAGCATAAAATTACCTTTGTGTCACAAATTAATTTAGCAATTTCTTCCCGAAATACTTTGATCAACATATGCAGATCCCGCAAATATTGTTTCTCATCATGCATGAGATCCTTAACGACCTCCTCGTACGTGAGCGAGGTCCTAGGCGTTATAGGGTCGTCAGGAATGAGAATATTTGAGAAACTATTCGAAGACTCTTCCTGATAGAACAGATCCATGAGGGCCTATAAGAAGAACGGATGTTTGGAAAAACTAAATAACTTTCGAACATATTTTGTAATCAAGTGCTCAAAATTTGGAATTTATTAATTTAAGAAATAGATTTTTGGGCGTCAATGCGTTTAGAAAGGGAGCAGCGCTAAGTGAAAGCGCGGTATAAGTATTTGTAGGACGCTAAGTGAGAAGAATTTGTTTATTAAATAATTTTCAAAAAAAAAACCACATCGAGTAACGTAAGTAGTGTTGTTTCTGCAACTAAATAAACAGAGCAGCCAGCAAAATAAAGTAGAAATAACTAAATTCAAATTAAAGTCACTAGAAAATGATTGAAAAATAGAAAATGGGCTAAGCTAGTGTGAAAAGTGTTTGAAGAATTTGAAATAACTGAAAACCAATCAAACAAATCGATAGATTAGAAATAAATCGATCATGCAACATATCGACACGAGAAATAGATTTAGGCGGACCGAAATAAAACGGTGAATTAAAGAAACGGAAAAACTCGTTACCTACCGTGTATGAACTGGTCTGAATGCGTGAAAAAGCATAAAAGCAAAAAATTAAGCGAACACTGTCCAATAATCACACTAATTATTTAAAATATTCATCAAAAAATCACAAATAAAATACAATTTAAAATCAATTTTATTTCGAAAAGTTTAATTCTCAAAAAAAAAAAAAAAACAACAATAATAAAAATATGAAAATTCCCAAATATATGAACCGTTTTGTCGATTTAAAAATAAACAGTTTACCTTATCGGCGCACATGGACGTTTTGACATCCTGGCAGGTGATTTCGACATGCCGAAGTTGTTTCACGTAATTCCCCGCTAATTTGAGAATATCCGCGCTGATATATTCCAATACTGCCACCAAAAATAGGGACACCGATGTGTCCACTTTAAAAAGCAACAGTTCCTGAAAATTCCAAATAAAATTTATCTAAAATATCACAAGCGCCTATACATAGAAATGTTTAATCATTCGAAAACTATTAACGCATATATTTGTTGTTAAAATCATTTTATGTGTGTCTATGAGGTTGCATGCAAGTGACGTCATAATGTAAGTTTCATTTAATCATTATTCATGTGTTTTACAAAGGCAAATAATTATTAATTGTAGACATACTTGCTTGTATATTTATTAAATATAAGTGCGTAATCTATTTCTAAGGGGCTTTTAAAAACGTTTAAGAGCCTCTGGAATCTTAGGGGCACGTTCTGATTTACGAGAATTACTTTTAAGCGTTCTCGGAATCCAAAAAGCTCGTTGTAAAAATTGTTTAAAAATCAAATTTTATTCGAAAAGTAACTTACTTTTTGTAGTAATTGATGTATTCGATCGACCGGAAGTACCGATTTCTTTTTGCCCCTATCAAGGGCGTCCAGAGCTTCTTTAAGGGCCCAACGATCAATTGGGGTAGGGAATGTGTTTCGGACCCTAAATTCGACGTCCTAAATACGCGAAATACATGTAAACAGTATAAATCGCCCCATTTTTGTCGTGGATTTTCAGGTAAAATGATTGATTTACCTGTACAGTGTGGGGCGAAGGTTTCGCACATAGCATAGCCAATAATCGAAGACACAAACTTTCAATATACTCCAAAGCGTCCTCCCGCGCTTCTAACGAAGGGTGCACTTGGTCTAGGACCTTTTTAAAAACAATGAAACATCTCTAACAATATGTAGGTACAATTAAACAATAAGAAATAATTGCTATGGTATTGAATAACACAATATATAATTCAGTAGTACGTCAAAGATATATTAAATAATGTTGTTTTATGTAAAACGATTGAATTTAAATAGAAATTCATTATTATTTGGGGGTTTCCATAAAAAGTTTCAAACCTTTTTTAAGGAGTTGATAAAGACTCCTTTCCATTTCACTGCATTTTCCTCCGACTCAAAATCATAACTATGAACATCTCCAACGGTGATCGGAGTGGAAAACATTATTATAATCACACAATCAAACTCGAAAATTAAATAAAACAGTATATTCCGCCATTATCATGGATCACTCATTTGTAAGAAAAAAAATAAGTAAACGGAAAATAATAAAAACACATTCAAGCCGCTGGGCGACCACAATATCCACACCATTTACGTGATATTACACATATTCACACTTGATTCGCGCGTTTGATGTGTCAGTTTATCGTGCATATTATCCGAAAAACTAACATAACAAAAATATCACTTGTCTTTCCCGTCAGATTATGAACGCCATTTTGCTAAAATCGAACTGTACTTAGGGTCTTTGTCTTTTGCATTGTGTGTCAAATAAGTTTGCCTTTGTCGCACTCATTAAATACATGCGCATACACACTTGTCAAAATGGACTATCTTTATCGTACACATTGTAAGGTGGATGCAACCAACTTTGTTTAACTGCGTGCGTAAAACATTTTGACATGCGTACTAGAACAATCAATACTTGTAACAGGGGTATCCAAAGCATTGACGTCAACATGTCTAAAAGTTTAATGCAGATTTTTAGCCGCAAATATCAATAAATCAGCTTGTTTCATTTTTTAAAAAAGAGTAGATTAGTTATAGTTGTAAATATAATATAAAAATTAGGAAGGAGATGCTAATTTTGGAGGTTTCTTTAGGTGGTTGAATTCAAGTATATCTGTGGTGGTAGCCTCTGCCTTATACTATTCGCAGTGTATTAACACTAACAAAATAATGTTATTGTATTCAAACTTGCGTGTTTTTCTATTATTTTTTCGAAAAATAAATACAAGTTTTTTATACAATAAATTAATAAATAATCTATCTAATTCACAATTTACAAAAATAATACGTTCACAGTTTAAGTACATATAAAATTACCATTAATAAATTAAATAAATATATTTTTACAAAATAGCGCCCATAAATATGCTGCGTTTATTCATTTAAGTCATTTGCTGCCGAAGAAACACAAAGCGATCGTGACCAGTGAAAATAATACTGATATGGTTTGAAATAAATAAAAATTGGCCGATTACATTTATAAAAATTAATTTTTCTCATATTGTTGCTGCTCATTGAATGGATTCTGGTCTTGCGAATGATTGAACACGTATAATCTTTCGAGGAGACTTGCTTCAGAGCGCCGCCTTCGACCACTAAGGAGAAAAATAAACAATATTTAGCATTCAATCATATTCAATAACCGCTTAAAATATCAAAAAAATCCATCTAGAGTGTTAGCAATCCATTTGTTTTGTCTACGAAATCAACGAAAAAATACCATTTAAATATTTGAATTTTTAGCAACAGTTCAAACAATCGCCACTAGGTGCCACGACTAGTACTAAACTAAATGATTTGTTTAAATTTTGCATATTATGTAACTAATCAAATAATGAATTAATGATCAAAAATACAAATGTTGCTAACAATATTCAATTTTATTTATTAATTTATAATACAACAATCTACAAATAAGCTACAATTTTTCTACATGTTAAAACACAATTAATTTGAATTTGAACAATTACAAATTGGGATTTGACAAGTAGAAATGGATTGTTCTTGACTATACGGTTCACTAGTACAAAATTTTAATATTAAACCTAAGAAATTCGGTCAAAAATATATCAAATACACTTACATCCTTTGAGGGTCCAGTTTTCCAAAGCCTAATGGCACCGTGACCAGTTTACCAGCCATCTTTGATAGAGCAATTAGGGTTTCCAACTCGGCCATACGTTGATCAGAGACCCTTTTGACTCTGTAACAATATAGGATATTTATTAATAATTAATACAATATTATTTGTTAGTGCGTTAGCAAATAAGCGCAATTTTGTCAGAGACTATTTTATATGGCGTAGGAAGAATAAATTTTAATACGCAGGGTAGCTTCCAACGTTATGCTCTATTTCTGTAGATAATTACGAATTTATTTGTTGATAACATTATAAATAAAGACTTTTTGGAGCTATGTTATACTTTTTTTCGTCACAGAAATGATATGAATTTAATTAAATATAAATTACGACAGTCCTTGATAACAATGATAAGAAAAATAGCCAGAAAAGTACGTTGACTTATTTAAACAGTTAATAGGACGTTGTGCAATATTTATATATATATATATATATATATATATATATATATATATATATAATTCTGAGTTTTTTTATACGTAATAACTAATAGTATTGTTCATATGAAATTTATTTCGTTGGAAGCCTAACATGTATTTTATAATGCCCCTAAGTTAGCAGCAACAATTGTGCTCGATTTGTATTGCGAGTTTCATCCATTTAGGAGTTTTCTTAAGATATTTTTTATTCCCTGATTATTTTTAGTTACAAGGACATTATGACAGCATTTGAATGAATGAATTGGATATTATCAAAGGATGAGGCAATAAATTTTACAATCTAATTAATATTTACTATCAATTTTAGTTGATGACTGCGTTTAATAAATTTCATCACTTATTTAACGTATAAGAAAAAATCGAAATAATCATAATTTCCATAAAAAATGTGTATATAAACAGCAAAACGTAATTTTACTATAAAACCAGTAATACTATATGTTTTTAATTTAAATAAAAAAGCCTGAAATATAAATAAATATATTTTTTTAATTAACTAAATTATAAATGACGTTTTTTGAAAAAAGTTTATCAAATAGAACTATAAATTTTAGTTTTATTTATTGTAAATAAAATAGAAGATTAATGCATTTATTCATGATTTAAATTAGTCGAATAGTAATAAATGATTTGTATCTTATACTATATTTGGAGCTTTATACTCTGAACTTAAGAATGAACGTAATAAATAATAAATGTGATTTAATTTAATTTTAAAAACGTTCCAAATTCTTACCGTATTGGGGGCCGTGCAATTGCATTTGAAACCAATAATAACACTACTGTTAAAGCAATAATTTGCAAACTTAAAAACTTCATAATTTCTGTTCAGAGCACAATGCACAATGTATTTAACAAAATAACAATTTAATAACAACCGAAACTCTTGTTTAACTCTTAGCCTGTTCCGTAGAACGTTCGGTTACTGAATGGTAAGTTATACTGCGCTGTCGTGGTTATATAGGCAATACGGTTAGTGTCTTACGCTAAGATTTGCTCTCAGATTGACTTTCAGATAATATGAACATTGTCTGAGCTGTTCAATAGATTTATTTCATCAGAAAAACCTACTTGTTCCGTAAAATTATATAATTAATATATAATTAAATTCTCGGAAGGTTAAAAGATTTTTTTTTATATGCTACTCATTTGGCAAAAAGAATGTCGTCTTAATAATTCATCAAAGTATTAAATTTGATGTATTTGATATATTTATTTAGAGTATCTACCACCCCAATTATTCAGATGCATGACGTCATCAAACTTTACAATGACTAATATACAACTTATTAACTTTCTTATACCAATGTATATAAGGAAAAAAATGTATATTGATAATAAATAAATAATTATTTTTATAACTTCTAAGGAACACACTGACATACGTATATAAAAAACAAACAACTTCTATATATATGATATAGCACTTGTATAGTAAATTACAGCGTATACACAAGTGTAATTCCAAAAAATATGACTAATCTAAACTACTTACATCTATTGCAATTTTAACGGAACCAGTTTTTCCCCAGATCAAGGTTCCACCATAGATTGAATATTAATCTAGAATTAATATTGATTAATTATTACTCAAAATGGTATAAATTTAATAATAAAAATATCTTCTTAAATATAATATGTACTGCAACCCGCATTACATCTATGCGAAGTAGAAAGATGTATTTATGACCATTTTATGACCTTTTCATGACCATATGATGATTATAAGTATATAACTATAAGTGCCTTTTACTCATTTTTGATCAACATTTATTCGATTTTAATTGATTAATTGCTAATTTAATTATTTTATAAGCACAAAAATATATTAGCTGCTGAATTTGTAATATAACTAATATTTTCGAATGTGTCGAATAGTAAATGTGAATAACTAGTATTTCAATACAAACATAACATGATGCCTATTCCCATCATATGAGGTGGCAAAAAACCCGACATTCATTCATTTCTTGACCAGCTATCACCATTCAAACTTCTTTTGCGTCATTCAAATTCATTCACGGTTCATACATGACTCTCCTATTCCACTTGCTCTTTTGTGCAACTTATTCCAGTGTCGATGCCGCCGCACTCATTTCTCACAACTAAACCGAAATCTTTTATCCGGCATTCTTTCAACATGATCATATTAGAGTCTCGCCTATTCTTCGTACGACAATGTTTACAATATATACAACTGCCCATACACCCACGTATTTCTCTTAAAATTTAATAATATTTTCACCAAAGAAATTAAACATTTGATAAATGTTTAGCAAATATGTAAATTGCACCTAAGCAAAATTAAAAAGAACGCCAATTATAACTAGAAATGTCTGGATATTTAAATTCAGTTATACCCGGTTTTCAATAAGATATAATCATGTTTAAAATATATATGGTATGTCTCATAATATTGTGAAATTAATCAAAAAAATAGTAATTAATTTAACTATGATACAATTAGAGGTGACTTAATCCCTAGACCTACATCAAACTACCCCAAAACGTCTATTGATATTAGTTAGAAGGTGCCGGAATCATTAAAATTAACTTTGTGGTTTAAAGTTAGCTTAAATTTAGTTTTAATCGAAATTTGATTATAATTCAACTTTAAAGAAGCTTGCTCAAGGTTTTTCTAGAAAAACTATCAACTATTATGAACAGAAAAATTCAAAATATATTTCTGTGTAGCCCCTAAAGAGATTTATTTTCATCTGTCAATATTTTTCTAAGCTCTAACGTTACGAATTTGAGACACTAGTCTTTGACAGTATTTTGTAAAGCTTTTCTGGTTGAGTTATTCGAAGAAGCTTAATATCATTTTTAGTTGGGAAATGTTTATATTCTAATTCTAATTGTTTATTAATTGTTAAAAGTTAAATTGCGCTTTTAATAATTAATTAAAAATGAGGGTTTACGGTTTAAATTATTAATTAAAAATAAGCAACGTTTTTAAATTATGTTGATTATGTGCAATTGAGTCTAGAGGTATTTTTTTCTATATGTACTCTTGTGCCTGGGGTTATTTTGTTTTTAAATGTTGTTGTTAGGTTATTATAAGCGATAAATCAGGTTAAAGTTTGGTAAATGTAATAGATAATGCAACAATAATTCCTAAATTATTTAATAAATGTTATTTATTGCAATATTGGGAAATTATGTAGTACTATCTTGGTTTTGTTTTTGTTTATATTAGAGTTTTTGGGGATTTTTAAAACTAAAAATAATTTAATTTATAATAAGTAAAGAAAAATATTGCGACAAATATAATTAAAGTTGTTTCAATAAATTGACGAAATTTGACGTATTTGAGTGTCACAAACTCGGACTTTTATTGTTGATAATGTCAATTTTGATTCTAGCGTATTGAACTCTGGCTTAATTTTAATCTCTGCCAAAGGCGAAATAATAATAACAAACACAAAACTATAAGCGTCATAAAATATAATTAAAGTTTACTAATAAATAAAAGTGGCAAACCCCCTCATAGTGTGTATTGGCTCGACGATAAAAACAGAACAAACATATAGCGAATTAAATTTCCACGTAATACCTACAGGTACAATTTTTCTCAATTTTTAAACAGAATAGATTAGAATTTATCTGTCCATTAATGCATTGAGAACATCGGCGCCATATGTTGTGAAAAATATCGAGAGGAATTTTTATAAAATACAAAATATATGTAGATCATAATTGATTATCCGTCCAAACCAGGGAAAAAGTTTTCCTGCAATTAAAATGGTAAATAGTTTATTAAATATTTTATTTAAGAGTTCATACTCATCTACGACGTCATTTTCGTTTCGTTTTGTCGAACATTGAATAAAAATTCTTAATCCTCCAATAATAGAATTAAAATCGAAGTCTGCTAACAACAGATAACATTGAAAAACTATATATAATAGACGAATTAATTAGTTCAATTGACACTAACTCTATTTTAAGGGCCTTGCCAAAATGCGAACCATAACCACACTTAATAGACACCGTCTGAACTTAGCGAGCCTAATTTAAATTAAGGTTAAGTTTAAACTACAATTAATTGTGTAAATCCAATCAATTGGTCGTTAATAAGTTTGTCATACTCTAACAATGACTTAAGGGCACTGTTGGGGTGAGTTGAAACATAGGGTAACACGAACCTCTATTTATATACCCACCCAACTCCTTCAGGAAACTTTATACAAGACCGAGGGTTCATAACTTAAAACAAACTACACACTAATTTGTAGATCATTATTGAAAATCACATTTAAAATTATATAGTTACATTAATTTGGTACTAAATACCAGAAGTGTATTGTGTTTCTAGAGAAAATAGACACAAGTGTCATAAAAACATGTAATTAATTAGTATTTCTACATAAAAAAAATAATCAAATTGTCAATTGATATTTTTAAACTGTTTTGATTCATTATCAAATTTCATTACTTAATTGTTTAAACCCGAAATTCAATTGAAGCTCCTAATTGAATCGAGCCCCCAATTTAATTATCATCAATCTCAACAACATTATATCCTAAATATAAACAATATATGTATATATATTTGTTATATTACTGACCAGCTCTTTGCTATTAATTTAAATATATCAAAATCAAATTTTTGGATAACCCAATACGACCTTAGGGGCCGTGTAAAATCGACCTATTCCTGATAACAAAAAAAAATGTAAACTATTTCTGATCAGTTTTCGTAATAACTTCCACAAACAAAAATTGCATTTACATGTTGCGCCTAAAACCTTTAATAAGATCCTAAACTACTCCTAAAAACGAAATAATATATAAAACAATTCTAGAATTCCCATAAAAATGTTTTAACTTCGCCGAAACGAACGTCAATTATTAATTTAATTATATATCGATGATTTAAATCAATTATAGAAATTACTAGGCGTAAAAGCATTTTTAGTAGACAATTGCGTCCTTTCATGTTTCCTAATTTTATTAATATGATAAAATATAAATTGAATAGGTGTTTTGTACTTTTTATAACGATATAGTTGGATAAGAGTATAAAATTGGTTTGCGCCCAATGTTTGGCAACCCGCGACGCATACAGGTGGTTCAGTTGCTTGTTTAACAATAATGAATGTTTCTAGAGAAAATATTGGTACTAAATTGGTGGTCCTAAGAAAATATACGTATCTAACTGATGTTTACCAAATATATTATAGCGTTTTTGTAAAATATAAGAAAGCTTTTAAAAGTGTAACACTTTTTTGTATATTAAAGTAAACATTATTTAATTATCTAATTATTATGGTTAATGTTTATGCATGTGTGCAATTGCATTTTAGCAAATTGATAATTTATTGCATTGGAAATAAATGTATTTTGTCATCAATTATTGTAAATAACGAAATACGTCAAATATATTGGAAATAGATTTTTTTTTTTTTTCCTAGTTGAATTGTTGGCCTTTGACAAAATATATCTTTGAAATATATCCTCCACCGAAGGTTTCGAGTTACATTTGGAATATTTTATTGCGGTTCTATTCGATTTTGAATGTATACAATTTTATTGCTTAAAATATACATTTTAAAACTGTTTTTATATATTTTGGGCAAATCAGGGCATCTTAACAAATGTATCCTCAATGAGATATTAAATAAATAAAAAGATATATGTGTGTGTGTGTGTCAGTGCCCCCACTCCCCTTAACACTCGTGTGTGTGTGTGTGTGTGTGAGAGAGATGGAAAGAGAGAAGTGGCGTGATAGAATGATTTAAAACGAAAGTAAATTGTTATCATTTTATATATATATATATTTATACATATATATGTGTATATATAATATATATATATATATATATATATATATATATATATATATATATATATATATATATATATATATATATATATATATATATATATATATATATATATATATATATATATATATATATATATATATATATATATATATCATATATATATACATATATATATACATATATATACATATATATATATATATATATATATATATATATATATATATATATATATATATATATATATATATATATATATATATATATATATATATATATATATATATATATATATATATATATATATATATATATATATATATATATATATATATATATATATATATATATATATATATATTCACGATTTGTTTGAGTGATATTTATTTAAAGTTAATTAAATTTTACAAGCCGGAATCCCGATAAAGAAAATACGCAGTCTAATGTTGGCCTTTTTTGTCTAAGACCCCTACAATATTCTTAGGTCACACGTTGCCTAAGGTCAAGTGTCTAGCACGCATTGAACATAATTTCAGCGCGTATCCAGAATGTATTTGAATACTCATGATTCATTTGCCAAATAAGAAAAAAGAATTCAATCCTATTTTAATATGCAAAGTTCATCGAGAAACATGTATCTAATTAGGATAATTGGCATTCCTTTCTTAAGCAAATATGAATTAGAAATTAATTAAAAACACTCAATTAATTATACAAATCAAAAAATGTACTTAGATTAAATTCGAACACATTTAAAACTACGTACAGTAAATGGGGATATGATATTTCGCGTCAATAAAAAGCCGGTCACCGGAATGAGGAATCCGGGTAATATATTTTATTAATTTAATTAAATGTTTCGAGCGTAAAAATAGGCCATATGAGTGTATCACATGAATGAATGTATTAGTTGTGTTAAATACCAGAATACTATTGTGTTTATCGCGATAAATAATTGCGATTCTAACCTACACGATACAAATGGTGAAAACCTTTTTAAGCTGATTTATCCCATACACAAATACATTTCTTGATGTATTTGATAAAAACTGTAATATTCTACGTGATTTAAATACAAAACATCGATGCATAAACTTTGATTGACATTCGTAATACATATGCCACAAACATGAAAGCCAAACAATACACATATGAAAATCAAACAAAATTAGCATTCTCCGATAACATATATGTACATAACATCAGGAAATCATTGAAAATCGCATTGATTTTTACAAATATAGGTAGAAATTCAAGTACTCACTCATATCTCCGGTGCAAATTTTTAGCATGGAAAAAACATTGATTAGCACTTTATTATAGTTACTTTTAATCAGAAATGTAAAAACCATACTCTGTGATACTTAATTCTACTATACGATGTACACAAGCATCACAAATAACTGTGCAAATATTTAATTTAGATTTTAATTACAACAACCATGTCTGTCATCATAAAACGTCAAACAATGTTGGTGCACGGTGGCGCCAACTCATATCAAACGCTCGAACTTAATTACAACATATGTTAAAAATAAATTGTTTAAAATCATATTTTAGTTTATTATTACACAAAATACCCTCGAATTTATTTATAAACCATAAAAACTCATATTCTACTCCCTCATACTGGTTTAAAACTTAAATATTAATTAATAATCGAGATTTTGAATGATTTTTAAACATAAGTTGTGTGGTTTTTATGCGACTTTAAGAACGATTTGGAACGAGAATTGACTTTTTGGGGGGCGGGATTTTTTAGAAAAGATCGTTGTAAATGAGACGGTACAAAAATTATATTTACGAAACTCACACAAACTTAAGTATCACATTGACAACCATTATAATTATGCGTACAACACTGTAAAAATATAACAATTCTTAACAATATTAATAACTAATTCTATACGCCTAAGCTCAACAATGTATGAATTACTGTATAAAAACAGAATGTACATTTTTAGGTCGCTCATTGTTACCTTGCAAAGTATTGTCAAAAACAAAATGGCAGCCAAACTAATAAGGCGTCGAATAATAAATTAGATTGAACCCTGTTGAGGTGATTGTTGTAGAAATTAAAATTGATATGTTAAACCGCTGTTATTGTAATTTAATTTGATGTAATATGAGTTTGTTTAAATTATATTTTTAATTTAAACAATGCAAGGCATATTTTGACAACAATTTAAATTTATTAAGACATTAATTATCAGTTTTAATTAATTAATTAATCAGTCAGGTATATCAATGGATATGATAGGTACAACAGGCTTTAATAAATCGCATTTTTTCATTAGTCGCTTTTCGAATTTTGATGTGTGTTGCGCTTGCATTTCAAGTGTTGCGCTATTTTGGCTTTGTGTTTGGGGGTCTTCGTTGTTGTATGCAATATTAGCGTACTCCTGCAGCAGGGGGCATGCCCCCAACACGAATTGGCAGAAATCTTTTCGGATACCGAACCACCCTTTACCAAAATCGCATGATTAATTTTGCTGACAATGTATTGCATTAAACAAAATGGCGTATGATTTAGTGCACAATTTATAGAAAATGGCGCATAAATAAAACAAGATGGCGTATTCCTACTACATAGCACGCTAAGTAAACAAAATGGCGCCACTGTATAGTGTTTGTTTAAAAATATATGATACTTTTTACTTACATTTGTTGCCTCCTTTGGCCCCAAAAGACATTAAAATAAGCGTAGTATATGATATGAACAGTGGACTCACGACAGCAATATAATTCATCGCAATATCATCATCTAATTTATTTGCGAGTAACACCTAAAACAATTATAGATTATTTTTGGCTTGTTTTCCTCTCAAAAACAACTCAAAAATACCTGAAATATGAGTATAGGAATAACAAGAAACGTATACCCTAACGCAGTGTGAAACCCCATACGTCTTTGTTCAGCGTTCACACCGGGGGCACGTAATAAAATACCAGCTACGATTATTGTGTAAAGTACACCAACCTAAACAAAATGGCGAAATAGCGTCGGTTTATAAGTTTTAAACAACTTAAAACTAGAATCAATATTTATGTAAATACTATATATACCAGTGATAAGCACATAATAATCCATAATGGAACGAACACAACTTCCCAACTCCACGCGATAAAACCATCTAATCGTAACGCCAGGAAAATAAACTGTAAAATATTCACAGCGCAGAACAATTCAAGCTGAAAACCCCAAACGAAAGTCAATTAAAAACCACAAAAGAATCATTAAATTACGCACCTCAAATGACCGATCATGTTTAACAGCCCAAATACAAACAGCTATCGATACAATCGATATAAAAATCAATGGAATAAAAACTAAAATCCATAAATGTCGTCCTGATTCCAGTTTATCGCAAACCAACAGCTCAAACATTAATAATATTAAATGTAATGCTAGGCTTATTAACATAGATTTGTAATGGACGTAGGCTTCGCCCTCTAACCTAAAATTCAGTATAAAAATAGGTCGAACACAGCGAAAATTAGGCGATAACGTACCGAAAATGTGGATATCTCCACCAAACATAACTACCTACAGTCGCTCCACTTATAACCAACACTTTCCACACCCAAATTGGTGTAAATACGCACCAATACGACCATAATAAATAATTATCCAAACGTAACGCGAATAATATTGTAAATATTAACAAACAACTATGAACAACGAATTTACTAGAAATAAACATACAAACACCTATTATTATAATCACTGTAACAATGAAATTAAAAGAAAAACAATCACAATTTTGAGGTTATTCATCTCTAGCGTAGAATTACTGTTATAACTGCATTAGTTCTAATTATTTAAACAATTTTATGTAGTACCTGGGATTGAAATCTTGAAATAATCTTAATAAATTCATTGTAAATCTAGGTGCTATTATAGACAACCATTCAAGACACCGCCATTTTGTTTCAGCTATGTTTGTAAACAAAAATTAAATAAATTCCAAACCAAAATCAAATTTAATTAATTCCCCTAAAATGCCCTAATTGCAAATACCCCTCTATTAAATTAAGAATAGATGATTGTATTTAAATATTAAATAGTTTTTCAAATTCATTTGTAAATGACTCAAATATCCTTTCTTTAAAATTAAATATAATCCTTCACCCTACCACTACCAGAGGAAAATAACTCAAAATATGAAGAAATGTTTCGTTTTTGTGTTACAAAGACTTCTATAGGGCTGTAAACATATGGGAATACTTCAAAAATTATTTATTTGTTTTACATTATTTACAATAGAGATAGGAACATGCCCAAATGACACGATTAAATCAAGAATTACTTCTAATCATTGGAAAATAATCAATTTTTAGTACTGTCCTCTTAAAAACTTCTTATTTTATACTGATATATCTAAAAATATCGATGGCTGTTACCAAACAATATTTTTATGTATGTACACCTTAAAACTAAGTGCAATTTATTATATTATATGTAAAACTATACTTTATACAGTCAATCACGCACTAAAAACGACAAAACGTTATAAATATTCGAAAAATTAAAGTATTCTATGAAATATTCAAAGAAAAAGAAAACAAACCAATATTTACAAAGTTGAATAAGATTTCGAATATTTCTAACTAGAACTTTAATATAAACTCGTATAAAATTAAATAATATTTAGAACACAATCCAAAAACAATCCCAAAGTTGTGCCGGTCCAAAAAAACAGTTCAGTTTCTTTGTTTGTTTGTTTTTTTTTTATTATTATTATTAATAAATATAACATAAAAAATGTTTGAATCCTAAAATATATAGGCGAAGAATCGAATATTCGAAAAACTATTTGTATTTATTTAATCTTGATACGTTTAAAAAAATAAGTGTCCTTTTTTAACGGTCGTAAGTGTTTTAATCTGCGTACACAATAAAATGTTGGTTATCAACATCGGCGACTTCAACTTGCACAAATTGGGGCTGTAATGTTGGAGTACTTACGGAGGACCGGTTCAATTGGTTTCTAGATCTTTAGAAAATAGAAAAAAAAACAGTTCTTTTATATAAGAAAACATCTTAAAATCATTTCAGGGCGGAAAATCAAATAAATCGTGTTCGCAACACATATTGTTGAACTTGAGGCGTAAATATGTTTTATTATTATAAATAAATAAATAAATAATTTTTGGGAGTTGTTTCAGGGTTTATAGTTTCGATTACTTACTTGGCTTTAGCATGTGTTAAAATATGACTCTTAAGATTCGTAGATTGGGCGAATTTCTTATTGCATCCGTCGAATGGACAAACGTACGGTCTGTCGCCTGTGTGAATTCGTACATGGGTCCTAGAGGCACAAAATACTCCATATTGGAACAAAAATACCTAACACCACCCCAAAATAATCAATTTAAACATCAAAACCAGTAGAAGCTCCAAGAATATTTTATATTTTGGAACAAACATATCTAACATCCGAAAACAACAACAATATAAACATCAAAATCAGTCGACACTTTTTCAGAGATTTTTTATCAAAAATTAACACAAATAATTACAGAATGAATTAAGAGACAAACGGTGTAAGTTCTTCTTATTTGATTTCGATTTACTGAATTTTCAGCTAGATCGACGGAAGCTTGTAAGAATTATATAAGATCGATGAATTGCTCTTACCTAAGATTGAAATCGAGACTAAACCGTTTTCCACACCCCTCAAACGTACACTGGAAAGGCTTCTCCCCCGTATGGACCAACTGGTGTCTCTTCAGTTTGCTGGATTCAACAAAAGCCTTACCACATTCCGCGCAGACATGAACTCGAGGACCGTGTGTATGTAAATGTTTTCGCATCGCCGAATTATCCCGAAACATTTTACTGCAACCTTTGTGCGGACACGCTACCCCCAAAATCACCAATTAATCGCGGATCAAACGCGATATTCATTTCACTTACCGATTGTCCGATCTAAGGAATCCTGGTTTGGTTTACGAACTCGTGTGTTTTTGTGACCGGGACGCGCGAATTCGGCGAGTTGTTTCGGATCGGAAAGATCCAATCCGGGTATTCCATCCGCTGGAATCTTTTTCCCGGTCATGTATTCTGTGTAGTCCGGATCTGGCTCGGGATTTGAACCTTCATCTGGTTTTTAGGTGAAAGGAAATGACCACAAAAAGTATCAGATATTTAAGAGTACATTAAGGGCCTATTTTGGGTGAATCTTCCGAAGGGTGTTCATTGTTTTAAATAATTAAATTAATTTAAAAAAACGAAAGGGGGACGCCATTTGTCAAATGATTTGAAGCAGCCATTTATTTAAAATGGCAGATTATTATAGTTATGGCCGCAATGTGTCAAAACAAAAGATTGTTGACCGTGCAAAAAGTTAAAATTCAACTAAAAATCCCATGTGAACAGTGTGAAATCTACCCTAAAAGTGCAACTACGTTGTGACCTATATGACCTTGACACTAGTGAATGAAACACTCGGTTCTAGGGGGGAAACAAGCGACAACCAAAACAATGAAAAAACAAACAAATTTTTCGGGCGCTTACCATCATCAGTCCCTGAAGCCCACATTGTCACAGAAAATTCGCCCTCCATCGTCTTGATTTGTACTTGTTTTTGCTCCCATTTCCGCGCTTTAGTTTCCACATGAATATCACTGCTAAGTCCGAACAATTCATTCTCACGTTTAACTAGCACTCCGCGATTCTTCATGCCCTTCTTGCGTTTAGACGGTCCGGGCGACGCTTCGATGTAGATCTCTTGATCGGGGACAGGGATTTCGTCGTAGACGTTTAGTGGGTCGCCGGAGTCATCGATGATCTCCTCCTGGGGCTGCAGCACGATGTCATCGCGGCTGTCGATTTGGTGCAGTGAAATCATCGGTTCAACGCCGACACATTCTACAATCGTTTCTACGCTATCGCACGGCATATCCACGGCGATTGATTCGATTTCAACGCATTCTTGGATGTCCGGTTGAATTTCCACTTCACACATTATATTTTGGTCCGCCATTTGCACTTTTCCGAAATTTTCACCACTTGTATTTATTATTTTGTTTATAAAATATGGTCGCAAATATGGCCGTTGCAAAATGTCCGCGACTTTTCTAATATGGCCGCTTGCCTGCTTTAAACAGCAATGGCGGACGGTGACCATCATCCTTCATGTTTTTTTCTTGTATTCCGGATATGTACGAAGCTTAGACGAAAATTAACGAAGTTTCAAATTCGCGCCAGTTTGAGTTCGTTCTACTGTTTTAGAACTTCCGTTGATTAATCGGTGCACAAATTATTTGAATTTGAATTTCACCCAATTTTATTTCTAGATTTACATTACCTAATAATAAATACACAAACTAACCATTTATTTTTTCAATTTTAACTTATAAAAAAAAACATATTTATATGATTAATATAAAATGTTATATGCTTTTATGTACATAAATAATAAAAATCCATATAATGTGCGCAAATATCTTAATCTCCTAATGACATGTTTTCTTTATTGCAATTTCACACCAATAAAATCTAACTGGAATGTTTCATAAGATACCATTAAAAAATGGTCAAAATTCGATAAAATACACATAAATATATATATATTATACATAATTCAATACTGCCAAACACAATTCAACCGCTCATACTCATAGTAATTGTTTCACTAATTTGGCAAATACAAGGACATGAACAAAATATATAAATTAGTAATACAATTACTACTAAATTGTCATGTTTGATTAAAAGATAAAAATTCGTTAATGATGATGCCCTAAACTTAAAAATAAAGGAGCTATGCAACCGACGACTAAAATGGCAAGTTCGGAGCAGGTTAAACCGATATTTGGTTGGGGCGACGTTAATTTTGATGATCCTGGGTCGATTGTTGGGTAAATGCGAGTGTGTTGGGTGTGGGTTTTGCGTCAATTCTGCCAATACGTGTACGGTTGCTACGTATAAGAATGTACCGGCCGAAAAGAGCATTGCAATTCCTTAAACATTTATTTATTAATGCTTAACAATATACAAATTTCAATATGAATTATTAAAATATTAACCAAAACATATATAATAAATAAAAAGCTGTTAAAACATAGTAAAAATATAGTCAATTCTTACCAGTTGCGTTGAATGAACTCAATTTTTCTTTTCCTTCTTGACCAATGCCAAAATATGTAATTAAAGTCAAAGCGGGGGCCGCCAATGAAAATATAAGCAAATGTCGCCGAATCCGTTGTCTAAATTACAAAAAAACATAACTTACAAATATAAAAACGATTTATCTATACATTGTTTGAGATATATAAAGGAGTAAAAGTCTGTTTTTGTTTTAAATTAAGAACCTGTTTGTTTATCTAATAAAAACGAACCTTTCGATGCCTTCATGCAGTAAAAATGTCACTAAACCAAACGCGGCGGGTGCTTTATGTAACATAATCGCTAAAAATACGATAATTTCCACATCAGCGTGGCTTGTTGTAGCGGCGGCTCCTAAAGCTACTCCATCAGCTGCAAATCCAAAATATACATTGTTCCCTTGCAAATAAACATATCTAATTATTACCTGCTGCGTGCACCACTAATCCAATCGTTGCCGTGATATTACGTTCCGATGGATTTTTACTCGCGTTCCTACTCACTGAAATTTGATCCACTAACAACATAAACACAAAGCCTAACACTAAAGACACCCCGATGACCGACATCGAATCGCTGTGGTGCGTTTCGGCGGTGTGAACGTGATTCACCGACACGTCAACCGAATTCGAGTGAAGTTCTGGTGTCTCGACCGCTAGCGATCGGATTCCTTCCGGAATTATAACCGCTAGAGCTGTACCCACCAATAATCCAGCTCCAAATACGGTTATTCGTTTTAATTTTTCCTATAACAAGGAATTAGGTTACAATATGGTTCGACTTTCACTATGTTACATTTAGCATCTATAGAGCAAATGTTAAAAAAATTATAAGCGCGAATTAGTTAAAATTTTATTTAGATTGTTTATTTACCTCTGATAAATTAACTATAAGCGGTATAGAACCCGCAATATAACTACCAATCAACATAACCAAAACTAGTAGAATCAACATGACCATTTCTTCCATTGTACGTGGAGTAATTATTTTAAATACCCATTAATTTTTAAGAATACGTTGTGTTTTACGCAATTTGATGCGTATGCTAATAAATATTAAACTATTTTTAAGTAACCAAACATTTTTTGCTGTGCACGTATTATAGAATTGTCAAAAATTCGAGGTCAACATTTTTTCCAACCATGGCATTGGAGCGTGGGGGGGGGAAGAGAGAAATAAAATTTCCTACTAATCATTTTTGATAAATATATGATTATTTAGCATATAAAAACATTCTTAATTCACTAAATAAATATAGATCAAATTTAAAAAATGCACTTTAATAAATTGTTTAATAGAAAAAGCTTGCGAAATAATTTCTAAATATACAAAATATAATTGTAAAATCGTCTAAATATATTTAAAATAATATAAAAATAGCATAAGAATTTCTATATTTATCTATGGATTATTTATAAAAACAATTGTTTATTTAAATTTAAAAATTCATTGTAAGTTTAGAACTTTTCGTAAACTGTAGATTATAATTAATGTTTGTGAAGAAATCGGGCATAAGGGGTTAATAGCGTGGTTAACACACCGTCGATTAGTTTAAGGTAATTTAGATGTAGAAAATAATAGTTTGAGCCTTATGTGAATTGGGGGTAAATAGGGGCGAATTTAAGCAATGTTGAGGCCATAAACTGTTTCAAATTGTAAAATATGAAATTATTAATAAATAAATACAAATATAAGTAAAAAAATCACAAGACTGGTTTTATTTTATAAAACATTTTATTTAAATGAAAGATGTTCATACACTTTCTTGTACAGGAGGCTCGTAGTTTTCAGGCCGATCAACTTTCGCGCCGCCCTCACCCACTTCTCCAGAGGTACCCTTACCTCCATCCCCGTGCAACTCCAAAAGTTTGGACAATTCAAATCGAGGCTTCTTCAATACTTTTACCTACAAAAACCGAACAAACCACAATTATAAACAATTACATTTGGGGTTTAAACACGACGAAACTCACTTTCCGGATGTACACATCGTGTAATGGGTAGATTCCTTGACACGCCTTTTCAATATCTTTCGCAATCGAATCGGGTAGGAGTTTGTTGACAACTTCTTTCAATTCGCTGCCTTGGATATCGCGCGAAATAATCGAAACCATCTTTTTACGGATCTCCCTAACCTAAACCCGAAACAAATACTCATAAAACGCTCCCGAAGTTACGAAACTAACATTTAGCTATTTTAAGAGTATTTTTCATCGGTCTAAAATCAAAATAAATCTAAACTCTCCTAATATCCAATACTTTCTAACAAATGTAGTGTAGCAGTATTCTCAGAGTTTGTATATAAGGGAACAATCAAGTCTCTTCATATATGTATCAAAGCGAGCTGAGTGTCTCATCATAAAACACTGCTAAATAATGCGTTAAATCATCTAAACAAAGGTGTAAAATGGCGATTTACCTGCGTATGTTGAGCGTAACAAGTTTTCCGTTGCGACAAATTATCTTTATGGGTGAACCCGATGCAGAACACTCGCAGTAAATAACCATCAGTTGTTTTAACATCGGCGCTAGCTTCGACTAAAGTTTGCCATTTTTTCACCATCGATCTCAGTTTATCGGTGGTCAAATCCATACCATGGAAATTCGTTAAGACATTGCGACCCTGAACATCTTCAGCGATCAAACGAAATTTACGGAACGATCTACCCATATTAAAAAAAAAAAAAAAAAACGAACTTAGAAACGATTTTCAAGAAGATATGAAAAATCATAAAGCTTTTAGATTTGACAATATATTCAGAGTTGTTTTAGGGAACGATAAATTCTCTTCATTTATGTATCAAAGCGAGCTGAGATTCACATCATAATATACTTTTTCATAAAGGAGATTATTAATGAGGATTTGTAGTTTAACGAACCTTTCCGCATCATTATCTTGTTGCAAATCGGCTAGGGATACTTCGAACACTCGGAATTTCAACCCTTCGGAAGCGATCCTCGTGCCTTGTGTACGATTTACCAAAGTTTTACCAATCTGTCGAGTGGTAAACATTGACGGAGCCTTCACATCGTACCAATCTTTACGGGTGAAAGGGTCAATACTAGAATTAACCCAAAAAATAATACCCTAACCCAAATTTAAGAGGTTTTTCTTTAAATATAAATTAATATCAGATTTTTAATATATTAGGGAACACTTTTTGTGTCTTCATATATGTATCAAAGCGAGCTGAGTGGATCATCATTTAATTTGCTAATAAACAAGATCACATGTTGACTAATCATAAAACTATAAACTAACTAAATTTAAACTATATAATTACTAATAAATACACAAATTAATCATATTTATTATTACAGAAATAACTTTAAAATCGCTTCGGTACATATGCCACGATACCTTACAATGTTTTTCAAATCTTTGATTATCTTAAAAATCACAACAATTATTAGCAAACCAATTAATAAAATATATTCATTATTGTTTAAATAATATTGTTTAATAGATATTTAATACTTACATCTTCTTTTTAACACCCTTTTTGCCTCCTTTCGACAAACCTTTATTTTTACCGACCGCCATGTTCACACTAACACAGAAAGAGGATAATGGCCGACTTGCATCGTAAACAGAAAACAAGTTATAGTATTTAAAAATAAAATATCCCCAAATGACCCCTACGCCAAGTTTAAGAACTATTTTTTAAAGATTCAGCGCGTAATTATACCCAACTTACATTTAAGTAACGTGCGTTGCATAACTATTTTAAAAGCATAAAAGATGATTAGTACATATGCACTCAATGCACTAATAATACACATTTTATCAATTAGTTTAACAAATTGATTAATCTAATATTAAATCGCATTTGAGCATTATAAGTATTTTTTTTTTATCGATATTATTTGCGTAATCGTTGTTAAATATATTTTTATAAGTCCATTGTACTTTGATAAGTCCAATAAAGAACATTTTTCATAATTAAATTAAATAATAATTAATTTTGCACATATTTTCCAAGGTTAAATAAATTTTTTATGTCACAGATATAAAGCACGGTTTTTATATATTAGTCAGTATGAAATTGTTGGAATTACTTAATGGTTTCGCGAAACTTATCGCGGGAATTTGCTAAATATATATATCAACCATTTCCAAGCTTTTATTTAATTTAGTTTGATTTTAATGTTTGCTAAGTGAACTTATGTGATTCAAAGAAGTTTTTGTTATATATTTTTAATTATTTAGTGCTTTTATATATAAATATAATGTATAGAAGTGGTAGGTAATCATTTTTGGGACCTATTTTATTTGTTAGGACATAAAAATGAATTGTTTATAAAGAACTAATCAGAAATTAATTAATAATTAATCCTGATTCTTTTTAAATAGAGTATTTATTAACTAACTTTAGTATATCCTCATTATGATCAAATTCAAATGGGATACTTGTGACTAATATCTCAAGGATAATTTAATTAATCATGATTCAACTGTAAAATCCATTCTTGTCATTTTAAATTTCAAAACACGCGCACTAGGATATCTATCTCGTTTTAATTTTCTAAATATGAAATTTAACTAATAAAAAACAATCAGTAATCGATAAATACTAATTTTTTAAATAGATAAATATCTTATATAATGATTATTGAATCATGATTCTCTGATTTTAATAAATAATAATGATTTGACAGTTGTATTCCGTACAAACTTCACACCACCTAAAATATAAATGTCGTTCAAAGTTTATCAGTTATTTGCCAAATTTTCTTTCGTAACTCTTGAATATTTGTAGTAAACTAATGATTGTTGCAATTCTTTGTAGAATTTGTGTGGAACTATTGTAAAAATTGTTGAATATGCAACTAATCGGAACGGTTTTGAAAACAAATACGAAAGTGTGTTAATAAAATCATCAAACGAACATTTGATTGAAGGGGTGGTTTATCATCGAAAATTATGAGTAATAATCATTTCAACCCATGGTTCCTGTTAGGGGCAGCCGTTGTGGGGATTGTCAGCGCTGCAAGTGTTTTTTTAATTGAACAATTCCGGACTGAAAAGCGAAGACATGCGGTCAATCATGATTTGGCGCGAATGGATGGACAATTATTGAGTTTACGAGCAGAATTAGATATTATTAAAAAGGAACGAAATAAAAGGTACGTCATAGGATTCGAATTCAGAACGAAAACGCGAGAGATATAAGGTTATGTTAAACATTCCAAATTAAGTTTTTATAACAATTACTGACGTTTTTTAATCATAAATCAATAACAATCTAGTTTTAAATGGTCATACACTTGGTTTGATTTAAATTAAATATTTAGTAGAGCAGCGACACGCCCAACATTTAAGAAAACAAAGAATTCTTCAGCGTTATCTGTAACTTCGGAAGATTACACTAGCGCAGTTGATTTGGACAGTTCCGATCCAGAATTTTACGATTTAACCAGCGAAGAAGATGATACCGACAGTACAGATGCAATAAATAGGGTCAGTAGTCAGTAATAAAATTTAAAAAATATATATAAAAAAATATATAAAACTTGTTGCGGAAATTAAATAAACAAAAAAAAAACACAAAAATATAAACACACGAAATTGTTTATTTTGTTTTATTATAACTTGAGCAATAAGCGATTATATATTTAGAAATTTACAATTTTGTTTTTGTTAAGTGCAGATGTACTCATTACAATCTCAGTGCATCTGTTATGAAACTCAAAACGATTATTTATTTATTTATCACATCAGATTTAAGATAAATCTATTGTTTCGGAATGTATGTAAATAAGATATTATCAATTTGTTTATAGGTATTAAATGAAGTCGACTCAGTCATCGAAGATGAAACGACACACACAATTTTATTTAGCAAGTTAGAAGATTTGAACGAAAAATACCCAAGACACCCAGAAATACTATGGCGATTAGGTCGTGTGCTTAAATATAAAATAATATCCACAAACGACGTAGGTGATAAACGCGTATTGATTGATCAAGGTAAGAAACCTCTAAATATTCTCCCAAAAAAACTAATTAATTTTATTTACGCGGACTACCTTATCTTTCTATTTTTATTGTTTTACTGGATAATTAATGCTTAAAAAGGTTTTAAAATTGTTTAAATACAACAAATAAATTCAAAAAAAAACATAATTAGTTCACATTTAGTGTCAACTTTCAAAAATTACTTAAATACAACTTTACTGCATTTAATATATGCAAATAAATTCTAAAGACACTTAATTACCCCATTTTTAGTCATTTGTATGACAATTGACACTTAAAAAGGCTTTTTAATTGATTAAATACAACCTTGCTATTTGTAAAACAACAAATAAATTCCAAATGCAACAATTAGTATATTCGAGATGATTAACCCTCAAAACACAACCCTAATACGTGCAAACAATTTCTAAAGATATATAATTACCCCATTTTTAGTAACTTGTTTAACAATTGACACTCAAATAATAATAAACAACATATACGGAAATGTATGCAACGCATAACTCTAACATTGTTAATCTAGTTGCAGAACGCCAGGCGTTTATTTAATACGACGCTTATAAATTGTTTATATTAATAAAACAACTTTAAAATCCACTAATTATAATATTGCAGCCTAATTTTGTAGTCATGTCGCTTAAAATTGCGCCATTTTAGGTATTGAGTTTTTGGAAACAGCAACCGAGATCAAACCGAAATCGGCGCAATGCCACAAGTGGTTAGCGATCCTGATCGGTTTACGCGGCGATCTACAACCGACGAAAGAACGCATTCTGGACGGCCATTTATTTAGAGAGCATATAGAAAAGGCGTTAGAGATCGAGCCGGATGATCCTGTTTTGCACCATCTACTCGGGCGATTCACGTTTGAAATTGCTAATTTAAGTTGGATTGAGAAGAAATTGGCGGCGACTTTGTTCGCCGAGTTACCGGATTGCACTTATGACGATGCGTTATCGCATTTCTTAAAAGCGGAACAAATGAATGTGCGCGAATGGAAAGAAAATCGTTTGTTTATCGCTAAATGTCAATTGGGGATTGGGAGAATTGAATCGGCTGTACAGTGGCTGACTAAGGCTGAAAACGCACAGAATATTGAAGTGAGCACACTCTGAAATAATTGATTTGAATGAGAATTTATTTGTTTTATAATTTACAGGAGGAAAAAGTCCATGAGGAAGTCAAAACTTTATTAGAAAAATACCAACAAAGCTAAATTAATTAACTCTAATTACGTATTTTTTAAATTTTTGTGTAATTGTTTGGTGATAATTAAAATTACAATTTTCATGTATTTTATTTGTATCATATATTTTAAATAGGACCGCATTTTATCGAAAACTAACAACAAATGTTTATTTTTATATTACGGACCTGATTTTATTGTGTATTGTTGGTTTTTTAAATGAATAAAGCAATAACATTTATTATAGTTGCTTTTTTTTTTGGTAATTTTAAATATTGGTGCTCCCATCGGAAAAAATACGCAATTATTTAAACAATATTGATTTTTTTATTGTAAATGTACAATTGTTTGTATTTTATCGCAACATATAACCCAAACTAATTATTTAACAATTTTTTTTTTTGGATACCATTGGACCTACACAATAACAAAAACTTTGTTCTTTTTTAATAATAATTACAGCAAAAAAAGCAAAATTATTTCTTCTGTAGGCATAACATTGATTGTTTTTCATGCTAAGTTAGAACAATCAAAGTAAATTAGTTTTATTTCACTCAATTTTAACCCCGGATAATCGGGACTGCATGCCGGCCAGTGGTGCCTCAATTGCCGCGAAGAGAAATGCATGTGTTGTGTATACCCCGAGATATAAATGTGTCACCAGCGGGAAATTTAATAGACATTTACTCCAGTAAATCATCTAATATTTACCCGCAAGCGACGCATCGTTTGCCCATTTTTTTATCAGTGATTTACCACGGTTATATATTTCGAAAAATCACAGCAGTTTTCGGGGTTATACGTTTCGTGTTTTGACGCATTGTTTGTCGGTATTATAAAGATATTTCCTAGAATTTTTTACCCTAGTATTTCGTGAAATGTTTGACGTCAAACAAAGCGTCGATTGCTGGATTTCATTATGACTATTCTCGGGGTATTTCCTAGATGTTTTAGCGGCAATTAAGAAACAATATGTTGGTATTTAGAGCGATTCCCGGAGTTTGTGGTATCAGAAGAAATATTTTTGTTTTACAAGACTAGCATTTTTAAAAATGTAATGGTACCTTTTACCATTTGTATCTTTGTATTAAATAGAAAAAATCATGGTTTATTTTAAGAGCTATTGGCAAAATTTAACTATTTACATACAGCTTGGGTATTTAAGGATTTTTTGTTTTTTAATATATTACGTATAAATAATGTTTATTTAAACAAAGAAAATAATACTAAAGATAGAGATACTGGTTGGTAGATAAATTATTTTTATATTTGGAGTGTTGATTGACGAATTTGAAGCAATTTTGAATAATTTTAAGGGCGTAAATTGTGACAAAATAAAAATCCATAGTTGACTAGCGTTTTTATAATCTATCGATTAAAACATATGGATAAATTAATGAACTAGATAGTTTTAGCCAATAGTTTAATAAATAAATAAAAGAAATGTTATACTTAAAGCATAGAGATGTGTTTACACTTAGCTACGAATATAATTCGAGATTTTCATAATCTAGCGTTTCTAACTTATATAAACAAATTCTAATTTTGATAATAGAGAGAAATATTTTACATAAAAATCAATGATTATTTAAACGTTGAGAATTACGTCAAGTTGTAAACACACCTGTACCCCTTGGGTAACAAAAACCTATATGAAACAAATATTACATTTTCTCGACATAAAATACTCGTTTTCTGCCCGATTTATTTTGTATTTGTAAGCAGCATTAACTAGTTTTTGGGGGAACATTTCTGGAAATGTCTCACAACCAAAAATCATTTTGATGATATTATAAAATTGCGCTTGCAATAATAAATGGCTTATGTTTTTGAGAGTTTTATTGCAAGAATGTCTGCATTATTTCACAATAACGGCATCATTCTCGCGATGTGCATTAGTAAATGAAGTGCCTTACTCCACATTTGCCTCAGTGGAGCGTACCTGAGTGCTAAAAAGTACCAAATTGACATAACTGATAGTACCTGCAA
The DNA here is from genome assembly GCA_018344505.1 of Nebria ingens riversi. Lineage (NCBI taxonomy): Eukaryota > Metazoa > Arthropoda > Insecta > Coleoptera > Carabidae > Nebria > Nebria ingens. The sequence goes on from JADQWA010001375.1 coordinate 259,753, forward strand.
ACAACGGTAGAACCAGTAGAATTTATTCAGTTGCGTGCGCGCTTTTGGGATCGTTTTCTCATCTTCTTTGAACATAAATCTATCAGAAAATACTTGTTTATTTATTACCTGCAGTTTCTAACCAGCGCGTTTCAAAGAGTAAAGCTTCGTACACACCACAATACGCAATTAAATTTATTATCATTTCCAATAAATAACACATTTAAAAGAAATTACCTGCTGTATCTAGCTGTATTTTTCTTAAAAATAACTAAAGCTTCGTGCACACTATTACACCAGTTTACCACAATAAAAGCATGCGCAAGAATTAAATTACCAGCTACTTTAGTTACAATTTTCACAGCACTATTTGTCATATGAAAATGCGAATTTGCGCAAAAATAAAGCAAATAACAATTGATTTTTATTTGTTGTCTAATAAATCATATTTGTGTTTTCCCCTCTTAAAATCTAAAGCTTCGTGCATTATTAATAAAGCACCGTTTACGATTCCAAATCATTGTATGATTTGATATAAAGCGAAATTGAATATATATATATATATATATATATATATATATATATAATATATATATATATATATATATAGATTCAATAGCTTCATGCATACTAAAGCAGTGTTTAAGCCTCTAAATCATACCGTAAGGTGTTTTATAAATACCTTCGGATCCCTAAGACGTAATTCCGGACATATTCCTCCCAAACAATATTCGAAACATCAAAATTGAACTCTTTTTTATCCTCGTTGGTCAGTTGCGAATAAAGTCGCTGGACATTGCTGTCTTCAAACTGCCACTGTTTAGTTGTGAAATATTCCAAGCAGTTTGCCGCTTTGCTTAATTTATCTTGGATTTTTAACATTCTATAATATGAAATTAAATAATGTAATGATAGATAGCAGTTAACTCCTGTGTCGCGCAATTAAACTCACATTGGTTTGCCGCCGGTGATCCAAACCGCGGTGTCCATCACCCAAGCGGGTAACCAGTGTAACAAGTACACGTTCACCGTGTTGATGACCACCGAATCGGTTATCCGGCCGTCTGGATACCAAGTGACTTCCGAGAACGGGTATTCGCGCATGTATATGAAACAGAGATCGATGAAACGTTTCCAAGTGATCGGCATCCGTTGGCCGGTGCAACAGTTATAAACTGTAATCTCTTTTGATTTTGCTGTTGAGGTTTTCCAAGCGGCAACCAACATCAAATTGATGACCATGTCAACCGGTACGAAGTCGGCGACTTTATCCGGATGGCACAACATTGTGCGAAATAGACCTTTACCGGTTGCCGCGATTATACCGGTTGGACCATTCCAGTTGTCGACCCATCCTGAGTTTACAACATTTTATATTTGAAGCTACAGCATTTTTTGAAAGTTTAAATCGCGATTCTTGTTTGAGTCACAATAAGCATGAGAAGCTGTTTAAAATAAAACTTTATATAGCTCTAAAACTATTAACTATACTATTATATATTTATTAATGAAGGTTAAATATATTCATTTTAAACATTAGCATAAAAAATAAACAATTATCTTAATATATTGTTTACACAAATTATCATGCGTATTACGCATACTAATACATATATGTCTTTATTTAATTATATGTATATTAAGAAATTCCGTCAAATAGAATATCGAATAAAAATAAACATTTATATTTATATAAACAATTACACATTCCTGATATTTTGAACTAGTTAAATTATAATTTTAAAAAAGACAATTTATTTTTAACTTTCGTAATACTCATCAGAATAACATAATAATAGCAATTTTCACTTTAGAGCAACTTATTACATGCATTACAATTGCATCTATTAATTATAGTCGGCAATAATAGAATTTGTCGTTAAAAATACCATTTTTTCCCAAACTATACTCATCGCAATTAATTAAGAATCATTTTGATTAACGTACTTAACAATTACAAAGAGTAAAATTAGGAAATTATTATTAATATACCAAAACACATATTTGTTTATAAGATTGTATATTTTAAACAAATCGTATTTGATTTTAGCTCAGTCATGTAGTTGAGGCGTTTTTGAGACAATTATGACGTAAGAAGTAGTTATATGTTTAATAATTCATTTAGTTAATGCGTTTGTGAGAAAATTATGACGTAAACCCCCTTTTGGCAGGCAAATTGCATTACAATATTTAACCCTATTTTAATTTAGTGACTTATGACGTAAGAAGCTTGCTTGAGTATCTGACGAATGTTATTTGCGTTATAGAAGAGCTTGTCTCATGCTTATTGTAATATTGAGCGATTTACAAATATAGATTAAGGGAAATTAGTGATTTTTGGGGCTTTTTAGGTACCTGTCATTGGTTCATTGATGCTGGATAAAACAATGCTGGGTCTGACGATAGCAAGTGGTATGTTGGCGTGATTTTCTTGTAACCAAGACTCGGCTAGAGCTTTAGTGAACGTGTACGTGTTGGGTTTGTTTCCTACGAGCCTTGGCGTCATCGTATCCACCAGTGATTCATCCAGAGCTTCCACCAGCTGTGAAACTTGCTCAGGAGCAATTGGCGGCGGGTAAATTGTTTCGCGAACAACGGTTCGATCACAGTTACAATAGGCGGTCGACACATGAACTAGCGCCTAACAAAATTCGAACCAATAAGATTCTAATGTATTACACATTTCGAAGATAACTCACCTCTAAGTAATCCATCCGTTTACAAAGCTCTACTAAACGCTGTGTACCCAACATATTTATAGTTACAGACAGTTTTAATTTCTCATCGAATTTAACAGTTGCCGCACTATGGAACACTAAATTAACACTTCTGCTAAGTAGCGCTATGTCAGAGTTACTAATCGCTAATTCTGGTTGTGTGATATCCCCTTCGATCGCGATCAACTTCTTCAGATCTTCCGGTCGTTCTTTTCTTAGCCGATCAAACAGCTACAAGAATATTAAACAACAGCGTTGACTAAACATATTTGGGGGCGCGCATTTTAGTAATTCTTGACGGGGTTTAAACTTACCGGAGCGTTCAGTAATTGTTGGAGTCTTTGTTGCGAACCCTGTCCCCGTTTTGATCGAATCAAAAGGTAAATTTTTGAGATTCCAGGACAGGATCTGATTAATTTCTCCAACAACACTTTCCCCATAAATCCTGTTCCTCCAGTGATGAAAAGTGTTTTGTTTTCGTAAAATTGCGCAATTGATTTTTGCGTGCTCATATTAGTATTCTCCATTTTGAACTTATTTCTCATTAAAAACTTAAGTTTAAACTTTGGTTTAACGTTGCCTACTAGTGTAAAGGGAAGCTTATCTTATGCGTTTTTTTTTAAATTTAATTCTAAATAGAGTAAGTCAAAAAAACAATTTTGAAAATTTGCTCTTAACAAATTTTCTTTCTATCAAACATTTTTTGTCAAATTTATAGTTTTTGTTGATTTGTTTGTGTTGGTTTTCTGTGTTAAACACATTTAATGCGCGCGTTTTTTACTATTAAATTTTTAATAAACTACTTGCTAAATTGATTTTCGATGTTCTTTTTAATTTTCGGAATTTAATCACAAAATTTGTGCTTCAACAAAGGAAGTTCGCAAAAAAGTTAGGTTTTTTTTTTAGTAAATTTATCAATATTTAAAAATTGGAAGATTGGATATTTTTTAAAAATTAATTACTCTACTATAATGCTGTTTTTTGATTGCTAATGTCTCATCTGGAAAAAAAAATAGAAATATATATTTAAAAAAAAATTAAACTTGAGTTGATATATACAGAAAAATGTCTTAAACCGGATGTGCAAAAATTAGTAGCAATTGAAATTCTTCAAAAATTACCTTCATTTAAAACAAACTGAAACCACTGCACAACAAACTCGAATAATCACAATAAATAATTCAACAATATGATTCGTAAACGTTGATATCTCTAGCAATAATCGAACGATCAAAAAATACAAATGTCTCTAGATGTTTTCAGCTGTAGTATCTAGCAACAACTGCGTTTAAGAAAGCTCTGAGTCGCGGTTGATATTTTTTATTCTCGATATTTCTCAGTCACTAGTTTAGTGTGTCAGCTGAGGTCAATGCCATTCGGATTTATAACAGTTAGGGGTCAAATACTTCTGTACCTGGTCCAGCAGGTAACTGAAGACATACGGAAGAGTAATCATTGTCAAGGACGCGGAATATTTGAACCACTTAATTTTATCCGAATTTAAAACGATTTTACACTATTTACATCGAAAAATAATTAAATAACCCCTAGACACTAGACTACCCTGCACTACAATCAAGTAACTTATATCCTAGAGTTACCAGACGTATTATTAACAAAATGATTAATTAATCAATCAATTAATTAATTAATTAAATTAATTTGGCCTAAATCGAATGCGGAACTAAATTATATTTATTATAAACAGTGATTGCAAAAAATTTAGCGGTTATTCAAGCAATTCTAAAAAACAAAATACCCGTTTTAAATTTTAACGGTACGGCGATTTGGTGTTTTGACCAAATAGGAGAAAGTTTAAAATGTGGGTCAATATGAGTCAAAAAATTAATATTTTTCTAAATACAAAAGCATGTGGTACATTTTTAATGACGAGGTAACTGTTAAAATCGCGATTTTTCCAGAAATGGTAAATGTTTCGCAAATATTTACGAGAAAATGTAATAATTCGGAGAAAAATTATTGAATGTATTTATATTTGTAATAAAAAACGTGTCAAATCTTACAAGATGATAAAATATATTATATGTGTTTGTCAAATAATATTATTTACTTGGATGACTTACGTAAAATGTTTTTTTTGAGAAAGTATTAAAAAAGAATTGATTATATATCTTTGGTAAACATTACTAAATAAATAATACACTCCTTGATTGATAACACGCAATAAGGCTTAGTTTATACCAGAAATAAAAGTAGATTCATAAAAACTAAACCTAATTACTTTGATAAAATTTAAGATAACCCCATAAAATATCTATTTTTAAATAAATATAATTAATATATTAGCTGAATCTTTTTATAAACTTAAATGATTCATAGTAACGAAAAATAAATCTACAATTTAAATTCTTTGCATTAAAATACAATGCGTATATTTAAATTGACAGCATACTTATTGTCAAGAAAAAACAAACACTTAAAAACCATTTGTATTTACGAAAACGCTTAATTATAAATAAAACTATTGTTAAAATATTGATTTTAATACATATTTTGCGGTATTATTTTGCTGTTATAAGAAAAATCATTACTTTGCGAAATATTGTTGTAATATTTGTTGCAAATATATGCAATTGATACCTTGCTTAAAAACAACAATGAATTGTTAGTGAACTATTGAAAATATTATTTAAAAATTAATTCGTTTCGAAACTGGGTGGTGACACCCTTAAGAAATATGGTTATGTATAAATCAAAATTAAACAACTTGGAGCTCCTTGCAGATGCAATAAACAATATAAAATAGATAATACGTAATTAAGAAAAGTAGGTTAGATATTCTACGAATTTAAACACCTACACGAAAGGGTACAAAAAAAATCCGGAGATAATCTTTACGCTGATCTTACTCACCGCTGAAAATATATGAATTGGTGAGCGAAGCGTACAATCCAAATAACGTTTAACACATCTAAATGAATTGAAACCACTGTTATTACACTAAATTATTGTAATGAATGTGTACTTAGAGTATTGCGGCCGTCTTTTTACGTTAATATAAAGCGGTGAGGCCAGACATTTTGACTAGTGAAGAAAATCAATAAGATTTGTCTTGGATCAGATCAGTAACGACATCTTTAGTTACATCTCTGAACCATTTATCTCTATACACCTTACCGGGACGCCGAAAAAAATGAATAAACGATTGTTTTTTCAATTTAACAACAAAGGAAAGCAATTTAATTGTTGTTTTTTGTTAATATTATTGAAAAACAAACAATAGCACATTAATCTTGAGGTTATTACAGGTGTGGGTATGAGAAATTATGATTTGGGGGCAAAATTTAAATTAAATAGCTCCTTAAAACAGTGTTACTGTGACGCCTATGACTAAAGCTCCACCATAGGCGCCGTTATAGTCATATTAATAGGAGCATTTTGGATTGTTTTTATTTATAAATTAGTTCATAAATACCACAATTAATTTAATTTGTATTTATATTATTTAAAACTTATTTAATTATTGAAATAATACATTTATAACCTTAGATTAGTCATTTTTTAAAATTTATATGAAACCTGGCTATGTGTTTAAGGTTATTTAAAATCATTTGCGATATAGTCAATATTGTATAAATTACTATAAATAAATTGATTATATGCATTTTATATGCTGATTTTATTTATTTAAATGCTATTCAACTATCGCAACTATTGTTTTTATAAAGTGGGGAGTATTTAATTTTTTTTAAATATTACATGACAGTTGATAGTGGGGACATAATTCAAGGTAAATAGTGAACACCTTTGAAACTTAAATATTATATCCAAATCCACTTTGAACTTGTAAAATTGTACGCCAAACGTAGATTTGTTCCTTGTGTTTTGTGTATTCATTTTGGTATATAAAGGTAAGCACTTAAAATAGTTATTGGCCACGCAATAATTACCGAAAAACTACTTATTATTCCGGTGGTTAATATTATTATTTATAAAGATTATTTAAGTACTACTCATGCCTAGGGGCTAGATCTCATGATCTAAGCGTTTTAGGTAAGGAATGTTACATTAAATTAAGTTAACGAACCTCAAAAATGCTACCATATAATTGCGCTAAAATTGGCAGAGTATATGCGAAATTTGAAATAATTAATATGAATTTAGGACCTAATTTGAATATTTACAGCAATTTATGGCTAGGGCGCGGTTTAACGCGGTTTCTTTACAACGCGGCATTTTAACAAACGGGAAACCACTGCTTAAAGCACTTCTTATAGTGCAATTAGGAGTGTTAATTACCGGTTTATTGAATCTGTGAAAATTTCTATTGTAAACGATTAAAAATTAGCAATTGTTTACATATGTCACATATTAATAGTGTTTTCCCTTGTAAATATTCATAAATATATTTGTAAAGAAACTGGTTTTATTTTATAAATTTTATACTGAAGTTAACTATAGATTTTTTTAAATATTAGTTTATATACACATATTTTTTGTACAAGGTCAAAAAATATGTTTTTTACGTTAATACCTACAATTTAAAGTCCTAAACTAATAAAAATTAAAGTAATTTGGGAACAAACCAAAACTTTCCAGTTATTCCCATGGAAAATCTTTTAAACTATGTATATATGATATTAATTAATAACTAGTTTAATTCTAATTAATTTAGATGTCAGAATCAAACGTTGTACAATTTTACTCGGGGAAAAATATTTTCCTAACGGGCGGCACTGGTTTTGTGGGGATATGCTTAATCGAAAAACTACTCCGGAATATTCCGGATATTGGGAAAATTTACTTGTTAATGCGGCCGAAAAAAGGGAAACAAATCCAGGAGCGCTTGGAAGAAATCAAATTGAATTCAGTGTTTGAGAAACTCAACGAGCTCAAAACTGAAGACGAACTCAAACAGGTACTATTTATGACTTGTTATGGTTTATATTGCCAATAAAATTCTATGTGAAAGTGTATTGTCTATCGATTTCTTTTCTATATATTGTTATCACTGATCTATTGTTGATTGTATTTGCATAATATATTTTAATCATGTATAATAATTGCAGTATAATATCCGATTGAATATATGTAGTGGTTAAATAATTTAATTCCAAAATTAAAATAGTTATTTAGTTACATTAATATTGTCCAAGGATTGTTTACTATATATGTATAAATATATAATTGCAGGATCAATACTTATTATTTAAATAAATTATATTTGCATAGATAAAATTTAAAGAAATTTACAATTCCGATTCATTACAGATTTTCTCTAAATTATACGCAATCGCTGGAGATGTAGGCGAAAAAAACTTAGGTTTATCTGAGGAAGATCGAAGTCTTTTGTGCAAAGAAGTGAATGTTGTGTTTCATTCCGCCGCAACTTTAGATTTCGAAGCCACAATCCGGCCTACAGTACTCATAAACTTGTTAGGCACTCGTCAAATCGCGGAACTATGCGGAAATATTCAAAATTTAAATTGCTTGGTGCACATTAGCAGCACCTACGTGAATTCATTCCTTTTAAAGGCGGAGGAGGTAAGTTAAGTGCCCAAATCACACCGAATTACCAGAATCCTAAACAAAACCTGCTCTAAATCAAATATTCCCCATTTTAAGATTTATGGAGTGTTTTAATTACTTATTTGCACGAAATACGCCTCAAATAACCAAATTAAAACCCCTTTGATTCCTTTTTCTCAACAAAACAAGTCTAAATACATTTAAAATAATTTAAAGTATGCAACCAGTCTCACACTTTAGACAAGTTGTCTATATGACTTTCGATGTTTTAATATTTTAAAATGACCTATTTTGAAGCGTTGTTGATCAAGATATAACTCCTTTCCAAATTCCCCAACAAACACCAAACACTTTAAATTTAATTAAATGTTTTACGCCAAAAATATAGATCATTTATCCGCTCTCTGAAGACCCAGAACGCGTGATTAAGCTTGTAGAAGAACTAGAGGAAGTTGAACTCAATGAAATGACACCTAAATTATTAGGAGACCACCCCAACACTTATACGTTCACTAAACATATGGCAGAGCACGAAATAGTTAAATTTGAAGCTCGATACCCTTGTGCGATCGTTCGTCCGAGTCAAAGTGGGTCTCAGTTGATTCATTGATAACGAAACAATTGATTAACTAACGGTTTATGCTTATAGTTTGTGGGTCTTGGGTTGAACCGATGCCCGGCTGGACTATTAGCAAGAATGGACCGCAAGGATTCGTTTTTGGGGCTGCTATGGGGGTTGTGCGAAGACTGCCAATGTCTACGACGAATATTTGTGATTATATCCCGGTTGATACTGTTATAAATACGTTGATATCAGCCGCAGCGTATGTTGGAACAACTAAACCAAAGAAAGTAAGTTGTTGTTATTTGACGTTTTTTATTAGAACTCTTAGAGGTTTTAAACAATTTAATTATATTTTTGGGAGTATGTAGAAGATCGTACAAGGAATCGATTGGTACTAAGTAGAAAGTTGGGTTTATTTTGGTTTTTGAGTTATAGATGATTATCAATCGTTAGATATTAGGATATTTGTTGTTTTTCTGGTTTCGTTTCGAGTATTTTGTGTAGAGTCAAAAATATAGAGGTTTAAACGGCGCAAAGTAAAACTACGTTATTTAATTGGTTTTTGAGTTTTTTGAGCAACTCGAAAAGGATGTTTTACTCGATTTGAATTATAGGTAGAAGTATTCCATGCATCGTCAAGCACTCGTAAACCATTCTCATGGAATCAAGTTGATGATAAAATAAATGGATATCTAAATAAATATCCGTTAAAAGCAGCTGTGTGGTATCCACATTTGAAACTAGTACCCACGTATACTTGGTTCCGAATCTCAGCATTTTTCGTTCATATTCTTCCAGCTATTATGTTGGATGGCGTTTTAAAGATCTCAGGCGGACGCCCAAAGTAAAACAACCTCAACATTTAATATCGTAACATTTTTACTAACTTATATCGCTTTTAGGCTATTACGGATGCATAAAAATATCAACAAATCAGTTGCGTTATTACAAAAGTTCATTTTCACTGAATGGACTTTCCCCGCTGACAATACTGAAGAATTACAAAAATGGCTAACCGGAGAAGATAAAACGATGTTTAACGTCTCGCTAGCGATGCTGGATTGGCGTAATTATTTCATAAATATGAACGCGGGAGTCCGGACTTATTTGTGCAAAGAAAGCGCGAAGAGTTTACCAGCAGCTCGCAACAAAAATAAATTGTAAGTATAAAGTAGCACTTTACTAAGTTGATAACTAATAGTTTTATTTGTAGTTTGTACGTTATGCATATGATAGTCCAGGTACTGATCTATGCTAGTATTTGGTACCTTACGTCAGTCATTTTCGGCTCCACCTTATCCAGAACCGCACTGGTTCTTCCATTTACGTATTTCTTACTTAGTTTAATTTAGATCTGTTATTTCGTTGACTGCGAAAAATAATTCATATTAAATAAATAAATAGAATCTTAGATTTTGCTTAAAATTAATTATAATTCCAATTTCTACTTCTTCTTTTTAAGATACAATTGAACAAAATAGGTTAAGGTTTATTTGTGCTTTTGTAATACTGATTATTTTAATTATAAGTTTTGTATTCATGTTAATTTTGGGATTAAATCAATTTTAGCATTTCAAATTGTATTTATTTGTTTATAAGTTTCTATTCGTAGAAATCCTCCTAAATCATTGTAAATCGCATGAAAATTACTCAAATAAACTTCAATTTGTCTATGATATGAATTTATATAAATATGTTTAGACAAAATATGCATAATATTTAAACATTTATACTAACCCGAAATACATATATGAAATCTATGTGGTATACCAATATAAATTACAAATTATTTACACAAAAACTGTTAAATATATCAACAAACTAATAAATTATTTGCATTGGGGCCCCAAAAGTGATTTAGTTAGTAAATTATTCCTGTTAATTACACATAAAGGGACTTGTTTAAAAAAAACAATTGCTCTAACATTTATAGACATTCCAAATTAAAAATTTGATTAATTATAGGATTGTATACGCTCTTTATTATAAACAAACTAAAGCGTGGTATAGATTACCAATTATTAGATACTTAAATTAGCATCTAAATTTAAAAAATTATAGGAGAAATTGGAAAGTTCTGATAGTCTTCACTCAAAAATTAAAGAAGATATCGAAATGTCATGTTCATGATTTCATGTATGTACTATGTATGAAATATATTACGAAATTATTTATTAAAATTGAAAGTGTTAAACGCACCGAAAAGTTGCGTGACTTTTGCCAAATTTCATTTAACATTTAGACATCCTAGGTATTAGATTTGATTAACTATAGCATTGTAATACGTGATTACTTAATGTGTTTTTAAGAAATAATTGTTTATATTTCTTACTATAAAATGATTTATTCGAAGACAACTCATAATGTGTTGCAAGGGAGAAAGTTGTATAGCTACTATATGCATTTTTGTGATGTAATATTGCAGTTGTTCAGATGCAGTTCAGAACCAGTCAAAATCAATTTTTAAATTACGCAATTGCATAAATACTTCAGTTTTAATTTTGTTTATCACTACTAACGATTACTAATATTTTATTAATGTATATTTAGCAATTGACAATATTTTCTTGTACTTTTGTAATTATGGAACCTATTACACGGAATTTCCCACGAAGTTGAGCTGCGAAAGAAAGTTTTATTCACTTTTATAACAATCATAAACAAGTATATAAATTAATAACAAATATCATTTTAAAATATGACCTAAAATTAAAACTGCTTACTCAATAAAAATTGTTAAGCTTACGTGCACTCAAATCTGAATTGTGTAATTTGCAAAGATATTTAAAATACTTGAAATATTTTATGCATTTACAACAATTAAAATTATGTTTAATAACATTCGACCTGGTTCTACTAATCCCATATATGCATTAACGTAAGCCGTCAGTAAATTAAGTGATTTTACACAAAATCTGGTTTAATTTAACACACTTTCACTGCAAGTTTCTCTAGTTAACATTTCAAGTGAGCATGTACCGTTTGTTTACAAGCTTCGTGTATGAATTGTATTTAGGGCGGGCGTTATTTTACAAAATCGACCACCAATTGTGTAAGAATTTATTTTTATAATCCAAAATATCAAAATATATATACTAGAATAGATTCTAAATTGAATGGCGGCAGCTAGAACGTTGTATCTGTTTTACTTCTTAAACTAGAGCTATTTAAAAATTAGAGTTTTATTTTGAGAAGTTTAAATTATTTAAAACACCATTCATCTTTAAAATTTCAACAATCCTATATATTATAAAATAAGTAGAATCGTATAGTGGTACCAAGAACGTTATATCTTAATAGGTTCTTGTTCTTAACGAGTTTTAGTATTAAAAAACAATTATGTTATCATTTTGATAAGCTGATTCATTTAGGAATGGGTACTATTTTAGGAAAACATCCTAAAAATTTATAATAATTTTATTTCAACTACTAAAAGAATATTTGAATCTAATGGTATAGATTTTTTAGTTGTTGTGATATACGTGTTTGAATATTAGAAAACTTTTTATAATTTCACTTTGGGTAAGTATTTATTTTGTTAATCGTTATAAATTAAAAATTCGAGACGCAAGTACTGGTAAGTGCCATGTAGGATGTCTTAAGGAGAATGTTAAGGTTGAATTGAAGAATGAAAACAATAATAATGATTTTTTATAGAAGGTCAGTTAGAACAAGAGTGAATTTAAATATTTTATATAAATATCTTGTAATTGTATGCAATAAAACAATTATATTACAAAAATTAACAATTTAAAACGTGTAAGTACCTAAGATATATAGTGTGATGTAAGAAATAATTTTCAGAAATGTTTACTGCAGAAATTGTTATTGTAAAAACTTTTGTTCATAAGGGTGTAAACAACAAGGAACTTAGTTACTTCGATAATATACGTTTTATTCTATGCCCCTGAGGTTTATTATAATTATTTATGTGACTAATGATACCTAGAAGCCATTTTAAAATTATGGTATTTTTCGAAAAGTAAATATTTGAACATTTAGTCATGAAGTTAAACATTAGCTAATATTTAACTTAATAATTGAACAGTTTACAAAGCTAGGATATATTTTTAAGTAAAACCTAATTATTTATAATTGCATTCAATAAAAATCATGTGGTCTCGCTTGCAGTGCCCCCCTACTTAATACAAGTAAACATTAATATAGTCTCTTGCAACTTGTATTGAAAGTAATTGTTAAGTGATCAGTCTGCTTGGTAAAACTCAGCTTAAACTATGGGAGAGATTAAATTTGATTGGGAAATATAAACGTGAATATATTTTTTTAAAAATTATTATTCAATTAAATTTCAAGTTGTATGCAAAGTGATTGTTAAAATATTAAGTGACAAACATTTTTGAGTGTTAAATAGTGCAATTTATAGTGTGTTTTTTAATTTAAATTACCAGGATAGCAGCATGAATAATTCTGTAACAGGCTGGTTTGGGGGGCGCAGTGTTTTGGTAACAGGAGCGACAGGGTTTATGGGTAAAGTCTTAGTTGAGAAATTGCTGAGGTCTTGCCCGAAAATAGAGGGAATATATATTTTAGTGCGGCCTAAAAGAGGTAAAGAACCCAGTCAGAGGTTGCAAGATTTTTTGGATTCACCGGTAAGTTATTGCTATCTCAGTTTCGTGAGAAATTACGTGGTGTTAATTATGTATTTGTTTATAAGTGTCTGGATTTTATTAGTTACATTTATTTAACTATATCTTAATGTAATTTGAACTGCTGAACAGTTAAAATTGCTTTAAAACAATTTTTAAATCACTCACCAATAGTTGAATTCAAAATATATGGGACCTACCTGTAATCAAAGAAAAATAATTAAATTTAATTCGAAATATGTATTTAAATATTAATTCCACCTTTAGTTTGGTGGGTAATAAAATAGTGCTCTGCACATTATTATTAATAAGTTTTATATTGTATGTTTGATTAATTTAATCATTTATATTTGATTGGTAAATCAAATTTTTAGGCTTTTGACAAAATTCGGGACACATCTGACCCTCAGTACTATTTCGATAAAATCCATTGTGTATCCGGTGACGTAACTCAAAAAAACTTGAACTTATCGAGCTCAGATCAAACCCTTCTGGAATCCAGAATCAGCGTTGTGTTTCATATGGCTGCGAACGTCCGTTTTGACCAACCACTCAAGTCAGCTTTGTTAATGAACACAGGAGGGACTTTGCATGTTTTACAAATATCCGAAAGATTCCAGAAATTGGAATCTTTCGTACACGTGTCCACGGCGTATTGCCATTGCGATGAAACTGAACTGGAGGAAAGGCCTTATAAGGCCCCACATTCTCCAAGAAAATTACTGGACATGGTACAATGGATGGATGAAAAACTAATTCAAAAATTAACTCCATATCTGTTGCAAGATGCACCTAATACTTATGCATACACAAAGTGTTTAACTGAGCAACTGGTTGCGGAGTTTAAAGGGAAACTTCCGGTTGCCATTACAAGACCTTCAATTGGTAAGTTGAGAGGGGCGTAACATAGTTTAGAATACCTATGAAATTTATATTTTAGTGACAGCAGCATGGCAAGAGCCTCTTCCGGGATGGGTAGAAAATTTGAACGGCCCTACGGGTTTGTTAGTTGGGGCCGGAAAAGGGGTGATACGGTCCATGCATTGCAGGGCCGAATACGAAGCTGATATTATGCCAGTAGATATTACTATAAATAGTATTATTTTGGTGGCTTGGCAACTTGGAATCAACGTCAAACAATTTCACAATGAACCATTGGTTGTAAATGTTTGTAAATCGGAAGTAAGTCACTACTAAATGGTTAAATTAAGGTGGCTTTATTTTAATGAATGTTTCGAATATTTAGGCGAATCCAGTGACGTGGGGCGAAACCCTGGAATTGGGGAAAAAACATTTTTATAAGAATCCATTCACAATTTGTTTGTGGTATCCAAATGGAAGTATCAAATCATGCTATTGGACCCATCTGATTTCAGTTATTTTCTTTCATATCCTACCAGCGTATTTCATTGATTTTTTAATGCTTATCTTTCGACAAAGACCCTTGTAAGTTTTATTTAATGTGATACAATACAACATTAATAAACTTATAACTATATTTCTACGTATAAACAATTTATTCTCAGTTTAATTCAAACCCAAAAACGTATCCAGTCTGGTCTAGAAGTTCTCCAATACTATACAACCCGAAAATGGGTATTCCATTGTGAGAAAATGAAAATAATTGCAAAATCTCTCAATGAAGACGACCGAAAAATATTCTATACCGATATAGCCGAGCTGGATTGGGACCAATATATTTTAGAATACGTCTTGGGGGCTAGGAAATATTGTTTACATGAAGAACCACACACGATTCCTCGAGCGAGAAAAATATTGAAAAGGTACGGATGCTTTAAAAAAATTGACGGGCAGTAACGCTTCAGTTGCCGGCAATACAACAGAGAGTTGCGGAGTCGCTTTTATAATTATGTAGCTGGGGGTGATGGGTCTAGAAAGTTGGCCGTCAGTGACGAAAGACTAGCCGCCAAGCAAATTCAAAACTGCATGAATATTTTTATGTTTCAGATTATATTTTTTGGATTGCCTGAAGGACATTATATTTGTCAGCCTTATTATATGGATATTTTGGAATTATGCAGTAGCCACATTTGGAAATGCGATCGGATCGATAAAAATCTGATTATTTTAATTTAATAATATATTTATCTCATCACTAATTATTTAAACAACCTATATATAATTTGACATGTACTATATACTATATTTCACTTTGTAAATAAAATATATAACATTTTTCTTGTATGTAATTTCTAATATAAAAATGTTTTGCAGGCATACCAAAATCGGAAAAAATATTTAAAACATATAAATTGTTATAGAATTGAGGGCCACAGATAAATTATATACTATTTTCACATTATACAATATGTCGTCTGCACAAATTGAATTATTGTAATTAAATTAGGTTGCTTAATATGAAACCGTATGGATTACTTTAATGTCAGAAGAACTGCCTATATAGCAAGGCGATGTTTTTCATTTGTTCTAAATCCGATAACTTATATTTATTTAAATTATTATTTGACAACTTTAAAATTTTATCAAATTACTTGTAAAGGCTTGAAAATTGCGCTGTAACATCATACAAAATTATCCAATTGTCAAGTAAGTTAGAATTCATTATCTGGACCAGGGAGGCTGTAAAATCAATAGATACAATCCAGGACTAGTCTGGAAGGGTGAAGCTGTACGCTACGATGTTTTATTTTAACGTGGAATGATTTTAAAATGATTGTAATTTGTTTAAATTTATTTTGCAAATAGTTGTAACGTTGTAACGAGAAAAAGTTCGAAAATGTAGTGATTTCTAATAAACTTGGGTACGGCATGATTTATTTGTTATATATTTGCGAGAAGCTGGTGATGTTCTTAGGATACGTGAAGGGGCTACTCTATTGTTGCCTCTGGATAAGCAGTATTGTATCAGGTAAATTATTTGTATTTATATATTATTAAAAATAATATTTATTATTTATATTTAGATATTGTTCAAATATTTAAAAATTATTAAATAAATTGTAAAATAAAAGTTGTAGTTAATTAAATAATCTATAATATTTTTTTGAAGCTTTTTTGTAGTTTTTAAACCAATAATATTAATATTGAAATTAAACGAACGAAATATTTAAAATAGTTTTATTTTTTCAGGATATTTTGGACTATTTTGTCCATTATTGCCTCTGATCCTGATCTCTAATAAATTTTACAGATACTTAACCGATTTTTTATTCACTTTTTGGCAACTTTACCCAACAGTAAGTTACCAATAAAATATAAATATATTTAGAAAAAAACAATAAATAAATCCTAACCTTAGGCTCTGCAACAAACACTATGCGGCACCCGGATCCACATAACAGGAGATCAGATCCACCCAGGATCCAGTTCGTTGTTGGTGATGAACCACCGAACGCGGACGGATTGGAACTTTTTGTGGCCCGCCGTTTACCACGCGACCGCAGCTGGTCGGGGTATGCACAATCGGTTTTTCCACCCATTGAAGTTTATCCTGAAAGATGCAATACGTCATATACCAGGGCCGGGCTGGGTCATGCAATTGTCATGTTTTGTGTATATTAAGAGAGTTTGGAGTTTGGATCAGTATAGATTAAAGAATTTGGTGGATTATTTCTCGAGGATTAAGTATAAATATACAATGGTTTTATTTCCGGAAGGCACTGATTTAACAGAACATACTCAAAAAGGAAGCCATCGGTTTGCGGAGAAACATGATTTAGCGGTAAGTTACAAACGACTATATATTTACGCAACCCACACTACAATCTTGTTTTACGGATCAGTCTGATTGCGGGATGCATTAAAATTATATTAAAACATATTTATAATCATTCTAAACATTCTAAGGGCGCATAAAAATTCGTTTTTAGAAATATGAATATATACTTCACCCAAGAACGAAAGGCTTTACATATTTAGTTCACGAATTACTTCAAAGAAACATGCTAGACTGTATTTATGATGCTACATTATTATATCCTGATATTATTCCCCAAACTGAGCGAGAAATTCTTAGAGGAGAGTTCCCAAAAATTGTCCGAATACATTTTAAAAGGTAAATCAATTTTGTGGATCAAAATAATATATTGAAACATTGAAATAACTTTAGATATAACAAAGAGGTGCTTCCTAACTCGGAAGAAGGTCTCAAAGAATTTTTGGAAGAACTCTGGCGTAGAAAGGAGCAATCGTTGAAGGACCATTATGATAATGGTAATTTTTTGGATGGGCCGAAGCTCCAGCGGAACTCAAAACTGGAAATTGGGATTGCTTTGATATTTTGGACGGCTCTGCCTTTGATAACATTGTATTTATTTTATAGTTCGTCGATTTTTCGAAAAATTGTTGCCCTACACACAGGTTTTTTGTTGATTTTGAATTTGTTTGTAGGGGGGTTCCAAGATTTTGAGATTGGGTTATACAATATGAAACGTAAGATATTTTCGAATCCTTGGTAAAGTTAAAAATAATGTTCCAAAAATGGATTCTGATTCTAGAAAGGGTTAAAATTGAAGAATATACCGATAACTATTGTAATTTAGTGTGATAATTCTATAGTTAAACAAGTTATTAAATGAATGTTTTTAGTATAAACTTTAATAACAAATAAAACACTATTTTCTTGGACAACTATACACTACTATTACTAATAAATTATTTTTCTACATTATAAACAATTTTCAGAAATATTTAAACCAAAAAAAGTAATTTTTAAAACTGTTTTTAATTCATTTCACAGCTTCCGAAATATCTGCCGTTCATTATGGAAACTTAAAACACTCATAAACATAAAAAACCAATTTTTTTATAATTTAAAATACTATAACAATTCACTATTTCTTTATTTGCTAGCAATTTTAATATAATAAAACCATACCCAGTGATATAGATACATTAGCTATTTAAACTAGGTTAAATTTTAATCTAAGATTAGTAATTTAATTGTCAATCATTAAATTTAAGTATGACTTATTAAACACGTGAATTCACTGTGCCAAAAAATGTAATTTAATAGTTATTGTAAGTTAAGCTTAAGATAACAGCGTTGTTTATACACTTTTTAAATATGTTTGGGACTTTTTAAAAATAAGTCTATAGTTATATTTGAAAAATGTAAATTCAACGCTTTAAACTTATATAAATAAATGTCAAACTTGTAAAATAATTTCGTGTAATGCTTAGATATGCACTTAAAATTAATTTTAGAATCATTCAAATATAAACCAGTGGTGGTGCTAGTGAGGGTGATCTATTTCAGTTATATTCTCGTCCTAATTCAATCGTAATCATAGATTTGCGATACACATTTGAAATATAGTGTTGAGACCCTTTATACATTTCTCTAGTCCCGTCACTGCACCAGAAATATGCTAAAGTGTGATATATAAATACATAAACAACATAATTCGTATTGTTTTATCATAGTTTATATGTTCCCATAAAATATATAACAGCATAAATGTCTAAAAAAGTTTGTTAAATTTTGACTGCACGAAAAATTAAATGTGTATTATATTATATTATTGAAAATAAATGTGTATACACATTATTCATTTATATCGTCTTGTGCGTTTATTAATCCACCCTTAACATTCCTACCACCTAATCCTTGCTAAGGACATATTTATGAAGCTGTAGTTAGTTTTTTAAAAGCATCTTACCTTACTAAAGATCTGATATTGCGGACTTTATTTGTTACACACATTTTTAAACGCGAACCGCACTTATAACTCCAGTATATTTAATTAAACCATACATAAATAAGCATCCCTTAAATTAAACCGTATCTACTTACAATAAAACTATAGATATACTCAAAATACTATTTAAGTGAAGCTTAACGCTTAAACCATTTCTAAATCTATAAAATATAAACTTATAAAACATTATTTATAAAATTTATTAATATTATTTTAAATCAACCTTAGTTAAACTTGAGCTCTATTAAATAATTAGATTTACTAATATACTGTTTAAGTGACACTTTACCAAAACGGTATCCAACTCTTAAACCGCAGGTGTTTGGTTTTAAAAGAGATTTAAACGTTGTTTATTGTAAAGTTATAACAAATATAAGTAACTTACGGTATTGTTTAAGCTATGCTTAATATTAACTGGCATTTTAAACTACGTTTAAGATACTGGTTAAACTACATGAAAACCACATACACGTCCTATACCAACAACACATTTCACTGTTATGGCAAGTTTTTAGTTATACAATGAGAAATATCTGGTTTGGTCTTGTCTATAGTTGAAATTAAATGTAATTTTGTAAATAAACTTAAATAAGATATATTTTTCTTTACGAATTAGAGTTTTTTCCACCATATGCTTAGAAAATATATAAAACTACTTGGGAAATTGTTTTAAGGCCAGTAGAACCAGTTTCTGCTACCCTATTTTATAGAAACACTATAAAATGTGCTTAAATAGCATTTATATACATTTATTCATTTAATATACATAAAAAAATAATAATTTTTAATTTTAAATCGCCTAATCCTTTAAAAAATTTGATAAAAAACACCACATTTTAAAACTAATATATATATATATATATATATATATATAATATATATATATATATATATATATATATATATATATATATATATAAAAAATATTCTAATGACTTATATATCAAAATAAATAATTATACACCCACTAGTGGCATATAAATATATTTGAATAACAAATAGAAAATAAGAAATACGAATAATAATTTGAATAGCCTGTCTACGCACCACATTCTGTAAAAAAGATAATATTTAAGGTTTTCGTAACGTTTACGAAAAATTGTTTCGGATAAAAGTTATAGACTGTTGAATTGTCTTTAAGTTTAATTCAATTGCAAAATGCTTTAATTTGAATCAGCTCTGAGATAATATAAGAAATGTTAGTCCATTATAAATTAAACGACTTCAAGTGTTAATTCTCGTAAAACTGTGTCGTTTTTGAAAAAAAGTTTCAAATGAAAGTTGTAGTCCATATTAATATAAATCATTTTGGCTCAGTAGTAAAGTTTTGTAAGTATTACCGTTTTTGAGATAATTGAGATAACATAATGGTACTTACACTTTCATATGTCGTCTAGCTGCTGGTAGTGATTCGTCTGATTCATTCAAGATATATAATCGGGCCGCATGGATGCAATGCGTGAAGTATTCTTCAAGATCTAATTCATCTCGATCGATTTTATACATGATTTTTTCTTTGGGGTTCATATTTTCGCGTATGATTTCAACGTTTTTATTTTCAAAGTCCCATTGTCTCGTAGCGTAATATTCAAAAATTTCAAAACCTTTATTGATTCGTTTCTGGACCCTACACAAACTGTAAAACGAAAAAAGAGTTTACTGTAAAATCATTGAGTTTACTGTAAAATCATTGATTTAAGTTCAACTTACACTGGTTTATACCCTAAACAAAACAATAACGTATCTACAAAAATTGCTGGAATAGTATGGAAAAAGAAAACAGCTATATTATGGGCTAAACGCGACTTTTTCATGGAGCCACCTGGGTACCAAACAACTCCATTTAGTGGCATTTTTTCCTCAACAATTTTCCGTCCTAAATTAACAATTGTATCCCACGGAACGCGGATTTCATGACTACTAGTTAAATTAAATATTTGTCGTTCTCTAGAAGCGTAAAAAATGTTGAAAAAACACTTAAATATCAATATTTAAACCAAATTACTTAGTTGTTAAATAATCCCATGTACAAATAGCAATTGCGTTTGCAGCAATGTCAACTGGAATAAAATCAGCATAACTATTTTCATCACAAAGCATGGAACGTATCACTCCTTTTCCAGCGCCAATTAACAGCCCCGTGGGGCCGTTAATATTATCAGTCCAACCTGGAAGAGGTGCCTTCCAAATCGGAATTACTAGAAGTATTTATTTATTATAAATTTATAATTAATTTTGAGCATATAAATTATTTTTAATAAACTCTAGACTTACCAACAGATGGTCTTAAAATCAAAATAGGTAATGTACCAATTTGTTCAACAACTAAACATTCCGCTAATGATTTTGTGAATGCATAAGTATTTGGTAGGCCTGCTAAAATCCTAAAAAATATAATTTGTTAATAATATATTTATTGAGAACTTAAAAAGCACAATGCCCGAATAAGAAAAACATATATAATCCTTACTTATCAGTAATCGATTCAACAATATCAGTATTCATCCACTCTATACTCTTAATTGTTTGATGAGGATCTGCTGGGGGCGGATAAGATCGTTCTTCTAAGATTTTCTCTTTCAAAAACGCGTAAGCTGTTGATATGTAACAGAAAAGCTGCTCGAAGAAGAGCAATTTTATTTAAAAAACTATACCATCAACAACAATTAAAGATGTACCTCTAGTTTTTTACATTCTTTAGCAAGTTCAATCATATATTTAGTCCCTCTAGTGTTCAACATCACAGCATGCTTCAGTGGCTCATCAAATCTGACAGTGGCCGCGCAATGGTATATATAATTAACATTCTCTGCAAGATACTGGCGATCTTCTAGTTTAATACCTAAATTCACTTCACTGACGTCACCAGGAATGGCTCGGCATTTTTTGTCTAAAATATCTTTGCCGTGAAGTGCCTTCAGTTGATCGTATAGCTAAAAAGAAATTCTAAATTACCCAAAAAGGACCAAAACAAAGCTCAATTATATTAAGAAAAATTATTTATATGTAAAGCGGGTTGCATTATTAAACTAATTTTACTGTGTTTCTGTAAAATTGAAAGCCTGATTGCATGACCTTATAATCTCTATATAAAGTTACTGAAAAGCGTTACTGAAGAGTTTGACACCTGAATTTGTTATATATATATATATATATATATATATATATATATATATATATATATATATATATATATATATATATATATATATATAAGGAATTGTTTGTAACTTGGAGTAATTTTCTTTTTATTACGATACTACTGGATAAATCACTGTTTTTAACAATAAATATCTATTTATTTGACTGAAAAGTGAAAATACTTGTTACTATAACCGGTATTGCGGGTTGCTTGAATTTTGGGGTAACTAAGTAGCTGAAATCACAGACTGAACGTTGATCATAAAGTTTCCGGTTCAAGTTACTGAAAAATGTGACTAGTATTTAGAAGTGTTACAGAACTACAGAATGGGTGTTTAAAACAACTGGAGATTTTGAAATGGTGAATGTACCAGTTCATGATCGTGCAGTTTTGAAAAGTGTGGCTGGAAACATTAGAATTTGAAAAACTGTCTTTGTGCCCCAATGAAATTCTTCTGTCTGCCTACAGCCGAAGGTCAAACATATTATGTGTTAATTTGCCCTGAAAATGAAAGTAGCGCATCAATCAGGTGGTATTATTTAATACGAAGTTCACCGACTGGGGACTGCATTACTGCATAGCAAGCATGAATTGGTCATAACTTTCTATGTCGGCGGTGGTACTGCGAAAGTCTTGTAGTATCTACGTATACTTTGTGTTTGTGTACATACATACATACATCTCTTGCGTGCTTGCTGTTTTTCGTTACGTAACTTGGCTACATTATAGTTGCTTAAGATATTTGGGTTACGAGTGTTTGTTTGACCTTGGCAATTATACTCTGGTCCACATGCGACCTAGGCTATTTTGTAACGAGATTTTTCTCAATTCATATTTCGGAATCATCTGGTCAATGTCGCATAATCGTTTTAGGAATGTTGAAATTGCTTAAAATTTTATTCTATTTTGCTTTATGATTTATAACCTAATATGGCCACGCAATTCCCCACCAAACTACATCTATTATTAATAAATATAATTACTGGATTCGCAAATGCTTCTCGGAGCCTCTCTTGAGGATCCTTCCCTTTTTTAGGCCGTACTAAAAGGCAAAAACATTCTATGTCTGGGCAGACTCGAAGCATCTTTTCCAGAAACACCTTTCCCACAAACCCTGTGCCTCCAGTTAGGAATATAATCTTCTTCCGGAACATATTGGTAATTCTGTCAGGGTATACAACATCTTCGACTTTGACAGACATTTTAAATTAACTGGAAAGAAATACACAATATTAAAAAACGAAATATCTAATCTAATAAAAAGCCTATTTTAAACAATAGAGACTTCAACGTTTGATCAGAACACATTTTAATAATTATTTAAACTAGGCACAAATTGTAAATAAATTATTGTTGTAAGTCATATAATACCTCTATAAAATTGTTTAAATTAGTGACATTTCGCAAAATATAATAATTTAAATTAAAATGATACAATAAAATTATTTGAATTTAAAACAAATTTTGCAATAAATAATTGTTTTTTACAAAAGATCTAAAAAAACTAGAACAAATCTAGTTCCGAAAATTCAAAACTTACTTTCTATAACAATTATATACCACAAAGTTATTATTTAATGTTTTTGGTTAAACAATATTTTTTATTTCATTTCTAAATCTCAATTGTACGTTGTATATAAATTATAGTAAAGTTAAGGTTATAATTAAGTGTAAGCACTTATATTATTTAACAGAGAAAATTATAATAAATTAAAATTCAAAAAAAGGTTATATCTTTATAATTTCTCAATTCAAGGCTTTTTTATTGACTTCAAGTACTATTTGAGTTTAAATTATTATTTCGAAACCTGTGCTCCGAAAAGAAATTACAATTCAAAGAAAACAATTTGTTTAAACAATTTATCATATAGAATATGAGATTAGCAACAGTTAATAAACCTGATGAAACTAAACATGTTAACAATTATTTCGTAATTGACATCAATTTTAAATGCTATTGCAAATTTATATATTTATGTTTATTTATTAAAAGATACAAAAGATCATTTGTCAATATATTATTTAAGGTAATGAGTAATAATAATTGTGTGAAATTATCCAAGGGTACATTTTAATTATAAATGACATGATTTATTTATTCAATTAACAAGAAAAGTCAATTTTATTAAATTTTGTTCAAGAACAATTTTTAAGATAACTAAATAATTGCTAGTTTTAATAAAAAATACTAGTATATTTAGAAATGACAGTAAATTATTGTATAAACAATAAAATTCACCATGACTATTATATTTCTGCGTATTAGTAATCAAAAATAAATGTCCGATTTCGAAAATACAACAACAAAAATCGATTGCATAGTCATTAAAATCATAAATTATAGGGTTTTAATCGAAATGATTTATTTATGTCGTATTCTACGCACCGAATTTCATCAACAATAGTTACAACATATATAATTACAACCCTTTACTTTTCTATAAACAAATACGCACTGATTTCGACAATAAGTTACCCAAATTATTACCCCTTTTTTTTAATTATAAAATAATTTCGCGAAACACCTTTTTCAACAGTTTACTTCCCCTAATAAAACTCTCAAGTATTTAAGCCCTAGATACCTCAAAGAAGAACTTAAATTCCTAAGATTTCAAGCTATATGTATATTGTGTTTTGTTCTTTCTGATTTGCATAACAAAGAATTCCTAACTTATGTGGGCGTTTAGACCGCACATGCACGTTTTTTCTAACTAGGGTAGTGCGTGTTTTTTACATCTAAGTATATTCTACGCCCCTGGAGTTCTATTTGGTATATTGCATGCATGTAATAGGCTTAAATCACATATAATTCCAGATATATCAGGTGTATGTTGCAATTGGATGTCAACAAATTGAAGTTTGATACAAAAATCAAAGTATTTTGCAACACCATTGTAACTTTTCATGTTTATATGTCGTAAATAAATACAGTTATCTTTTTAACCCAATAATTTAAGTATTATTAAAGTAGGTTTATTAGGGCGGGTTTTCGTAGAAAATATTGCCAAATGACGTCGACAATAAAAAAACTTGTTTTTTTTATAACATACTCAAAGATCTATTTTTTTCAAATAAATAAATTTAAAATAGCTTATAAAAACAAATCAACTATCGTTATAAACAAATCTCAGGATTCATAAACTATTCCGAATTTTAAGCACCTTCTGCTACTTTTTTGTAGAAGTATTGTGAGTTACGTACTTGTGAGGCAACCAAGGCATGATTCTACATATATGTATATATAACGCCAATTACCACTTAATTGAAGTGGCAAAAATCTCAAATCACTCTATACACATTTATAAGTCGTAAATTATGTCATTTCTTAAGTATTTGAGATGACAAGGGCTTCAAATTATTCCATAAACATATTTAATTTATATTACGCCATAAAAGTAGCAAGGACCTCAAATCCCTCCATACATACTATAAACTTATTTAATACCTATTCAGATATAAAGCCCTAGACTCTATATAATATTAAGCCATTTCCTGTTAATGGAAGTAGCAAGGACCTTATGCATCTCTTACAAAATACGAAAGCTTTATAGGCATTTTTTATCTATTTAATATTTATCTTAATATTTATTGGGTCATTAAAGCCAGTAATAGTGAAGTCTACATGTATTGTGCCATTCTCCAGTTGATAGGAGTGGCAAAGACTTTACCATTAAACTCAGAATGTATAAGTGATAATTTTTGAATATTATGTGTATAAAGTAATATTTTCTAAGAACCAGATCCAGAATAAGTTAACATTACCTTATATAAACAAATTAAAGAATTGTTTAAAGTATACTACAGGGTTTAAACGTTCAACTATTTGTTTTAATAAATGCAAACACTATTCTATTTTAAATAGAATTCTGTATAATACACAAACTTTTACCACTAGCGACCGTATTCGTCGTTATACTGGAGCTAAGTTGCGAAAAACAAGTTTACTTAAAATGAAAGTAACTGAATTATGGTGGGGATCACAAACAAGCATGATTTTAAATTGAAGTTTTCTTCACAATTTTCGGAACTAGTGACGAAAATACGTCTATCATTTTTTTGCTTGTATCAAAATTGATATTTCATAATATGTTTAAATATTTAATAAGTCCTGGCATTTCTTAATAGTTTATGTCGAAAATTATAAATATTATTTGGCAAATTATATGAATACGAATCAAGCAAAAACTGTTTGTTGAATGGCGAAAGATTGTGAATAAATGTAAATGGGTTTCTGCTACCTCATTTATAGGGTATAGGCATGAAGTTATGTTTCGTATGTATGTAAATTATATTACCGTACTAATTAGTATTATTATTATTATAATTCTGGTTGGGCATCTTATATGTTGAATCTCGAACAAGATATTAATAAATAATGTGATATGATCACACATATGGCGCACGGAATGTTTTCAAAATGTATGTTAATGTAAAAAATCATTAGCGATATGTTTACATTTTACATTTAAAATTCATTAAAATGTGGCTCTAATTATGGTTTTTTGAAATTTCTATGTGTTTTATAATTCGACGAAATCCATTTTGCGTTGATGTGAACCCCATAATTGCAAGGGCATTCAAATACAGTCCAGTACTAAGTATTTTGAATCAAACTTTATTTTTCAAAGTATATTTAGCCGATATAAAATCAAAGCTGTTCAAATTTAAATTAAGTATGCCAAAAAAAGAAAACGAGTTTCATTCAAGGTGAACTGGTTTTGGTAATGATTTGGGACTCCCAAAGTTCAGTTATATAATTGTGATTGTCAGAATTCTAATATTCTTATTAAAAAACTCGAAATTCTAAGATAAGTTCCTGATTTTTTGAACTTTTATATTTGTTGTTTACTGCATGTGAATATATTTATGAGCAAAAAACATTATTTATTATATTTTGCAAAAAAAAAAAAACTAAATGTTTACAGCGAATAGTTTATTTTGGTACACCTTTCATCCGTAACTTCTAGAACATTTTTTTTGCTATTGATCTATTCGTATCTCATTTACGCCCCTTATTATTAATAAATAACGCCTAGTCGTAATGCAACCCGAAATGCTTATCAGTTAACTAAGTTGCTAATATGTTATTTTAATCATTTACTCAATCAGTCAATCAATCAATAACGATTGAAGTTAGTTATTTTAATTATGATGTTTTAAACTTTATTTATATATAGGTATATAAAATCTTTAAGCCCTGAATTTAGGGAAAGTCGTGATGAAATATAAATTTAAGATATATGTTATGAAACCATGATTGATTTTAAGCTATCAGTAATCACCAATGTATAAAACAAGGTTATTCCAAAAATTGAACAATGATTCAACCTTGTTTTATACAATGGTGATTACTGATAGCTTAAAATCAATCATGGTTTCATAACATATATCTTAAATTTATATCCCATCACGACTTTCCTTAAATTCAGGGTTTAAAGGTTTTATATACCTATATATAAATAAAGTTTAAAACATCATAATTAAAATAACTAACTTCAATCGTTATTGATTGATTGAGTAAATGATTAAAATAACGTTATATTAGCAGCTTAGTTAACTAATAAGCATTTTGGGTTGCATATACGACTAGGCGTTATTTATTCCTAATAAGGGGCGTAAATGAGATACGAATAGATCAATAGTAAAAAAAAAATGTTCTAGAAGTTGTGGATGGAAGGTGTACCAAAATAAACTATTCGCTGTAAACATTTAGTTTTTTTTTTGCAAAATAAATAAATAATGTTTTTTGCTCATAAATATATTCACATGTAGTATACAACAAATATAAAAGTTCACAAAATTAAGAACTTATCTTAGAATTTCGAGTTTGTTAATATGAATATTAGAATTCTGAGAGTCATTAATTATATAACTGAACTATGGGTGTCCCAAATCATTACCAAAAACAGTTCACATTGAATGAAACTTGTTGTTTTCTTTTTTTGGCATACTTAATTTAAATTTGAACAGCTTTGATTTTATATCGGCTAAATATACTTTGAAAAATAAAGCTTGATTCAAAATACTTAGTACTGGACTGTATTTGAAGGCCCTTGCAATTATGGGGTTCACATCAACGCAAAATGGATTTCGTCGAATTATAAAACACATAGAAATTTCAAATAACCATAATTAGAGCCACATTTTAATGAATTTTAAATGTAAAACATATCGCTAATGATTTTTTACGTTAACATACACTTTGAAAACATTCCGTGCGCCATATGTGTGATCATATCACATTATTTATTAATATCTTGTTCGGGATTCAACATATAAGATGCCCAAACAGAGTTATAATAATAATACTAATTAGTATGGTAATATAATTTACATACATACGAAACATAACTTCATGTCTATCTATCAATTTTGATACAAGCAAAAAAATGATAGACATATTTTCGTCACTAGTTCCGAAAATTGAGAAGAAAACTTCAATTTAAAATCATGCTTGTTTGTGATCCCACCATAATTCAGTTGTTTTCATTTTAAGTAATCTTGTTTATCGCAACTTAGATCCAGTATAACGATGAATACGGTCGCTAGTGGCAAAAGTTTGTGAATTATACAGATTCTATTTAAAATAAAATAGTGTTTGCATTTATTAAAACATATAGTTGAACGTTTAAACCCTGTAGTTTACTTTAAACAATTCTTTAATTTGTTTATATAAGGTAATGTTAACTTATCCTGGATGTGGTTCTTAGAAAATATTATTTTATACACAAAATATTCAACAATTATCACTTATACATTCTGAGTTTAATGGTAAAGTCTTTGCTACTCCTATCAAGTGGAGAATGGCACAATACATGTAGATTTCACTATTACTGGCTTTAATGACCCAATAAATATTAAGATAAATATTAAATAGATAAAAAATGCCTATCAAGCTTTCGTATTTTGTAAGATATTCATAAGGTCCTTGCTACTCCCATTAACAGGTAAATGGCTTAATATTATATAGAGTCTAGGGCTTTATATCTAAATAGGTAAATAAAAACGTGCATGTGTGGTCTAAACGCCCACATAAGTTAGGAATTCTTTGTTATGCAAATCAGAAAGAAAAAAACACAATATACGATACATATAGCTTGAAATCTTAGGAATTTAAGTTCTTCTTTGAGGTAACAAGGGCTTAAATACTTGAGAGTTTTATTAGGGGAAGTAAACTGTTGAAAAAGGTGTTTCGCAAAATTATTTTATAATTAAAAAAATAGGGGTAATAATTTGGGTAACTTCTTGTCGAAATTACTGATGAAATACGGTGCGAAGAATACGAAGAAATAAATAATTTCGATTAAAACCCTATAGTTTATAATTTAATTTCCAACAATTGTCCTAAATATATGTCGTAACCCTGGCCGCGACATATTCCATGTTTTTTAACCATGTCTATGGTGTTGAAAATTCTTCAACAAAGAGTGGTCGATTCTAATTGTTATTCATGATATGAATTCAATGTTCTGTTATTTGGAAATGCAATATATATATATATATATACTTGGTAAAGTGTTACTTAGTGCTTGACAGTTGCAGTGTACACTCGAGTTAAGTGCTAAACATTATTTTTGGATATTATTACGTTGATTAAGGTAATTATTTAAACATTAATTGTCTAAATAACATTATTTTACCATTTCATTACATTGTAGCTTATTAAAATAATTTGTGGCGTAAAACTTTAAAATAAGACTAACACTAGCGAAAATTGTAAATATATAATAAGTTTTTAATTAATTTATAAATAATATATCTAGATTATATATATATATTATATATATTATATATATATATATATATATATATATATATATATATATATATATATATATATATATATATATATATATATATATATATATATATATATATATATAATATATATATATTTAAATAAATAATACATAATTTCGCCTATAAATTAAAAATAGCTAAACTCAAGAGACTGATATTACTATTAGATAAATGATTTAATTTAAATATTAATTCATGAAAGAACAGATTATAAAATCAGATGTTGCACAACTAAATATTTGTTTATTAAATTGGTAAGACAGGATATCCAAATAAATAATTAAAATTTAGCGACAAAAATGGTTTGTTTTTGTTATCAATCCACTGATTAATAATCAGATCACGTTTTAGTGTTACTACAAGGTTGATTAGCATATATATATTTAGGTAACAATTAGTTAATATTTATTTGCATAAATCTGATTGTTTAATATTTGACAATTTCTAATTAAGTTCAACAAAACGATGCAAGACGACTTTAATTTACCCCCAAATATAAATTTATTAGAACCTAATGTAGAATTAAATATTGTTATAGGTCGAAATGTCTGGAAATAATGTCGAAGTGTCTAGAGTATCGTTGTGGTACTCTGGATTGAATATTTTCATAACTGGAGCCACAGGTTTTATGGGTAAAGTCCTTATGGAAAAACTGTTACGTTCTTGTCCAGATTTGGGCAAGATTTATATTCTAATTAGGTCAAAACGTGGAAAACTACCTTCAGAAAGACTGCAAAATATTTTGGATATACCTGTACGTTTATTCTTTACGATTTGAATTTGTTGAATTAATTGTTTATTTATTTGTTTAAGTTATTTGATAAATTACGTAAAATAACCCCTGATTTCTCGTCAAAAATCATCCCTTTAACTGGAGATATAACTCTGCCTGAACTAGGCTTGACCTTCGAAGACAAAGCTGAGCTTTGCAATAATGTTTCAGTTGTGTTTCATGCGGCTGCAACTGTTAAGTTTGATGAAGCATTGAAAGCTTCAGTGGGTATGAATGTAATCGGGACACAAGAGCTTATTAAGCTCGCGTATAACATGCCAAAGCTCCAAGTAAGTTTGAGTAGATATACTTCAATAGTTTTCGATTGATACTGATTTATTTTAATAGGCGTTTGTACATGTATCAACAGCCTATTGTAATTGTAACATTTTTGATATTGAAGAAAAAATCTATCCGGCGCCTATGGAGCTAGACAAACTAATCCAGTGTCTCCAATGTTTAGATGATGACATTTTAGATGAATTGACACCAAAGTAAGTTAAATTAAATAACTAACTTGAAGGAAACTTAATTTAAATTAAATAAATTGTTTTATTAAAAATATATTTTAGGATCCTACGCGATAGGCCCAACACTTATACATATACAAAAGCCCTAGCAGAGCATCTATTACTAAAACACAAAGGGAAACTACCACTAGCAATTTTTAGACCGAGTATTGTGACATGTTCATCACAAGAGCCTATCCCAGGCTGGGTAGACAATCTTAATGGACCTACAGGTATAAAAAATACTAAAAACGAACCTCAAACCATTCTAAAACTCTCAAATCAAATTAGAGCATAATTGTTTCTCAACTATCTCGCTTAGAAACACCATAAATATGGCTAAAATGCGAGATTTTCGTTAAATAAATGTGATTTTATAGGTTTTTTTATTGTTGGCAATAACGGCATAGTCAGATCGATGGTGTGCAATGAACAATGTATTGCTGATATCATTCCAGTTGATATCGCAATAAATGTAATGCTTTGTGTCGCCTGGAGCATTGCTAACTCACAGTAAGGCAGTTTCCATCGGAAGTAATAAGTAACTGAAATTAATTGACTAATTTTCTTAAGGCTTTACGATCTTCCAATCTATAATTGCACGTCTGGGATACTAAACCCAATCACCTGGAATGATATCCATAATTTGGGACACAAATATGGAGCAGAATATCCTCAAAGTGATATATTATGGTATCCATACGCAGCTAAATCATCTCCATTTTCGCACAAGATACGCAGCTTCCTTTTCCATACTATTCCAGCTTTTTGTGTGGATTCCGTCATTGTTATTTTTGGAAAAAAACCATTGTAAGTTTATATTAGAAATTAAATCTATTATTAAGTAATGTTTAATTAATTTTAATAGTATGGTGAAAATTCAGGCGAAAATTGATAAAGCAATGAATAGTTTAGTGTATTTCACTACAAATGAATGGAAATTTCGCACGGAGAATGTCCCAAAGTTATTAGAAGATTTAACAGAGGTTGACAAACAAATATTTAATTTTGACGTTCGGAAAATTGATTGGAATGACTATATTAAAAATTACGTACTAGGAATACGTCAGTTTTTATTAAAAGAAAGCTTGGATACTTTACCAGCAGCCCGACAACGCTATAAAAGGTAATTTACCTTTCATTGAAAGTTGCAGACATTTTAATTATTACATAAGAAATTATTTTAATTTTTTTAGATTGAAATATCTACATTACGGACTGAAATTCGTGTTTTTTGTTCTATTTTGGGTTATTTTTGCCCAAAATACTGGAGTAGCAGAATTATTATATACATTTTTATGTGGTATATTTTTTATTTTATAAGTTCATTTATTTTTATTTAAACTAAACTTATTTTATTACCTGTTTTTGTTGAGATATATATATATATATATATATATATATATATATATATATATATATATATATATATATTGTTTATCACCCCATTTATGTATAATGGTGTTATATGTATATAGATTTGTATGTAAA
Organism: Nebria ingens riversi; assembly: GCA_018344505.1. Lineage (NCBI taxonomy): Eukaryota > Metazoa > Arthropoda > Insecta > Coleoptera > Carabidae > Nebria > Nebria ingens. The sequence goes on from JADQWA010001375.1 coordinate 292,506, forward strand.
TTAAATAAATAATAATAATTAAATTTTTTTAATATCTAAAAATTTCTGAAGCGATTCTTTCATAAATGGTGCGTTTTTTAGAGAAAACATTATAATGAAACTTGTTAGAAATATATTAATCTAAAATGTTATATATAATCAAATTTTCCCTCAGTTGTTTGGTTTTTGAGATATATAAGTTTAAATATAGTGAATTTCGATCTATTGGTCAATAGAGAGTTTATGACCTTTCTATGTTAATTACTTATAGGTATTTGAATAAATTAATATTACATTTTTGTCAATATATTAAAAAAAAATAGAGAAAATAAATTTTTAATTTATACCAAGGTCAAATTATTACATAAAAGGTCTTTTACCTCGAAATAATTTTAAATTTACTAGAATATCAATATTATTTCCATAGAAACATTAATACAAACATTGGTAAACTTGTCAGAATTTACATGTTGACAGTTAAACTTCAAATATTCCTATATCTAACGCAGAATTTTGAGAAAACAAAGCGCCTAAAAATGCCTGAGCTTAACGATGCTATGTATTGTAGGCAACAAATTTGTATACCGCCAACGTTTCCATATTTATTACGACAATATGCAAAAGCAGCCATCAGAAGTCAACCCGCTGATTTGTTGAGGTAAATTAACTTAATCTTGTTAGGGCTGTGTCTAGTAAAGAATCCTAACACAAATTAATTTCATTTCAACTAAAAAAACCTAACAAGCAACCCGCATAGCATTCCAGCTTACCATAAGGCTATTTTTCAGGTGGTCTTCAGCATATTTCAGAGCTTTAGCTCTGGGGGTTACTCCACCTTGTAAGCTACGTTTAGAGTACCCAATACCCAAAATGCATTATGGATTAACACCGGGTTGGTTGAAGACTCTTTTACACCAATTGGCAGGATCTCAAACTGTAACATGGCCACAGTTGTACGACAGGTAAAAGTATAAATTATTAAAAAAAGAGATGGCATTCTAGTTTTCAAATTTGGCTTCCTCGGGGTTTTGAGTATATTTTGGGATTTTTTAAATTGCGAATTGCAAATTTGGGGAGGTGATTATCAAAAAGTTAGGTAGAAAATTACACTGACTTTAAGGGCCTATAACTCAAAAACGAAAATAGATAGGCGATTCTAGTTGTTGTTTTTAAAATTGGGATAGTTTATTTTATATTTTGGAAATTTTTGAATATATTTGATTAAGATTTGTTGACTTGGGGAGCAAATTAGTAAAATACTAATTAATTTTAATAAATCCACAGATGGAAAGGGGCTTGTTTACAGATAGAAGGACTAAAAGAAATCCTTTTATTAGCCGATTTTCGTGATCCTGTCCATATTCCGTGGTTTCGTTTTATTGCAGTAGCCGCTGGACATTTGACAAGGGTAAACAAATGTTTATGACCGTTTGCACCCTCCTAGAAGCCAAAAGGGTGTAAAATGCCATGAATAATTTTTTTCCAAAGACCTAGTAATAATGTTTAACTCCATATATTGCAGAGTTTGACCAATACGATGATTTTAGTTTGCGAACTGTTAACTGACGAACCTGAAGGAGCTTCAGCCATTATACCATACGCGGTTTTCGCTGATCTTTACCGATTTCTAGCGAAGATCGATGCTAGTGACACGCGGGTTGCTAACAATTATTTTTTCACCGAATCCAACTTGAATTTGGGGAAAATTGATGAGCCTGGCTCAAGTGCTGCAACAGAGAAGTTAGTTGGGGAATCTGAGACCGATCTGGAAGATTCTGGGAGAGATATGACACATTTGAGCGATTTAAAGCGTTATTTGGATACTCTTGGGCCACAAGTTGTAAGTATGAAACAAATATACTATTTTAGGGATATTAAAAGCAATTTTGCAACAAAAATAAGGTGGAAGAAGATATTTTAACACCGAAATCTGATGAAAAAGATAAAAAACATAGAGGAGCAGAAGTAAAAGGTACACACTCGAGTTGTTATATAATCCTGGATCCTGAAGATGGTAAACTGTGCAAAGAGGAACACTCCAAGGCGGAATCGTCCGACGAGTCGTCTGATACGTCCGAAATAGTCCAAGTAAAGCGAAGAAAATCGAAAATCTCGTCTGCAGAATCTGAAGAGGCGCATTATAGTGACCTCGAGATCATATCTGAGCCTTCGAAGAACATTTCTTCAGGGATAACTTCAACGTTGTCGTTTTTGGAACAGTACGAGGTTCTGCTACCTGCAGTATTAGGAATAGGGCCTGTGGTGCCATTGAAGATGGTCGAAGCGGTGTTGAAGTTCATGAGGAATTGTGCGAAGACTCAGCAAGGAATGGTCATGCCCAGGAATATCAACCATTTTATGTGTCCACCGTTGGAAGTTTGCGAGGAATATTTGTAGAATTAATTTTGGCAAATTGTGGGATGATTTGAAAAGATAGGAAATTATTAGGATTAAGAATTGGATGTTTTTGGATATTACACTTAGGTGTCAAAGAAATGAATTTGCCACCTGGAATAAAATAAAAATTGTTTTTGAAATAATAAATTATTAAAATCAGTGTATTTAAAAAAATAAATTAAAAAATATTAACTTTCTCTCAAACTAAAAAATTCAATAAATTATTCTGATAATATTTATGTATATATTATTATAATATACTTTTGACACACATTTACATATATTATACATAATTTAAGTCTTAGGTATTGGTGTTTAGAGTACAGGCCGAACGATAATTGTTAAAAGAAGATATAAATTCGTTGAAAATGAAACTCGATTTATTTTGGAATCAGAACGTTGCAATTTTGAGTAAAAGCGATGAACGAAAGTATCAGGGAACTTCGCACACTACTACCACATGAATTTAATGGATTTAAGGATACAAATATCGAGTTTTTAAACAAAAGCTTAAGAACCTAACCGCGAAAATTAATGTTAAGTATTTATTAACAAACCTTAACTTCTAAATATTGTCGTTAGAATTATTTCTTGAAATTATTAATATAACGTTTTAAAATCGTTCAGCCATTGTTTATGAATTTAACACTAAATCACTCAGATTAATTGATCAATATATTGATTGTAATTTGTTCTAAATCAATTAAATCAAAAATTAAGAATTTTCGATCGATTCATCTGAGTTTTCGACATTTATAAGTACATAATATTAAATATTTTTAGTACAAATTAATAAATAATATAAATCTTTGTACTATAATCAACCCATTTAAATATTTTCTCAATTATTATTCCAAAAACATCCTATTCAAAATTTTAATTGTTTATATATATATTTTTTCGTAAAATATCTAAAATTTGACATTTATATTAACCATTCTATAAACATTTACCATTTAAAATCACATTCAAGTATTTTTTTTTTTCGTAATTTATATATTGATATATATTTTGAAGGTAAAAAATATTTTTGATTTGATTTTGGATTTTCAATTACTAAATTATTTAAAATTTATAAATAAATATATACAATTTGTTAAATAGATATTTCTTCAAAAAAATCTTCATATAGGAAATAGTTTAAACAAAAATAGGAACACTTTATAGAATGTACAAAATAAAATAAAAAATAAAACGCGAAAATCTGTTGTAAATAGTTAAACAAGCATTTGTCCCACTTTTACACGTATAAATCTTAATCTCATATAGTTATTTCGTCCGTATATCTCAATAATAATCTCAAAGAATATGTTATTTTACAATCTACCTCACATATTTGATAATCAAACTAAGATGGTCGATTTTGCACATTCAAATCTATCTATCGCGCTTTTTACCCACACAATTCAATGATCTATTTCATTTATTTGGTATTCAATGCTAAATGGTCACCAGAGAACAGCTGACCCCCATATTTCGTCGAAACTAAGTGGCTTTTTATCTTCTAAGCGAAAATCAAAACTGTATTCATACATATAAACTAAATAAAACTGAAAATCTACATTAAATCCGCGTATAAACTCAAAACTCGATGAATTAACTCGTATTGTTCGGCCGTTTGGACCATTCCACCTCTATTTAACCGTAAAGAACAAACAATGGCAAGAATATCAACGTTGTAGTTAGTTCTCAGTTGTTGAATTCCATTTAAAATGGCAAGAAAACAACCTGTACGTCCGATTCCAGCCGAACAATGAACGACTAGCGGGTTTTTAACACATTCCTCAGATAGTTTACGTCGTTCAGGCTCAAAACTGAATTTAGTCGCTGTTTTAGAGGACTCAAAATTGAATTTTGAGTCTGATTTGAGATCCGAGTATTTATTGTCATTAAAACTACAGTTTAAACGCGATTCAAATTTAAAACGATCGTCCGGATCGGGATCGCTACTCGAGCTAGAGTTTAAAATAGCTTCGGCGCTACTAGAGCTATCGGTTGCCGAGTACGTTCTCGAATTGTCTAATTCTAGAACGTGTAGTGCTATTTGTAGAACTTGTTCTGGATTTGCAAGTTTGTGGTCCGCCCAGTTTGGGTACCAATAGTGTAAAATTGTACGTTTTTCAGTGTTTATTTGACTTAATTCTAATTTACGAATTGTGCATTCACCTAACTGCTCTTTTGAGATATATTTTATTGTAAAAGAACCCCAATCGATTGAATTCTTTTGCTCTAATTCAATCAAGTAAGGCTCTTCGTCGTAACTGTCTTGCGAGTAGTATAATTTCTCGTTACCTGTTTGGGTTTGTGCTGGGTTTAAGATTAAACTTAAGTCTGAGTCTTCACCTAAGGGGAAGTATAACTCACATTTGTTGCGGCCGCGTTCGATAAGGGCGGTTAGCATTATGATTTTTTCCACCTTCAATTTTAGTTGTTTTTTGGTTGGTTTAAATGATAAAATAGTATCAGTTTTTTTTATAAAAAGTGTTTTATAATAAACTGAATTTCTTACCTTATTATTCCAAATCATAATCCAAAAATCTTCACAAGTATGAGACATAGGGCCTTGCGTAGCTATGTAAGCTGTTTCTGTATAATCTGGACCCTAAATTCAAAATTTATTCATACTAGACCATAAATAAATGTAAAGCTTAAATAAGCTACCTTGATGTAATTAGCATGTATATACGATTGAGGCTCTGATAAATGAACTCTACTATGCTCATTAGGCAAAACACCTTTGTAACGATTACGATTTTGACTTCCGGAAACTAAACATTTCTCTTGTAGATTCAAAGGAACTTCCCAGAATTCTTGATGGAGTCTCGGGATTTTTTCCATCTGCAAATAATTTGAATTGGTCCACCGCTAAAACAATGATTGATGTCAACAATCTCACCTGACAACATGATTTCAATTCAGCGACAGATAACACGCTTCCTGCCGTCTGTAAATACTGTACATTCTGCAAATGTAGTTTAAAATCTTCGCTCAACAGTTGAGAAGTTTCGATATATGTCTGTCTGGGGTACAACGCTTTCCGGCTGCCCCTGTTACAAGTGCGCCCGCCGAAATGGCAATCTTTAGAGCCGAAATGGCAAAAGTTACAGGGCGGCACATACAAATTCTCATTCGATAACGATTTTCTACGGCATTTCGTATTGCAAACACAATGCCGTTCAATGTAGTAGCGCGGTAAAAACTTCAGCGTACATTTACAGAAATGATCCGTGTTGTGTTTGCGGTGATGTTGTTTTTTGTTTGTGCTCGGAATCGATTCGTAAATGGTGCAATTGCCACAAGTTTCGCGGCAATTTTTGTGCATCGTCTCAACTTTTGTAGTTTGTTCGTCGACTTTTGGGCATTTGTGCAAGCAAACACATTTTTCAAAGCCGAAACTGGTTAGATTTAAATTTGAGACTGATTTTGCTGTGTTCAACCGAACGATGGGCCGTTTAGTTTGAGCTGCCACTGCTAGATTCGTGTTTGAGCCCAAATCTATTGTCAAACTTGCGTTTGAGCCTCTACGCTCCAAGAGCCCTTTAGCTTTAATGCGAACAGGCTCAATTTTAACTCCAGTACAATCTGTTAGTGTCATTATTTCCGGGAGAGTTTTCAAGGTTTGAGAACTTGAAATACTCGTGTTTGACGCAAACCGTTTTAAGTTTGAGCACAGATACGGGGTGAGAGTAGATTTTTGAGTATATACTGGTTCAACGAAATCGTAATTATTTGCCGTTGGCTGTTTGGGTTTAATTACTTTTTTAGGAGTATTAGGAACTGAGGACACATCTCGTGCGACTTCCAAGTTTCTTTTTTGCCCGGCGTCTGAGTCTAGACTTACCGCTTTTAATTTTCTGGATAACGTTGGTGTTTTTGGGGACTGAATTACCAATACCGGTTGAGTTGCGTCGTTTATTTTAGGGGGGGTTAAGATTTGTTCGTTTAGTTTCAATTCGGGAAATTTGCGCACTTTTTTCTTGTTTTCCATCTCGACTTACTGAACAATCACCCTCAATTTTTAGTATTACATTGTTTAATATAATATATTTTAAGTTTTTAAAGTATGTTTAATTTGACATTGTTATAATTTATATTTTAATTTGTTGTACATTTAAAAAATACACAATTTCGATTTTTGTTATTAAACCACAATTAATTATAAACAATTAAGTAGTTATATTTATTTATTAAATAAATCATATTATTATTTAGCGATCCTCTTTGTAGAGAATGAATCAAAAATAAATGATTTATGAAGCAATTTACACTTGTTTGCAGCCGGTTTTATAAGATGTAATGTTAATTCCGAATAATAGCAAATAAATTTCACATTTTTGATAAATTATCACGGCCATATTTGTTGTAATGTTGTAAAACAGCTGCTGTAGCTGTCCGATGTAAAGTTGTTCATAAATAGTGTCATTCAACTTACGTACGTCTCCATTTGTTTATGAATCAAAGATTTTAGGTACACCACAAACAAAAATCAATATTTGTACATTTTGTGAATGGAACCTTCCTTAAGCTCGAATCACACCATTTAACGCAGAAAACCGTAGTAAATAGCACATATTCACAGTTTTTCAAAAGAAAATCTGTGAAAATGTGTAATCTTTATAACCAAATCCAAACGTCAGAACGAAAATAATCTATTTTTTTAATTTATCTCCAACTGTAATGTACATTTTTTAACTCCCAGACATAGAAACATATTAAAAACTTAAATTTACACCAGAATTATTAATATTTAAGCCTTTTACACTGAGTTTTAAACATTTCTTGAAAATTTGGGTATTTTGACAGCTAAATTTACTTTTGCGTAAACCAGACTTTGTAGACTATACTACATCCTAAAAACATCAAACTTTTTCTAGAAACCTTAAACTCCTAATTTAATTATTATAAAACGAATTTCAATATAACATTAAGATTCTATTTGTAATTTAAGAATTACATTTATATTTTTAGAATTTGAGACCCATTATTAAGAGTAAAAACTGTTTATAATCGTATGATCTCTGAATGTACTACACATTTAGCTGTCATTTTAAATAAATAAAATAATAAATAATTATTTTTCTTTATAATATAAATTCTATTGTATTGTATTTAAGCTTTATGAATAGGTTTAAGTTATATTTAAGTTTGTTTAAATTAATAAATATTATTTCTTAAAGTCATATCCTATTCCATTGTAATTGCCTGTTCCAAATAAATGAATATTTTTTATATATCTAAAAATTAATTTATGATTGAAAAACTGTTAGAAAATTGTATATAAATGAAATATAATCATATAAAAATATGAATTGTTTAAATAATTTGTTGATTTGTGAGTTATTTCACGAGAAAACCAAGATGAAATTTAAGATGAACCGCGTTGACAAGAAAGATCGAATAGACTTCTGTCACGTGTCACTGAGCGACATTTTGACATCCTTACTTTGGGCAACAATAATATAAGTTTTAAACAATTTAATAATAAACCATAAGAAATATGTAGCTAAAACTGTGAAAAAGTGTTAAAATGAGATTTAATTTTATGATTTAACTGCCGAAATGGATGCAATAGCGGCTGATTTGGCTCTACAAGCGATTTTAGGTAAGTACAAAACTTTCAGAGCACAAAAAAATAGTTATTACGTTCTATCTCAAGTTTAATCTACTTAAAAATTAATAAACTGATTAATGTCATTAGCTGGTTGATATTAATTACTGGTATTATTTTGATTTGAACCGAATTTACGACTTTTTACAATGAAATCAACAGGTGTTTATGTCGAAATTATGTCAAATTTGTCCAAAAATTGCACAAAACTAATCCAAATTTATGTGGTAGCTATGTTATATTATTTTAATTAAAACTACAGTTATAATAACTGTCTCATATATAATAAACATGTTTGGGGGGCGTTTTAAAAACACATATGAATAAATATCGCTAATTTAATAATAATAATGAGTTTAATCTAATTAATTAATGATTTTAATTAATAAATAAGGGATTATTTAAAATATTTAACCCCATTATAAATAATTAAATGTTTTACTCTGTGCTATACTTGACTAGTAATACAATCCTGTTGTGCGGGTTGCGCGTCTATTAGGCTCAATTAGTTTTTATAATTTTTACCTTTTATTTAATATTGTTTTTTATGTATATATATATATATATATATGTATATTTAATATCATTTAGAACATTTCAATTGTATTAAGGCCCAAAATATATTTGGCCCAAATTAAAATAACAAATAATTTAGCAACTTGCACATTTTAAGTTATCAAACTTCTGCTACCCTAATGATATGAAACTTATAATAACTTATGATTGTTGAATTAAATAAATTATTGTATATTTAAATATTACGGTTATTCGAATTAAAATGTATTCAAACAACTTTTCTGTTTCATTTGACAAACTAAGGTCCACCTGGGTTGCAGGTCCGTCTTTATTTAAATTGTTGACAAACTAATATTATTTACTGGATGTTTAAGGGTCGTGTTACTAAAACCGGATCGTAAATAATGAATTTAAATTCCGTAAGTCAGTCCCTGTTCTGGGGGTGGTCATTTTCAATACACACAAGGGCGTTAGACAATTTAGTGCAACGAATTGGTCACAATTAAAATTTTGAAGGGTAATTTCCGAAATTTTAATATTTGATACGGGGGTTGATATGATCACCTGCTCCTGGCTATTATATCGTGTTCTGCATCAGCGATTTGGGTAATTGTGGGGTCGTTTTACAAGTTACGTAAACGTTTAGTATGATAGGGATCTTTTACACTTTAGTTTTTTGGTAAATATGAATATTTTATACGCAAATCTATAAATGTATTTATAAGTTATTGAAATACTAAAAAATATATTTAATTCAAGATGTTTTAAGGGGGGTTGGGCAATAAAAGGTCGCGTGTTAAGGATTTTGTGTTTATAATAGTTTTGTCTTGTATCAAAATCGTAAAAAATCACTTGAACCTATGTATATTTATAACCCAGTGGCGCTCAGTTCTCTAATAGCTAAAAAACTTTGTATACATATATTATTTATTTGAGTTAACACATGTGCCCCTGTATAAGTAACACCACTGGGGTCCGATGACTCCCTATATAATGTATTTTTCGCGTGGAAAACGATTTACGAAGTCCTGATGACAAGTTGGAAATGTTTGATCAATATTTAACTTGATTTAACTATATATACTGAACATTCTCGTATATAGATGATATATATACATATATATATATATATATATATATATATATATATATATATATATATATATATATATATATATACATATATATATATATATATATATATATATATATATATATATATATATATATATATATATATATATATATATATATATATATCATATCATATGCAAATGCACCTAAGTCTAAAAGTCACTAAAACATATCAGATATCTTTAAAAACACACAAGGAAACAATTTTGCAATGATTGAATAGCAACTAGAAATGTCAATACAAAATTTTGGATTGATTTCATTATAAATTAAGTCGCAAACCAATCAAACATTAGTGTATCGCCAAATTGTCTAATTAACATTTTATTTATAACATATATTAATCAAATTATTACTTTAAGTTACTTTAAACACGAAACAAAATTAAATTTAATTAATTATCCTGAAAACAAGAACAAAAAATTAATTATCATGAAAATGAAAACAAAAAACTAACGATTATTTTACTCCCATTTATATACTAACTCATACTACGTTATGAACAGCTTATATACAGCTAAACCAATCCGGATTAGGTATCGACTTAATAAAGAACACCCTTAGTTCTATTGGTCGCTAGGGTTAGATATATAACTACTGCATACCCAATCAAAAGTAGTTGAAATTATTAAATTTGTTCTAGAATTATTACTTAATTTTTTTTAAAATAAAAGTACCTAATTAAAACAAGTTTCCTTAAAACTGAAGTATCATAAACTTATGTTAGTTAATATTAAAGTTGAAAGTATATTTAAAAAAATCTTTACTTCGTGGTAGATGAAATAAAAATTTGGATATATATATATATAAAAAAAAAATTAATTAATAATTTACCTTTAAAACAATTTTGGGGTAGGTAGAAACCACCCTTCTCACAAATAGAACTGTATGTTATAGTATGGTTAATTTTGATCACCAATATCTATAAAACAAACGTTGCTCAGCAACCAACCATGACTAAATTTATTTTGTATTGCTTGAATAAATTTTAGTTGTGTCGGAGCTGTTGTATGGTTTAGAAGTGTTTATAAATAATCAAATTATTATCATATTTACTTAAAATTATTCGAAATTCACAAATAATTTTAATAATATGTAAAATAAATTTTCCAATTTTTTAAATTAATTAATATGTTAATACGTCCCTTTTATGATTAAAAAATGGTGTAATTTGTGCCCCATTGTTAATGAAAACAGAATAATTTGGTGAAAATTTAGTGCCTTTTTGAAATAATGGTATAAGACTTAAGTGATTTTGGTTTTTATAATTTTAAATTTCTGGAGAATATGGATAATTGTTGGGGTATGGAAGAACGAAGAGAATATAGAAGGACTGGACAAGGTATGAATTATTATAGGTTTATTTGAAAATGTAGGTTTTCAATTTTTCAGCAAAAAACACTGAAATTATTAAGATAATTTATTTCATCATAGCTATGTAGTAAACAATAATTTTGTCAAAAAACTGAAAGATTTTTCATGAAAATGCATGCCTGAAACAAAATGGTGGACGAAAATATTATTCAGTTTAGATATGATATAGTTCGATGTAAATAAATTGATTATTTATAAATACTATTAACTATTTGTAAAAGTATTTCAAGAAACCAATATAGCACAAACTTGCATTTTTTTTCAGATATTCTTTCTTTTTCATGAATTAGACCGTAACTTGCAGTGTAATTATAAAAAATACCTAATTCTTTTGCTATCAGATAAAATACTCTCTCCAATAGTTAATGAAAAACGAAATTAGAAAAATGTTATGGTCAATTAAATAAATAATAATAATAAACAATATATGTATAAATATAAATAAATAAATAATATATATATATATATATATATATATATATATATATATATATATATTTATATATATATTAATTAATTCCAAATCACCCCAATTATAAAGATACCTGAAATTATTCTTTAGTTTAAGTAGCTCTCACCCCGTTTTTTAAGAATTGAGGGTGATATTTCTATATCTTTTCATATCATGTAGTTTATATTTCCATGGTTACTTAAAATCAGGGTGGAGATTTTAGTTATTGACAAAACAATACAAAGATAACAAACACACATTTTATTTCATAAGATTTTTCGTTAAATCATACATTCACCAATTAAACGGGGTGGTAGAACCCTGCGAAATATGATAAATTCTAGTTTGAAATGAAATAAACTTTAGCAATATATTTTTTGGGCGAAATATAAATAATAGTAAGAAAATTCTGTTAAATATTATTATTTTTATTAATTACAACTCCAGTGATTTTTTTTCGGTTGGTGAAAGCAATATTGATCACCCAATGCATTGATTTCACGACGATATTATTTCGATTGTTATTTTTTTGCTACGTGTATCAGAATACCGTTTTCACGGTATAACAGCTATATAAATCGTGATTTTCTAAGAAAATCAATCGACTTGATCTTGATTTTATTGTGAATAAAACAAATAAAATTACGCCTAACAGGAATTATATGTAGTTTTTACTTTGAGTGAACATTTCAGGTCGCAATGATTTTATCGGTGGAATCGACAATGAGGCCTTAGATTTCTCCCAATTGGAAGCCTTCATCAACAGCGAAGGTTCCACTGGGGGTAGCTATTTCAGCGAGTCGCTTTCAGCAAACCCTACAACCCCAAATGCACCAGGACCTGGGGGAGGCAAACTCCTGAACGTCATAGTCGAAAATAAACGACCTCAAGGACATGCCCTACCCGATAGCCCCCCAGATTCGGGCTCGGAACACCCGTACTCTCCTTCAGAAAGTTGTGATCCCCCGTTAGGGTCACAAGAAATGATATACACCACCTTAGGACAATCACCACATTTATATAAACAAGAAACTACTATTTTGAACCCAATATTAACAGAAAATTTGATTCTGAATGGAGCTATTGTAGTTCCTGGAGTACAAAGACTTCCAGGGTTGATTGGTTCGAACGATGGATCGATTCCTAATCCAGAAAATCGATTAATTGTTCAGACAACTCAATCTGAAGCGAACGATCCCAGGTTATTGCAAAGTAAGTATGATTGGTGAGAATTTACGAACTTAGATTGTGATTGGTTCAATTTATTCAGCCATTACTGATTCGTTGTGTTTATAGCAGGCAGGATGTTATTACAATCTACTGATTCAAATGGGGCAACTTTAGCACATTTAGATGTGACTGATGGGCGACATATGTTGATTTCGGCGCAAGAATCGACTGAGTCCAACCCTGGTAGACAAATTTTAATACAACCGGGGCCTTCTTCTCAAGGTAGTTTATTTTTAATTAAATACATTATTATAAAGTATTTAAAAAAATCATCCACAATGTTTATAATTTTAAAGATCTCTAACTTAAAAAATCGAAGAAAGAAAGGGCCTTGTGCTTTGTCTAGTTAAATTCAAATTAATAATAAATTTTAAAAGATGTATTCACAAATATGACAATTTTTTTTGAAACAGGAAGTCCTAGCTACTCCTCCGACCGAACACTTCTGGTCGAAACAGATCCACGTCGAACTGATCTAGATCCGAATCTATCATATACCAACACAAGCTCAAATATACCATTGATTGAGAGTCTAGATTCCAACATAGATGTAATTTATACAAACTTACAAAGTGTACCTAAGAAAAGGAAGTTATCTCAGGACGTTCCTTTGGTCAAATCGGAACCGGAACTGTGTAATCCGGGCCAGTTAAGTCCGCCCGGACCGATCGGTAGTAACATAGATGAAGAATACGCAGCTAGTGAGAATGGGGCTTGCCTTTCGGATTCGCAATATCAGTGTATACGATTCCAAGCGTTCCAACAGCCTTCATGGCATGTGTTATGTGATCAAAATTTAACAGAATTGTAAATATAGATAAAAAAAAACAATTAAACCGTACATCATAGTAATAACAATTGCTTTTAGACCAATTCCACATTATCGAGTAGATGCGGATAAAGGTTTTAATTTTTCAAACGCGGACGACGCGTTCGTTTGCCAAAAGAAAAATCATTTCCAAATTACGTGTCACGTGCAATTAATTGGCGATGCGCAATTTGTGAAAACTACAGACGGTTTACAGAAAATTAATAGTTATCATTTACATTTTTATGGCGTTAAGTATGATTGTCCTACGCAGACAATCAGAGTGGAACAAAGTCAAAGTGACCGGAGTAAAAAACCATTTCATCCAGTTTTGTAAGTGTTCGCAACACAATAATTGATTTTTAAGCAACAAATTTTTGAGGCTCAATTTTTAGAGTTTCGAATTCTAGAGTTGAATTGGTCAGTTCGCAAGTTACAAAAGTCACTGTCGGAAGGTTGCATTTTAGTGAAACAACGTCGAATAATATGCGTAAAAAGGGAAAACCAAACCCTGAACAAAGATATTTTCAGGTATTTTTATTATTTTATATTCTTTAATCAATGATTAGAGGTTTAGAACGATTTATTGTGACATTTGTTAGATTTAACACTGTTTTATTGTAGTTGGTAGTTGGTTTACATGCCCATACGTCTCATGGGCACTTTCCCATATCTAGCCATGCCAGTCAACGTATTATTGTTAGGGTAAGTGGTCAAAGTTATTCTATTTTGGGTTCGATATGGTTCAAATTGTGAATATGTTTAAAAATATATTTATATAACAGGCATCAAATCCAGGACAGTTTGAAAGCGATGTAGAATTATGTTGGCAAAAAGGTCAGACGCAAGAATCAATTTTCCATGCCGGAAAAGTCGGTATAAATACAGATAGACCAGACGAATCACTGGTTATTCACGGTAACTTAAAAATCACCGGGCATATTATACAACCGAGCGATATTCGAGCCAAAAAGAATATAATTGAATGTGATACCGCTGAACAACTAAGAAATGTTCAACGATTACGAGTTGTTAGGTAAAAATTAATTGTTTTCGCATGCGAACACGTCTGGATTTAAATTCATATTTATTATAGGTATGATTATGCACCTGGGTTTGCATCTCAGTTGAATTTAAGTTCTGAAATGTCGGATACTGGAGTTATAGCTCAGGAAGTCGCGCAAATTATTCCTGAAGCTGTAAGTCCTACAGGAGATATCACTATGGACAACGGGAGGACTATTAATAATTTTTTAGTCGTAAATAAAGTAAGTTAAGGACACTAACAATAAACATTTCTTTGTATTTATGTTATTACACCATTTTTAGGAGCGGATATTTATGGAAAATGTAGGAGCTGTTAAAGAATTATGTAAAGTTACAGATAATTTAGAAACTCGAATAGGGCAACTAGAGCGAATAAACCGACGCTTAAATAAGCTCAAACGGGATGACAGTATGAAATCAAATAGTACAGGTATAATTCTAATTAAAATCAACTATTCACTATTTTAATTGTTTCTTTTTTATTATTATAGTGAGTAGTAAATTATCTATCAAGTGTGCGAAGCACCATTCTTGCCAGAAAGACCCTGAATTATGTTCAAATCATTTTATACAAATTGTTATTGTTATTTTGGTATTAATTATGGCATTTTGGTGAGTAATACTATACTGAGTTTAAATTCCTTGACTGTTATGTTTCGTATTTATTCCAGTTTAGCGGCAATAACAACTTTATATTTAATGGAAGCATCTAGACATAATCAAATCGCACAGAGCAACATATTTACGAAACAAATGGGCTATCACACAAAAAGGCCTCTGAAAACTTCGAATAAAATTCGTACGATGCCCCCAACGCAAAATGTCGACCGTAATTTATATACAGAAAAAAGTAACTATTATTAAAAATATATTTCTTAGTGCCGGTATCTATTACTCAATTTTATGGGAAAACAATGTTTATTTATTTGTTTTTATAGTTCCAAAAGTGAGCAGACCGCTGATAGAGAATCAATTTTTACAGTCCAGGGTCCAAATCATTGGTAAACCAGCGGTTTGTCAAGAGAACGATGGCGATTTTGAATCGTCTACTCCATGTCAGGTAATTTTATTTAAGAGGTTTTTATATGCGTTTAGCCCAAATATATTTAAATGTTTTCAATTGTATTCCATTTAAGCGCAATTTTAAATAATCTAATTCTACGATTTATGATACCAGTCAGAGCACAAATGTTACCTATACAACATGATACGCGTTGATTCTTATTATAATCGCATCCTTAACGTTTTCTTTTTGTTTTTAATTAATAGGTGTATTGTTGTCTGCCGATATCAATTGATAACCCAGAGGTCGTATCAGTTCTTTATGATAAATCCCAAAAACCTAATCTTAACTTAACAAAATCTCAGGCTACCCTGATAAATATCGAAAAAAATAAAATCTCGAAGCCGTTTCATTCAAATAATATCGATAAACCGCGTCAAAAGCGTGATTCGGATTTGATTGATTTGGCTGACCAAGAGAATAATTACGAAAATTCAGGTAAGTTAGCCTAAGGCTGCTATAAGGTTTGTTTTTGAGAGTACTTTCGATTCTAGGGGCGCAAGACCAATTTTTCGCGATAACCATACAAGGAAATGGGTTCAATGCAACGTTAAACCAAGATTATTGTTTAGATTGTGCTAGTAATTCGTATAACATGACATATTTGGTGCCTCTATCGAAATATATGGCTGACGAATTTCTTACCATCATTTTTAGGTAAACAATCAATGTTTTTTTTGTCTCTTTTACTTAATTAGATAAGTTGAATTTTTTAAATTAATTATAGGTCGAATCAAGCTAATTATAAAGAAATGGAACATTGTTTTAATGATTTTAAAAACCAGGATTGCCCCTATTTGACTAATTATTGGGAGGAAACTAAAACGCAATCTCCTGGACATAAAACAAATGAGAATATTGGTTTACAATATGTTGGAGCAAAAGTAACTGGAATTGCGTTTGAAGTCGACGTAATAACTGTTCAAAGTAAAGTTATGACATATCGAGCTTCGTTACTTCAAAATCAGGTAATATTTGTAGATTTTTAGCGAAAAATCGCTCTGTTTTGTTGGCTACATGACCAAATCTAGTGATTAAGAAACTATATATATATACTAAAATTAATTATTTATGTTCTAGAACATTTGTAGATTAACAGAAAATGATATCGGAAGAGAATTTATAGAGTACAATTTACATTTTTACAGAGACTGTGAAGAATAAGTTAGTTAAACAAAAATTGACAGCTATTTTTTTTTGTTCATTCCTAAATACGTACTTTTAATATTGTTATTTTTTTAAATTATACCTGGTATTCCAAACCCTATATTATGTAAATAAATATTAGGTTTACCTAACCGAAATATAAATATCAATTTTTTAAATCAATTCCAAGTTTGAATATGTTTGTTGATTTAAAATGTTAAATTAGTCGTATTTAATAAAAGTGCTTTTAAATCAGACGATTTTTATCTAATGATGTATATTGTTTAAAATAATTCTAATTAAACGCATTTGTTTATGAATACGGCTATTTTGTGATTTAATTAAGGGTTTGAATATATTTTATTTATTTTAAATGTAGCAATAATAGTCGAAATTGCTGCTAATTATGTTTGAAAAGTACTTAAATATCCGTCCTTAATGTACAAGTTTAGAAATAAGTAAATACTGCACTTATATATAGAAAAAAAACAAATTTTGAAAATATTTTTGGAAATAGAATACTCAATATCATGACAACTATTTAAACAATATAACAAATATACTCATTTAGTTCAAGAAATGTAATATATAATATTTCTTATTTACATCTAAATAATATATATATATATATATAAATATATATTCCAAAATATATAAAGCACAAATTGTAGGTTTAGTTTATAATTTACAACATATATTTTATTGTAAAAATCTCATTCCAATTTTTAAATAAATAAGTGATATTTATAAATTTAATGATTTTGTTTTGTAGTAGTGCAATATATGTTATTATAATTGTTGTGATTGTCAAATAAATAAATAAAATATACGTGTATTTATGTTTGAAACAAGCACACACATCCATGTTACATCTCTGAAACATATCTGCACAAATCTATAATGTATGTCCTCTTCGTAATGACTCAAAGATGTTATTTATCTTAAAAATTAAACAGTTAAGGATGATATTTATTAATAGATTAAATTATTGTATGTTTATTTTATTAAATAACAAAATGAGGCCATTAATACCAAAAATAGTAATAAACAAATTAATATTTGTTCTACTTTCTCTAGAAAGTTACAACAATGAAATGGTTGATTATTTTTAATAAAAAACTATTTAAAATGATAATTATATAAAATTAGGTCACAAACAACTAAATTAGCGTCCCGAATATGTGCAGACCCTTTCATATATTTATTAAAAGCGTTTTGAAGACGACTACGTCGTTGCGGTGAAATTACGAATTATAATCGGCTGATGTGTTTCTTTGCTACGGGTACAAGGCTACGTGCGAATTTATTAAAAAAACACGTGTTTTGTGCCAGGTATGACGGTATTTAAAGTGTCTTATCATCAGATTTAAATTATACGAATTATTTCTAATTGATTATATGTTCTTTTGACATAATATTGACGTTTAAATTAGGTTATGTTTGATGTGGTCAAATTTGAATATTTCTCGTATAAACGAATTTATTTTGGCACGATTCGTCGGACAAAAAGTCTAAAAATATATTTTGTTCCAGGGCTAATTTAAAAATAATGGTACTAGTCGGAAGTTGAAATTGGAAAGAATATACTGAAGTTTTTACTATATACTTCGCTTTCTTCGTTTATTGTAAGTATAATAATTATTTATTTAGTTTTTAATAACACTAAAAGCTCGAATTATTAGCGCAATACATTTAGGTATTTGTATTATTAAATTACAAACCTAACATATCCTGATTCAATCCTAATTTCACTATCGCTTTAACCATTTGAGCCTAAAACTGAACTTGTACCTAATCGAACTCTTTTAACATACCCTAACTGTATCATTTTACCCTTTCGGGGGCTAGAATGTATGTGAAAATGGCATATATTATATATTAACCAGAAAATAATCATATTTTTAGGGAACTGTGACTAACTCAACGTATAACAATCTTAGGGTTTTTAGTTATTATTTTCTGTCTCTTTGGGGGTTGGCACCACTCTTTATAGGCCTATTTTGTGATTATGGCTGGTAAACGTTCACGCACACGCTCTTCTTCTAATATGAACTCACAGATGGCAGCACCAACAACAGTGACGTCACCTACACCTACAATGGCGGCTACAGCTGATCAACTTCAAATGTTAACGAAGGAACAGCTAAAAAATGAATGCCGTCGCAGGGGTCAAAAGACTTCGGGGACAAAGACGGAATTGGTATGCATGTTTTGGGAGCTTTAGGTCACTGTGCTTTGAGCTTTAGGGGTTGTTTCAGGGGGAAATGCATGATAATTTTGGATTATGTATGCTTTTGCACCGTTTATTTGAAGTTAATTAATTAATTTGTATACTTTTGTATTTTTAATTTGTTATTTATGTTTTGGTTAGTACTAGACGATTTATAAAGTTTCAGATTACTTACGCTAATAAAAAATGTTTATTTAGATCTTCAATTTATTTTATAGATTTTAGTATTAATTATACTATTAAAAAGTAATCGATTTTCATTTATATGTTAAATAGTTCAATAAATAAGTAAATATTGTTAGAAATCGATAGACAATTAATGTAACATATAAAATATGTCATTATTTTTTATTTAAAGTAAAAGTAAGCTTTCTTCTATGAATTTCTCTTTTAAATCAAAAGCTATTTAGTATTACTATCATTTCGTTACAAGTAAGTTTGCATTTTAAATGATTTTATATTTAATTCAGGTATTTATTTTTCAACAAGTCATTTATATTTTTGAGCTATTATGTTTTGTTTTTATTATAAACTTGTTGCGTACGTACTATTGATAATTTTGTTTTTCCGGGATACATTGATAGTAATATAAACGTAATATTTATATATTCAACACAGATAATTTTTGAACTTTAACCTTCAGAAATATTATTTTAAAATCAATTCTGACATGATTTGACATTATGATTTACAATCCAAATGATTTTATTATAGATTTTGATTGTTGTGATCCAAAATTTCATGATGTAAGTGGAGTTATTTCGTATTTAATTGAATTGTTAGTCAAAATATACGAAATTCTATTTGTTTAGTGTGTTTTTGTTTACATTTAGGCTGTGTTATTATAAATGGTCGCGTTTTATTCTGTGTTTGAATTAAATATTATTGCGTCTGATTGATTTTGAGTTGATTTTTGTATAATTTGTGTGTTATTTAATTTTAGTTGCAACGTTTATGTCACAAAATGCCCAACACGAAACGTAAAGATGGCACACCGGAAGCGAACGGCAACAATTTGAAACATGTGAAAAGTTCTGGGGATTCAAAAGCGAAAGAACGCTTAGAACGGGAAGGAATCGTGTTATGGCGAAAGCCGATTACTACTTTAGAATACTTTTTAAGGGAATCCACAATTTTATTATATACTTACGGGAAAAAGTAAGTCTACACTAGTTTTGGGTGTTTTATTTGACTATAATGTTACTATTTTTGGTTTTATTTATTAGAACACTTCAGTATCGTAAAACAGTAGCACTAGTGGTACTATTAGTGTCGTTATTAGTAACACTAACCAACCTAGCAGGTCCGCATCAAGAATACGTCCAATCTAGTTATTCACAATTAGCCTGGTGTTTATACTGGTGTGGTTTGGGGGTTTTATCATCGGTGGGCCTCGGTACAGGGCTCCATACATTTTTACTCTACTTGGGGCCTCATATAGCAAAAGTAACTCTAGCCGCTTACGAATGCGGTAGTGTTAACTTTCCTGAACCACCCTACCCGGACGAGTAAGTTACTTTATGACGCAGAAAAAGTAGCCAAAATATTACTAAAAACATTTGTATCCTCTAGTATTATTTGCCCTACGGATGGGGAACAAGCGGTCATATCAATTTTTACAATAATGGCTAAAGTACGATTGGAAGCAATGTGCTGGGGCGCAGGCACCGCCCTCGGAGAACTACCCCCGTATTTTATGGCTCGAGCTGCTCGGTTATCCGGCTACGACCCCGACGATGAGGGAGATTTAAAAGAGCTGGAAGAGCTTGAACGAAAAGTTCGAAATAAAGAGAATTTAACTTTATTGGAACGGGCGAAAGTTGGAGTTGAAAAAATGGTCGAAAGAGTCGGATTTTTCGGAATTTTAGCTTGCGCAAGTGTAAGTAATAGTTAAATGCAAAGGATTAAACACAAAACTAATCTGGTGGACAGTACTAGTACAACCCTAGTTGAAAACTAACAAAATTAACTTGTTTTTTTTTGTTTAGATTCCGAATCCGTTGTTTGATCTCGCCGGTATCACTTGCGGTCATTTTCTAGTGCCGTTTTGGACGTTCTTCGGTGCGACTCTAATCGGAAAAGCAATCATAAAAATGCACATTCAAAAACTATTTGTAATCATAGCGTTTAACGAAACGCTGATCGAAACTGCGATCACATGGCTCACGATGGTGCCAGTGATCGGTTCCAAGTTGCAAGAACCGTTCAAAGACTTTTTAATTAACCAGAAAAATAAGTTACACCGAACAACCGGCGCCGGCGCTCCGGCAGAATCAAGCAGTGTACTCGCGTGGATTTTTGAGAAATTTGTTATTGCGATGATACTCTATTTTGTGCTTTCAATAGTTAATTCATTGGCACAAAGTTATCATAAACGAATCCATAAAAAAGGACAGTCGAAAAAGGCGACTGATTAATTTTTAGTCAGTAATTAGTTTTTTTAAAAATAATTATTAGAGTTAAGCTATGTTTCGTAAGATTTAAACACATTTACTATTAAATTACTCATTACAAATTCAGTAATAAACGTATTCGATCATTTATTAATGATTTATAATGATATATAACATATATTTATTTTCCCCTCAGCGATTTCGCCTAAACTTAGCGGCCAGCCCCGTGGCGTTAGCGCCTACAATTTTATCAAACTTCCGGACAAATTTTACAAGAAGATTTTTGCTATAAAACTGTAATAGTTCGAATTTATCTCTATTAAATCGTAGTTAATAAAGAATATTCGATCAATAATAAATCGATTGATGATAATAATGGAACATAGCTTAATTTTAAATTGTGTATTATTTCAATTTATTTAGTTGAAAATTGGATTTTTGTAGCGTGTGATAGTTTTGTTTAAAGATTATTTTATTATTTTGTATTTATTTTTGTTTCTACCTTTAAGTAACAAAATAAAATGATTCCATTGTTTTACAAAGACAAGTTGTATTCTATCACTGATTGGTTAATCGAGATTTTATGCGTTGAATTACGTATAAATTAATAATTGATAAATAAACTCACTTGTTTTCTACATTGTTCAGTAAACGAAGGTATTGGAAAATGCCAGAACACTACTAAGCGGTGGGAATTGTCAGGAAAGTCTAAAAAAAATATGTGAAATCTTTTTTATTATTTGAAAGAATACAACAATTTCCAGCATTTTTGTTTTATCCATGTTTTACAGTTATAGACCAAATTTACGTTTTAATTTGTATGAATTTAAACTAAATATGGCATTCCTTTTGTTGTAATTTATAAGATAAAATAAACCTTGTGTATTTGCAATTTTGTCATTGTTATTTATGTGAAATTGCGAGAATGTTTTTATAAATGAAGCTCAGAAAATTTGTACATTTTTTAGGCGACATAAATAAAATTATTTCTTTGTTGTTTATTTGAGTTTTTTTTTTAAATTACATAGTTGAGGTAGAATTTCACACATATGAAGAAACAATACATTTTGTTTTCATGAAAAGTTTATTTACAAAATTATCAGGGTGTATAATTTTTGTCAGTACATTACTTTTAAACTTACCCTGCTTCGTTTTATTATTCACAACCACTTCTTTAAGCGTTAAACGTTGATTAATTTAACTAAAATTCGACTAAGTTTTGAGTTTTGTTATTCCCAAACAGTATCACTGCGTTGTCTAGTTGTAACTTCAACATGCGCATCTAATCCATCAGATATTTTACTTAATCTTCGAGCCCAAGACCCTTTTAGCCCTAAAAATTTGAATTAAATATACTCGCGCTGGAAATGAGATTTAGTGGCGAAACTTAGAACCATGGCAGCTTAGAAGTTTTTATAATATAACAGCTGTTAAGGTATTTTGCATAAACTACGCCGCAGTTATTGAATGATAAATAATTTTCTCTATTTGTTTAAAATAATACAAACCGGATTGATTAAAAAAAAAAGTGTGTCCAGCACCTAATTTTGAGCTACAAATCGCATCTCTTGAAGTTGTAAAGTCATTACCAGAGTTACTAGTTAAGAGACTAGCGTGGTGTAAAAGTAAAATTTTTCCACGGATCTAACTCTCGAGGGAAACCAAGTGAAGCTTTTGAAAAGGCCCAAATAAGCCGAAGTGAAGCTTTTGAATAGGCTGGAGTGAAGCCCCTAGAGAAGGAGGAGCTACGCTCCAGAGGAAGGCGGAGCTAAGCTCTCGAGGAGACCCCAGCTTAGTATTTCGAACGGTGAGTACAAGTTTTATGTATAGTTAATATTATTTTAGGTAAAAGTGAGTCTTAGGAGGTCTCGTTGACATTTAACAAGAAAAAACACATAACCGCTGAAGGATAGTTTCAGATATCGAAAGGGTTTTCTTGATCTGTCTAAGATTTATATATGTTATTAAATCACATAGTTGTGAGCACCCACCTTGGCTTCTTTCTGCTCTAGAAGCATTATTATTCTCTCTCAAAGTGCTCATAACTTCATCATACTCAAACCCACTATTTCTGCGCAACCCATGCTCATATTTCGCCTCTTTAGCGAGCAAATTCTCTCGTTGTATTTGTGTTTTGAGCTAGATAGATCAACATATTAATAAATAATATATTCGAAAAGAATTTAGACACTCGCAAGTGTCACTAATAATTTTTTTCGCCAACTTTTCGGTCATCATCAGAATGTTACATATGTGCGAAACGATTGTCGTGAAATAAAATTATTTGTGAAACTTACCATGTGTCTAAATTATTTTCTATTTTAACATGTTACATTAGGTGCCCAACCAAATACTCAAATGGATTAAATAATATTTTATAAAATATTCAAATGAAATTACCTCGGATGGCACGTTTGGTATAACATACTGCATTATCCCGACTATTGCGAATACCACATGCTGAAAACGACCAAAAATTGTAAGTATGATCAGTTTTAGATCTAAATTATTATAGTTTACTTCAAAAATGACTACGAACGCCAATCGGGCAGCAAAAACATGCCAGTATTGGGGGCTTAAGTCGTAGGGATCTCGCTCATCCGGACCATTTCTATATGCTGCAAAAATGATTGAAATTGGGGCGCAATTGATTTTAATTTTAACTACTAATTTCATACCTCTGTATTGACAAGTAGGGGGGTCTGGATCATCCTCATCCGATCCCATATCATCTCGATAATCCGAGGTATTAAACACGGATAATGATGAATCAATATACCCAACCAAATCTTCCGTTGGTGAATATTTATACTTATAAACCATCCGCGGAATAAAATCGCTTGTGTACGCTATTACGAAAGCCTAAAAAATATATTGATGTTTTTTTTTTTGAATAAATTATTTTATTAATTAACTTACATTTGATACAACTGCGGCGTATGTAATAACTCTTAAGATGCCAAACCAAGCGCCTATGTCTTCGACCCGTTCGGCTAGAGGCCTACGGGCTTGGGTCACCATTTTATAGGCGTCTAGACGAATTTCGACGATGTTGTTGAGTAACGCGAATAAGGGCGCTAACGGAAACGCAGCCACAAATAGAGTAACGAATCCATATTGTAAAACTAGCAATGAAATAAATTAATAATATATTTCCAATGTTTGAAATGATTTTCGTACTCATTTCTAAATATTCGTCGAACAAGGCTAATCTGCCAGGATCTTGCAAATGGTAATCTTCTTCCCATCTCGTGTGGACGCGGTTTAAATCTTTGGTGGCGTGTCTATGGTTGCGTTGGCGAATCCAGTTGTAAAATTTTCTAATGCGAATAAAAGTTTAGATGCCTTAGAGTTGTTTTAAGCTCTTCAGCACTTACGGGTTTAATAATTCCATAATATTATTAAAACACTGTTTCCCAATCATAATAATCGCTAATTGTATACACAACTCGCTCAGACATCCGGCCGGATCACACACATCTCCTTTGACCCTTAAAAATTCAGAAGATCGACTTATTGTGTCTCCAGGATAATCGAAAAATCGACCCTAATTTTAAAAATATTACTTATAAATCGTAGGACGCCATTTAATAAATAATTCTTACTTTGAAAAACGCTATATATATAAGAGATGAATAAAAATTCATAAATTCAAACAAAAAAATCTTAAACGTATACGAATCTTCATATTCCGTTTGAGTTCTAGGATTTTCAAGATTCGTTAACCATATTGCCAATTTATGATAGAGCTGTAATGAAATATTTTTTGGCGTCATAATTAATTGTTTAAATATTACAGCGTTAAAATAAACTTACTCTTGTTAAAGTCATAATTATTACAAGATTAATTAATGCAGCTGTCATTGATGTGAAAATTTTCGCGTGTTTTTTCAAAAAATATCCACCTCCTCCATAGATAACAGAAACTAAAGAAATTCGATATATTATAGTGCCTAAAACGGCCCCAAGTACTACGATAATCTAGAAAAAATAGTAGAACATTTTAATACTATAAATAAAATATGTAAGATTATAAATGAACTAATAAATGAGATAAATTCATTGAGCGATTTTACCCCGACAATTGCATTAGTTATATGCGTAACTGATGCCTCAGTTGCGGGCAAATATTTGACGAGTACCTGGGTTATAATATTTTAAACAAATAATTAAAAATAAATTATTTTAAGCTTCAAATATTAAGTTTTAAATAGAAAAATAGTAACTTTAATATAAATTTAGTAATACTATTTCAAAATTGAATTAAATATGGCACTGAAGACAAAATAGTTTACCATGAAAAACACTGCTGATCCAGTGGCAAAAAATCGTAATGTTCTGCTCCAAGTAGGTAAATAAGGTTCTTTTTCTCTAGTTACAGGGTTGGTTCGAAATGTTTTAACACTTGTTTCGAATTCTGGACGAGCCTCTTCGTCTCTTTCCACATTCTGGAGATCCCATTCCCATTGAACAACAGATTCTTTTCGCCGCCATAGCTCCAAAAATACTGTAGCTAGAATTAGAGATGAATATGAAAAATGTTGGACAGAAATTGAAGAATTGAAGCAATACCCCATATACTCATGAAAATGGCGAAGAATACGGTTGCAGGATTGTCGAATAAGTAAGTTAATCTTGCGAAAACGCAACTTTCTTTCAGTTTTTGATATTGGCAAGCTTTGTCGCATAGTGGACATAGAGTTATGTTACCAGGACCATCTGGGTCGCAAATTTCTTTACTGGAATTCAAATATGTTCGAAATTTTCTTAAATTTTTAAGTTTTTAAACAAACCTAGGTATGTTATCTTTGCTGTCCATTGAAATAATACCATATAGAAAACACAAAGTCCCTACAATGGCGGGGGCGTAAAGCATTTTTGTATAAAATCCCAACCAGCAAAAATATAGCCCGATTTTGTCCCCAAAATATTTTCGTATCAAATTTAAGGGTTGTTTTTTATACCATTTGGCTGGTCGAGCCCATTCTAAATATAATAACTAAAAAAAGCAATTACATATGTATATTAGCAATATATTCAAACACAGAGTCGATTAAATCAGGGCCAGCTCAATGGATTAAAATGTTCTCTTTTAAATTATATTGCAGTATTATAAAATACAAAATAAATTCGCAATTCTTGATTTTTTGGGGCTACCTTTGAGAACGGCCCTATCGTTTATATAATTACTCTTCGATCTAAAACCTCTCCATTAGCTTCGTCGCAATCATATCGCCCTTCGTGTAAAGGAAAACAACCTACGTATGACCCATCATTTAAAAGTCTTCTGATACCGACCTGGAATTAATAAAAAATGTCGACACACTTTTACTCCAAATTTTAGTTTAAATAGTAACTCGGATATTTCTAAATCAAATAATCTTGATCAGTATTTACCTTATCTGCTTCGTCATATTTAACTCTTAATAAAATTTGCATGACTATTAGACTTCTTTGCGCACTAGAAAAACATGTGACTCGATCTTTGACTATAAATCTGCAAATTGTGATTGTTTAAAAGCAAATTTGAGTTGTTTTGAGACTCAAAACATTAAATGGCAAAAAGTGCGTCTACATCTCGATATTGTGCATTACATGTAGGTAAAACTAGTTGCCAACTTACTGTTCCTCTCTGTCACCGTATGTGGTCATATAAAAAGATGGGTCCTTTTCGATTAAAGTGTGGTCATATTCGAATACTTTGGCAAATGTTTTCCACCATTTCATCACGAAATTGTGATCTTTTTCGATATTTTTCTCGTCCGCCTAAGCAAGTCATATATTTCGGCAATCATTTAAATTATTTTTAATTTAATATTAATGGTTTACCCAAGCTTTGACACTGATGGGAATAAAGCGTTTTGTTGGGAATTTCATATTCATTACAGCAGCATATCTAGTTTTAGTTTTCCAGGGTATATGAATTTTTAGGAAATATGTTCGTCCATCGAACGATCGCTCTTTGTGTTCTACTTCTAGTTCTAAACCTTCTTTCATTAAGTTTTCCTGCGTAATTAATTTAAATAATTATTTTGAACCAAATTGACTCATGAGACATTAATTTGTTTTAAAAATAGTTACTATACTTCAAATATTTTTCTATTATCCCGTTTTTTTGCTTCTTGCTCTGTCATCACACCTAAATCTTCATCTTCAAACGCAAGAACCATATCAATTTTTCGTTTCCCATCCCTAAAGTACAAAGTACTGCATTCCAGGTACTAAATCATAAAAGAAATCACAGATATACCTATATTCATTTTTAAGTCTAAACACGCATATATACATCATCCTTGTCTAGAGGTGTTCGTATCCCTTCTTCATAAAAATCAACATCCATAAGCTCTCCACTTTCCGCTCCAGGTACCATAGAAGGCAATGGAGTCCCTGGAAGTGTGGATAGCGTTTCAGCACTCAACTGAGGTCCAAATGCATCTCCTAACATATTTTGGGGTTGAACTGATAAGCCCCTTAAATATCTTTTATTTTCATTCTATTTAGAAAGCAAATTAGGGTTATTCTAATTTTCGATTCGGTTATTCGAAGTAGGGAACTACTTGTTCATGTTGCAAAGAACCTCTCCTATTTTTTATGGTTGCCAAAGGACTAGTTTCAGCAATTTCTTTCAGAATGTTGTTGCTTTCGGTGGCGTCCCACAATTTTGGGACTCGTGTGATATTAATTAGGCTTTGGGAACGTTGTTTATCCGCTGATTGATCAATAATCGAAGTTCTTCGACTTATTACACTAACCGCATGAAAAATATCTGGATGGGGAGTCGGACCGTGTAGTAACGTTGGATAATTTAGGCTTGCTGTACTTTCTTCACTTGTACGACGGGATGAATCTAAACGGAAGTATTCGTAGGGGCTTTGTTAAAAATGTAAATAAAAATTAAGTTTATTTGGGTAATAAATGCTTTTAATTTTTATGGTCAAGGTTAAAATTGTTAAATAAATTATAGGTACAATTTGTTAAATAATAAACGAAGTTTTTTTAAAATATGACCTTTATTATTTACGTAATTCTGTAGTTTTTTTCTAAATTAATTTTTGTATTATGTATTCGGTAATTGTACCCAACGCTACCGGATACAGATTAATTTCGTATAATTATCGTATAATGTTTTTCTATAGATTAATTGAATTATAAATCAAGCAATGATTGAATTTACTAGATATAGAACATATTTATTTAGTTAATCAATTAAATTTATTAAAAATATTATTATTCTTTTAAATATTTATATATTAATTCTATTTATAGAATTATAGATATGCACATTGAATTTCGCGTTATCATTGTCTTTAAATGGGTTAAAATATGAAGTTTTTGCTTACATACTTTAAGTGAATCATAAAATACTTAACGTTTTAACAAACCAAAATTTATTTACGTTATAGAAATGTGATATTAGGAAGACATTACGTGTGGTTAACATATTACGATAATATCGTATTAGATATAATGTAATAATTCGTATATTTAGATCAAAATCTATTCTCATTGAAACTATTAAATGTCAGTGTATGAAATTAAACATTTTTCCGATAAAAAATAGGTCATTTAACCCTTTTCCGGCCGAATATTACATACAGTAAACAAGTAAAAGCAGATGTCTCAATTCTCATGGTGTATATTTAATGAATATTGGATACTCTATTGAATATTTAATTAAGCATGTATATTTTATATTCTAACGTGCATAGTTAAATATGACACTTTTTATTTGTATTAATCATTTATCAGATATTTTTAAATTTGTATTAAGTAAATTATGATCAAATTAACACGTTAATTGCTTCCTTTTATTAAAATTAGTGTTTTATAGGGCCAGTTCGCCCCTGTTTGCAAATATATATATATATGAAAAAAGCCATTTTAATAAATATTAAACATTTTTTTAAACAATCCTATAGTAATGGCAAATGTTATGTTGGTACACGTGTTATTTACCTCCAGATCTGCTATCCTTTTCAGTTTCAATAAACAGTCTACTCACATCTCTAGTATCATATCTGTTACTATTAGTATCCATTGTATCATTTAAATCACAATATTTATAAATTAATTTTAATTATTTTAAAACCATTCTCCATAAAATAGGAGTAGCTTAGGCTATTTTTCGTTACGTTATAGTAACAACAAAATATTTATAACATGTTTAAAGTTGGTCACTTTTTATTTTAAGTTTTTGTTACAGAATTTGGAATAGAAACACATTTGAGATGAAAATTTGGGTTTAAATACAAAATTCGGAATATGATTCACTTGACCCTTTAACTACAGGTGCTAATATGCGATATTTATATTAGTTTCCGGTTAAAAATTAATAGATGTTTCGCGGAGGGCCCAAATAAAATTAGTCCTGTAGTTGTGAAGGGTTAAACTGCTATTAAGTGATAACACCAATGATTTAATGTTCGTAATACATTTAAAAGACAAATGATTAAATTTAAAACTGAAAATTGCTGAAGTTCAGCAGCAGCACTTCACCAATCAAAACATATTTGAGCAATCTAACATTGAACTAGGAAGCTAAAAATGTTATGATGTACTATGCTTCAAATGCAATTACTTAATGCGATATGTGATGGTCATTTTTTAGACTAATTTTCTCTAGATTTAGACGTGCGTATATACATTAAATACCGACTTTATATGACGCCAAGTGAGTTATACCGACAAATCGCTTGTAAATTATATATGATACGGAACTATGGTAACTAAAATGTGGTATTCTGTACACAATAAAATTAAAATCAATTTTATTAGAATGCTAGTCATTTTTTCGTAATGAGGACAATTTTGATTCTATTTTTCATCCCCGACTAAACTCCGGTTTGGTATTTAAGGCGCTCTTTTGTTTCTTTTTTCAAAAAATATTCTCTTCCAGTGAGTCTTTCAAGACGACCGCTGAAGACACGCTCTAAAAATGTTTTAATTTTTAGGAAACGTGATCAATTTTTAAATAAGTAAACACGCGGTGGGCATTTATCAACAATAATAGCGTTTGTTTTCGAAATAAACGTTATTTCAGACAATAGAATTAAATGTGATTAATTGAATACCTAAAAATATATTATTGCCATGAAAATCACTAACATATTTATAAGTATAAAAATGAATTAATAAGATTCCAAAACACGTATTTGTTTATAAGATTTTATCTGTTTAACGTATCGGTTTCAATTTATATTTGTATTTTTGACAATTTAGAGGTACAAATTTAATTAGTAGTAGTAGAGCCGTTTTTAAGGAAATTAAGTTAATTTTCTAACTATTTTATTTGTTTTCACTACGAAAATGTGTTTATATTTACATTTGTTCGGTTCCACAGCGCAATGCGACTATGGTTAAGCATACAAGGGAATGTTAGTATCGTACAAACACGTAGATTACAAATCAAATGTTGGAGCAGGTACTGAAATTAAAAATATATATATATATAAATGAGGTTTATTAACGTCTTATGTTGGTTTTTATAACATTTTGTTCGTAGAGGGCTTGCGGCGGGCGTACTGTAAACCCCAACCCGCAAGGCACTGTTGGATTCTCATCAAGAAAAACCATGTGTTGATTCCAGCAAAGAACAGCTTCCATGGTTTCCAGTACTTGTATTCGAAATCCAAACCAAATGGGACATTTTAAATCACTGATATAGACCAATGGCTCCGAAACAGAAAGAGAAATACATTAATATCAAATAATATATAAGTATAGAGATACTCTTTGCATTTTGAGCCTAAACGTATCCAACTGAACACTGGTAGATTCTTATGAAGAAGAACCATATGTCCGGATATTTGTGGCCAATCCATGGATATTTTTTACTATAGACTATTGGTTCCGAATAATGTATAACTTCTTGCTCTTTTAATCAATGAAATGAATTATATAAATATGTTTTTTACTAGTGACATTTTGCAGCAACAATTAGAACAAACATTAGTAGAATTATAAGAGTCAATTAAACAACCCAGTAGCGTTCAGTCAAGAGATACACAACGTTGTGACAGCAAGGATCCATCCGTACCCGGCATGGCGCCAAATTTGCATTAGCAGTGACCCAGACGCCCGCCTGTCTGGTTACAGAGGAATGCACGAGCGGAAGTGTCGGGTATCTCAAGAACCTTCAACTACCACATTGGTTAATATCAAAAAACTAACTATACCAAATGATCGCACTATCTTTTTAACTAATCTGATTGCAAACTAACTCACCTCTAACTATTAACTAATAATTCGTTGCCATTTTAATTTAACTATTTTCTAATTATAATTAGCCAATTTTTGCTTTTTAAAAATCCTGCGTAGATTTGTTGATGCATTCTAAACGAATCGCCATTTCTATGCTTCTTCATTTAATGAGGATTCTATTGATTAATCTTCTTTCTTCGT